>OU343118.1:23800000-23830000 GCA_910594885.2 Bibio marci | reverse complement strand
TAACAAATGTTAGTGCAATTATCACACAAAGCTTATCTCGGAAATGTACATATTGCAATCGGTATGGAGCCAGTATGGTTTGTAAAATGTCGTGTCGAAAATATTTTCATTTGCCGTGTGCAGCGGCAAGTGGTGGTTTTCAAGTAATACAAAATTATGCATTATTTTGTAAAGAACATTTGGGGCATGTACCGTTAGTATGTAATAGTGAAGATATAAATTGTCGTAGTTGTGATGGAGTAGGTGATGTAGCTAATCTAATTATGTGTTTACTATGTGGTGATCATTATCATGGTTTATGTATTGGTGTACCACAACATCCGGGTGCACGTGCTGGTTGGCAATGTCAATCATGTCGTCGTTGTCAAATATGTAGAATACCAGATCAAACTGAAGGTCGTTCATTATGCTGTGAACAATGTACTAAAATTTATCATACACAATGTCTGCGACCTGTTATAACATCAATACCAAAATATGGATGGAAATGTCGTGTAAGTGTATACATTTTTTTATCTATCAGGATCAAATTGAATATATTTAATTAATATTTATTACTTAAAAAAATACTAATACGTTAGTGTTGCCGCGTTTGCTCCGATTGTGGTTCACGAACACCAGGTGCTGGAACATCATCACGATGGCATTCTCATTATACTGTTTGTGATTCATGTTATCAACAGAGAAATAAAGGTTTTTCTTGCCCATTATGCCGGCGGGCTTACCGTGCCGCAGCACATCGTGAAATGGTACAATGTTCGTTGTGCAAAAAGTAAATAACAATTTCGCAATTCATTTACTTCTTCCAATAAATGTGTTAATTAAATATATTTTCATTTATTAGATATGTTCATAATACTTGTGATCAGGATGCTGATTTAGCTGCGTATAATATTAAAAAAGAACTAAATTCAAATTATGAATATATTTGTCCACATTGCAAGGTATTAGTTCAAAGTGGTCGTATGAATGCAGTTATGCGACGTGGTAGTAGTATAGATGAAGAATGTTTATCAACAGAAAGTTATTATAATGAAGATCCAATTGAATCAACTTCACCAAATACTCCAACAACATCTATACCATCAACATCATCTATGCCTACTACAACGGTAACATCATTAGCAGCAGTATTACCAGTAGATTTAAATGATAAAAATTTAGATTTTGGTTTAGGTAAAGGTAAACCATTTGCAGCTAGTAAAATTGCTAAAAAACGTTTAGGACTACCGATTAGTCGTGCAAAGGTTGTTGGTGGTAATGTTGGTACAGTAGGTGGTGGTAAATGTACATTTCAAAAACGACAACGTTTAGCCGATTTTGGCCGTAAACGTGGACCAAAAATAAAAATGCGTGATTTATTTGGTGTACCTGGTTTAGGTTTACAACGTCCAACATTAGAATCAACTGCTCATAAAAATAATAATAATACAGAGGATGAACCAGGTATTGAAAATCGTTTGGTATTATGTTCAGCCAAAGATACATTTGTTTTAACACAAGATATTTGTGTTATGTGTGGTGCTATCGGAACAAATCAAGAAGGTTGTTTAATTGCATGTGTTCAATGCGGCCAATGTTATCATCCATATTGTGTTAATGTAAAAGTGACAAAAGTGATTTTAGAAAAAGGTTGGCGATGCTTAGACTGTACTGTATGCGAAGGATGTGGCGAAAAATACGACGAAAGTCGTTTAATATTATGTGATGATTGTGATATTTCATATCATATATACTGTATGGATCCACCATTAGATTATGTCCCACAAGGTAATTGGAAGTGTAAATTGTGTGCAATATGTCATAAATGTGGTGCCACAACAGCTGGTGTTAATTCTGTATGGCAAAATAGTTATACCGAATGTGGTCCATGTGCTAGTCAATCATTTTGTTCATCATGTTCATATTGTTATACTGAATCCGAATTAATTATACAATGTACACAATGTGATCGTTGGTTACACTGTACCTGTGACTCAATAAAAAATGAAGATGAAGCTGAACGATGTGCTGAAGAAAATTATATTTGTATTTTATGTCGTCCACGTGATGTACCTCCACCGCACTTAGTACCGAAAAAGACTATATTATCACCTAAATTACCAAATAATAATAATAATAATCCTGAAAATAATAATACTAATAATAATAATAATTACAATAATAATAATAATAATTACAATAATAATAATAATAATAATAATAATAATAATAATAATAATAATAATAATAATAATAATAATAATAATAATAATAATAATAATAATAATAATAATAATAATAATAATAATAATAATAATAATAATAATTACAATAACAATAATAATAATAATAATAATAATAATTATATTAATAATAATGATAACAATAATAATAATAATAAGAATAACAATAATAATTATAATAATAATAATAATAATAATAATAATAATAATAATAATAATAATAATAATAATAATAATAATAATAATAATAATAATCATTATAATTATAATAATAATAATGATGATAGCGATAATAATTATAATAGTGATAATAATTATAATAATGATAATAATGATAATAACGATGATAATAATAATAACAATAATAATAACAATAATAGTAATGATACAAATACAGACCTTAGATTAGAAGGCAATCATTTTATGGATGGTGTTATTTTAAGTGAAAATGGTTTACAACATATAAAATCATTACAAATTGAATTGATGCGGAAAAAACGTAAAACAAAATCAACATTACTTGAACCACAATCTCCATTACCGAATCTACATTTATCTGTACAACAACCACTTATATCAACATCACTATCATTATCATCAGATATAAATGCTGTTGTTGGCGAAGCTGCTATTATGGCAGCTATAGAGTCTGTAGTTGCTGGTACTAGTTCAGAATATTTTTTAGAAAATATCAAAGTAGAACCACTTGATCCGATCGAAGAAGCTGAGATCTACAAAGATGGTATGGTTTGGGACCGTTCTGATGCTAGTCCGCCTGAAGGTTTTACGTTATGCACAACGGAACAGGGTACCGTTGTATTACGTAAAAAGCGCCAGCGTAATTTACAAAAATTAGGTATTGGTGGTTTTAATGTACGCAATCGTACAATACGTGTTCATAAAGATGATGGCAGTGGCGCTACCGGTGGCGATGGTGATGATATTGCCGATGGTATTATTTCACAGCAATTAATATTAGATTCAAATGAAAAAATTAAAAAGAAAATAATACGTCGAAAACCGAAAAATAAATTAATTGAAACATATCCAAGTTATTTACAAGAAGCATTTTTTGGAAAAACATTATTAAACACAACAAAGCCAAAATTTGAATCAAGTAGTAGCGGTGATGAAGAAAAAGACAAAGTTTGCGAAGATAAAATTATTAATTTATCCCCAGAAGAATTAAAAATGTTAGAAGATATGAGTATAAAACAACAATTAAAACACCAACAGCAACACCAACTTTATCATAATAATCATCAAAATATTCAGCTTCAACCACAGCAACAGCAACAACAACCACAGACACAAGTAGATCAACAACCACAGCCACAATTAGAACAACAACAACTACATCAACAACAAAAACAACAACTACAACAACAACAACAAAAACAACAACCACAACAACCGCAAAAATTACAACCAAAACAACAACAACCACAACAACAACAACAACAACCACAACAACAACAAGAACAGCCACAACAACAACAAGAACAGCCACAACAACAACAACAACCACCACAGCAACAGCAACAACCACACCAACAACAACAACAACAACAACAACAACAACAACGACAACAGCAACAACAGCAACAACAACAACAACAACAACAACAGCAACAACAACAACAACAACAACAACAGCAACAACAACAACAACAAAAACAACAACAACAACAACAACAAGAACAGCCACAACAACAACAACCACAACAACAACAACAACAAGAACAGCCACAACAACAACAACCACAACAACAACAACATCAGCAAGAACAACCACAACAACAACAACATCAGCAAGAACAGCCACAACAACAACAACAACCACAACAACAACCACAACAACAACAACAACAACAACAACAACAACAACAACAACAACAACAAGAACAGCCACAACAACAACAACAACAACCACAACAAGAACAGCCACAACAACAACAACAACCACAACAACAACAACAACCACAACAACAACAACAACCACAACAACAACAACAACAACAGCCACAACAACAACAACAACCACAACCACAACAACAACAACCACAGCAACACCAACAACAACCACAACAACAACAACAACAACCACAACAACAACAACAACAACAACCACAACAACAACAACAACCACAGCAACAGCAACAACAACCACAACAACAACAAGAACAGCCACAACAACAACAACAACAGCAACAACAACAAAAACCACAACAACATCAACAACATCAACAACAGCAACAACAACAACAACCACAGACACAATTAGATCAACATCTACAACAACAACAACAAGAACAACAACAACAACCACATCCACAAAACCACCACCAACAACAACAAGAACAACAACAACAACCACATCCACAAAACCACCACCAACAACAACAGCAACAATTACAACAACAACAGACACAATTAAATCAACAACCACAACAACAACAACCACATAAACCACAACAACAACAACCACATCAACCACAACAACAACAACCACAAAAACCACAACAGCAACAACAACCACAGCAACAACCACAGACACAATTAGATCAACAACCAGAACAGCAACAACAATTACCACAACAACAACAACAACCACATCCACAAAACCACCACCAACAACAACAGCAACAATTACAACAACAACAGACACAATTAAATCAACAACCACAAGAACAACAACCACAACAACCACATCAACCACAACAACAACATCAACAACATCAACAACAACCACAGCAACAACAACAACAACTACAGACACAATTAGATCAACAACCAGAACAGCAACAACAATTACCACAACAACAACAACAACCACATTCACAAAACCACCACCAACAACAACAACAAGAACCACATCCACAAAACCACCACCAACAACAACAGCAACAATTACAACAACAACAAACACAATCAAATCAACAACCACAACAACCACATCAACCACAACAACAACAACCACAAAAACTACATCAACCACAACAACAACTACAAAAACCACAACAACATCAACAACAGCAACAACAACAGACACGATTAGATCAACAACCCCAACAGAAACAACATTTACCACAACAACAACAACAACCACAACAACAACCAAAACAACAACCACAACAACAACAACTACAACAACAACCACAACAACAACTACAACTACAACAACAACAACAACAACAACAACAACAACAACAACAACAACAACAACAACAACAACAAGAACCACAGCAACAACAACCACAGACACAATTAGATCAACAACAACAACCACAACAACATCAACAAGCGCAACAACAACAACAACAACAACCACAACAAGAAAACCATCACCAACAACAACAGCAACGACAATTACCACAACAGCAACGACAATTACCACAACAACAACAACAACCACAGCAACAGCTACGACAATTACATCCACTGCAATCGCAGCCAGAACAACAACAACAACCACAACCACAACCACAACAGACACAACCACAACAGACACAACCACAACAACCGCAACTACAACAACCACAACCACAACTACCACAAGCACAACCACCACAACCACCACAGCCACAGTCACAGCCACAACTACAACTACAACCACCACCACAACCACAACAACAAAATCAATCACAACAACAACCACCACAACCACAACAACAACAACAACAACAGACACAATTAAATCGACAACAACAACAACAACAGTTGCAACAACAACAACAGTTGCAACAACAACAGCTGCAACAACAGCTGCAACAACAACAACAACAACAGCTACAACAACAACAACAGCAACAACAACAACAACAACAACAACAACAACAACAACAACATTTACCACAACATCAACCACTGCAACAACTACAACCACAGACACTATTAGATCAACAGCGGCAACAACTGCAACCACAAACACATCAACATCAACAACATCAACAACATCAACAACAACAACAACATCAACAACAACCACATCAACAAAAACATCAACAACAACAACAGCAACAACTGCAACTACAACAACAATTACAACCACAGCAGCTGCAGCCAGAAAAACAACCACAACCAATACAACCACAACCACAATCACAAAAACAACAACATCAATATCAACATCAACATCCACATCAACATCAACTACAACCACTACCGCAACAACAACAAAACCACCATCAACAACAACAACAAAACCACCATCAACAACAACAACAACAACAACAAAACCACCACCAACAACAACTACAACAACAAAACTATCACCAACAACTACAGCAACAACAATTACCACAACAACAACAACAATTAGAACCACAGCAACTGCTCCCAAAACAACAACCACAACAATCACACTCACAACCACAACGACAGCCACAACCACAACCGAAATCACAACCGCAAACACAGCCACAACAACAATACCATCACCAACAACAACAACAATTACCACAACAACAAGAATTACAACCACAGCAACTTCGGCCAGAACAACAACTACAACCACAACCACAACCACAACCACAACCACAACCACAACCACAACCACAACCACAACCACAACAGCAACAACAACAACAACAACAACAACAACAACAACAACAACCACAACAACAACAACAACAACAACAACCACAACAACAACAACAAAAACAACAACAACATCAACAACAACAACATCATCATCATCATCATCATCATCATCATCAACCACAAATACAACCACAACTATCAAATAAAAATATTCATAATCCACCTTTACAACATTCTTTATCACATCCATCACAACACTTTATCCATGAACAGAAAATAGTTGATACATTACAAAATCAAAATCTAGTTAAACAGGAATTTAGTGAAATTAAATCACAAACAATATTAGAACCAAAATGTATTGGTGAAATTAATAATAATGATGCTGAAGGTTTAAATGATATATTAAAAACAGATTTACTGGATAACGATTTAGTCAACACAATTATGAACGATGATGTCATGACTAAAAATTCTAGTAATTATTTTTTTAATATAAAATTATTTTCCTTTTTTTCTTTTTTACAACGCCAACAAATTAATTTGTGTAATTTATTATTATAATAGCTACATTTGCTGATATTGATGATAGAACACTTGTTGCTGAAGACCGAAAAGATGAACTTTCAGATATATTAAGTCCTCATTTTAATTTAGAATTTCGTATCGATTCAAAGGAAGTTGAAGAAATCTTTAAAGGTGTCTTAACAGATGAATCACAGGTCGGCGAATTTATTTCCAACATTTTTTGTTTTTTCTTTTTAAGTTAATAAATAAATAAATAATAAAATAAGATAAAAAATGAATGAATAACTAAAATGTAGATATAATTCTAAAATTACAACTGTCTAATTGTCTTGTTTAAATAGTAAACTAATTCTTCTTTAAAATGTATTTTTTAAATTTGATCATTTTGAACGATTGAATATGGTGAATAATTAACCATTGAATACATTTTTATTTATTTATTTATTTGTGCTTACAATTTGTCAATTTTTTCTTTTTAATTTGCAGTATAGGAAATTTCTGAAATAGATAATTTTTAATAATAATATTTAAGTATTATTTATGTAATAATATTTTTTTTATTTAGGAATCACAAGATCAAGTTATACCGAATTTTAATAGCAACAGCAATATTAATAATAATAAAGATAATAATATTAATGAAAATAATAATAATAGCAAACTCAATAACAACGATAACAACGATGGTAATATTCGGACAGTAATTTCAAGTGCTACCTCGTTAATGATGGAAACACAGTCAAATAGTTCAATAAATTCATCAATAATGACCTCACAGCATCAAATAATTTCACAATCACAACAATTACAATCTGTACAATCAAATGTAACAAGTCATGCTCATGTATTACAATCACCAAATCAATTGGTTCAACAAATTGATATTGGTCACCAAATTGGTACAAATCCGTCACAAATACGAATGATGCCACAGCAACAGCAACAACAACAACAACACACTCAAATGACACAAAGTCTACAACACAATCAACAACAATTCGGGTATCAAAATTACTCTTATAATGATTTTAATAACAGGTATGGATGAAGTTTGGGGAATGAAATGCGAATTTGTTTTTTTTTTAATTAATAAGCGTTTTTTTAACAAATAAGTAATTGCATAATTCATAAACAAATCATCGCACAATCCACTCCATCTTTGCTTGTGACCAATTAATAGTATATGCAATAATTGTAAAAAATCTCTCAATGAATATACACCATTTTGGCTATATTGCAAAATGTTTGATGCAGAATCCGTAAATTAAACTGTCGTTTTTCTTTTTTTTTCGATCAGATCTAGATCTGATTTTCAAGATATATAAATGCCAAAGTTACACTCAAAATTGCATGTAATATTGTATAAAATTAAAATTTTTGAAAAGTAATAGATTATACTGATACGAAAACTTTGAGCCATTAGCCTACAAATTAATAGTATCGCACTATTAACATGAAATATTTCCACAATGGAATAAATGATTTTTATTAATTTAGTAAAAAAATTATCGAATTCTGTGAATTAGAATGTTATCAATAATTGATTGTGGATCTATAAAATATGAAATATTATTAATTAATGATAACTATTTTTTTTTTACACAGTATACAACAATTTAATTCAACATATCAATCAGAATCACAAAGACCTATTTATCAAGGAAATAATGATTTTCAAACTACACATATAGATCCAACAGGAGGACGCCATACTGCAAATATTATTGATGGTAATAATATGACCAGTACAATTATTAGCGGCGGTAATATGCAACAATCATCACAAAAAACAGCATCAACCAGCAGTCTCCGAATGCAACACGATGAAGGTATTATATATTATGTTACGATAAAATTAATACTAGGTTATAACTTGAAAAACTAATTGTTTTGTTAAATTATAACTATCTCTCAATGATTACACATATCTGACGTATAACGAAAGTAAGTGCAGGAAAATGTGGGCAGTAAAAATATTGTAAATTGCCAAAAATAGCAACTGAAGAAGTAAATATTGTCAATTGATCATTTTACCTTTTAGTAAAGGAAATAGTGGCAAGATTGAAAGGGAATTATTGGAAATTTTTCTCGATTTGCTGTGATAATTTATAAATGGATTATTTATAAAAAAAAACCTACTACACACAATTAGAGTGTAAGCCAAATGTATAGGATAATATAAATTTTATTGTTATATTACATATTGGATGGGGCATTCCATCGTGTAGATTATAAACAAATGTTAAAAAATTAATTAACAATTTTTCAGTTGACAATGTTTCTCTGTAGCAAAAAAATCTTAGAAAGTACATTTAATTTGACCCATAAAATCGTCATCTTACAAAGTAATCCATAAAAAGTAGATGCAATTTTTTCGTAATTTTAACCGCGTGTTATTCTATAATATTATTTTGTTATCGTTTTTTTTTTTTATTCATTTATTTAATTTATTTATTTTAGAACTTGGCCTTAGTGCAACAATATCTGCTGTATTATATTGTAATACAAATCTACCAGATTTAAAAACAGAATTTCCAATTTGGGATGATCGTTGTAAACAAATATTAAAGAAATGGCGTAGTTTAGCGACTGATCAAAAACCACCGTTTTTAGAAAGAGCTAAAGAAAATCGATCGCAACTGCGCATGAAGAAATCACAACAAGTAAGTAAATTGTTTGATTTCGATAATTTTTTTTTTATTGAGGAAAAGAAAAATTGCCTTAATTTTGTCCTTAAGATTTTGTATTATTTATTTATTTTTTATTTCTTATTTGTAATTAAATTTAATCTAAAAAGGAAATACAAATAATAATAGTGTAAGCTTTTAATTTGCTATCTGAAATTTGTTTACAAAAATATATATATATATACCATATATAGATTCAAATATCTTCTGAAATACGTCAGCTATGAAAAAATGTTTCAAATAAAAACTATCAAAAATTTTGGGGGACCTTCACTTGTAGTAATGACTCAGACATTCAGGTCAATGTTCAATGTCATTTAAAGGTCAAGTTAACTTTTTAAAATAAGAACCTCTATTTTTGACACCGGATTTGAACAAATTGAAATTTTACGTTAAAAATGATATTTCAAAATTTTTGGTGACCTTAACATATTGGCATCGGGTAATTTTTGTTTTGATTTTATGAGTAATGTGTTATGTAATAGAATATCGAGAATTCTCGTTTTCCGATGTCAATGTGTTAAGAAGGTCAATTCAAGGTTAAATGTTTATAAAATACCCAAATTCTTGACAATTTTTGTTTGAAACATTTTTTCATAGCTGGCGTATTTTAGAAGATATTTGAATCTATCGATTAATATGGGTCACCGTATATATATATATATTTATATAAATAATTTTAATTAATTATTCCCTTAAAGGTTAAGCAAATAAAAAAATTGTTATTTATAATAAATTATAAATATAAAAATAATTGTTCTAAAAAAAAACCAATATGCATTTGTATGTTTTTTATGTGTTTGTTACTAACAATCACATTTGCTGTAACCACTACACAAAAGAGGGTATTTTTCATTTATCTGTTCATATAATTTTTTTTTAAATAAAATGTAGAAGCGAAAATTTTATTAAAAAAAAAGAAAAGCCAATAAATATAAATATATAAAATAATTACGAAAGAAATGAAATGTTATCCGTTTCATGGAAGTAAAAAAACAAACAAAAAACAAAAGGTTATTATCTTTTAAAACAAATCCAACCATATAAAATTCAGGTACAAATTTCACCAAAAGATGTTACAAATGCAAGTTCACCATTGGTACAACCATTAGCATTACCATCATCATCATCCTCATCATTATTATTAATTGGTAATGATACGATACAACAACAACATCAACAACATCAGCAACTACAAAAACTTCAACCACTATTAGTGGATGCACTACAACAACAATTACAACATCAACCGGTGACAACACAGTCATCAACAACAATTTCATCACATCATCAGTTTATTGAGGTGCAAGGAAAATCTGGCGATGGCATCTTAGATGAATTAACACAAACTAATAATAATAGTGCATCAAATATATCTAACACTTTCACTACCACCACTACCACTAATACCATTAATACTATAAAAACCACATTCACAGATATCACTACCATTGTCACTACGACTACCAACACCACCACTACCACTTTCACTACCAGTAATACAACCAAGCCTATAACAATCACTAACATAACATACCCAATCACAAATATTATCACCAGTCCTACAACTATCAATAATTCAATTATTCCTATAATCACTACATCAATAACAACAACAACTACTACTACAACTACAGCTACATGTACCCCACCAACCAATTCCTTACCGTTAACTCTTTTATCAGATAATGCTATTGATACATCTGTAGATTCAACTACCATTTTAGATAAGAACATTAATGTAGAAAGTGTGTTAACTACAATAGTTAATGATTCCATTCTAAATAATTCAATTTCGAAAACTCCCACTTGTAGTATAATTAAAATAAATACTTCTAATACTTATATTAATAATAATAATAATAATAATAATAATAATAATAATAATAATAATAATAATAATAATAATAATAATAATAATAATAATAATAATAATAATAATAATAATAATAATAATAATAATAATAATAATAATAATAATAATAATAATAATAATAATAATAATAATAATAATAATAATAATAATAATAATAATAATAATAATTATAATTATAATTATAATTATAATTATAATAATAATAATAATAATAATTACAATAACAATAATAATAATAATAATAATAATAATAATAATAACAATAATAATAATAATAATAATAATAATAATAATAATAATAATAATAATAATAATAATAATAATAATAATAATAATAATAATAATAATAATAATAATAATAATAATAATAATAATAATAATAATAATAATAATAATAATAATAATAATAATAATAATAATGATAATGATGATAATGATAATGATAATGATAATGATAATGATAATGACAATGACAATGACAATGACAATGACAATGACAATGACAATGACAATGACAATGACAATGACAATGACAATGACAATGACAATGACAATGACAATGACAATGACAATGACAATGACAATGACAATGACAATGACAATGACAATGACAATGACAATGACAATGACAATGATAATGATAATGATAATGATAATGACAATGACAACAACAATGACAATGGCAATGAGAATGAAAATGACAATGACGCTGATATAGGTAATGATAATGATAATGATATAGGCAATGATAATGATATAGGTAATGGTAATGATATAGGTAATGATAATGATATAGGTAATGATGATGATAATGATAATAATGATAATAATGATAGTAACGATAATAGTGATAATAATTATAATAGTGATAATAATGATAATAATGACAATAATGATAATGATGATAATAATGATAATAATAAAAATAATAATAATAAGAATAGTAATGATAATAATTCAAATTCCAATAATAATAATAATTCTATTAATTCAAATTGCACTAATACTAATAACAATTGTAATTCTAATAATGAAAATTCCAATTATAATAATAATAAATTTAATTTTATGAATGATGTTAGTTCTAATTCTCATTCTAACAACAATAATAATAATAATATTTATAATTATAATAGAAATAAAATATCAACAGTACAAATAAATAATAATAAAAGTAATAATAATAATTATAATTTTAATAACAATAATGGAACTGGTGGTGGAAATATTTCAAGCTTAAATGTTATCGGAACACAACCATTAAATCATCAGTATGTAAAAGCAGTTACAATAGGTACAAAAAGTGGTATTTTTGTACCAAATGTTATTGCAACAAATTTTACAACACCATTTACTGTACAACATCAATATGGTTTTCATAATCCACATCATCAATCCTCGCAACAACTACAACTTCAGCCACAACAAATGCATACACATCCAACAACAATACATCATCATCTGATTCACCCACATCATAATAATAATGGTCCGGCCCCAAATGTTACTGTGAATCCAAATGGTAATTTTAATACAAATTCAAATGCTGTTCAAAAACGTTCGCATGGGTACACAACACATGGTGGTTTTCGTTCATTCAATATACAACCAGCTAATATAAATTTCAATTTAATTGCCAGCCAACAACAGCATCCACATCTCAATACCACAACAATAAATACAAATAATTTAAATAATTTTGGAACAACAACAATTACATCACCAATATTAGCGGCTCAACTTCATACAATACATCAAATTGCTTCAAATCAAGTTGCTGCGCAACAACAACAACAACAACAACAACAACAACAACAACAACAACAACAACAACAACAACAACAACAACAACAACAACAACAACAACAACAACAACAACAACAACAACAACAGCAGCAGCAGCAGCAGCAGCAGCAGCACAACCACCACCAACAACAGCAGCAACAACAACAACAACCACAAAAACAACAACAACAACCACAAAAACAACAACAACAACCACAAAAACAACAACAACAACCACAAAAACAACAACAACAACCACAAAAACAACAACAAAAACAACAACAACAACCACAAAAACAACAACAACAACCACAAAAACAACCACAAAAACAACAACAACAATCACAACAACCACAACAACCACAACAATCACAACAACCACAACAATCACAACAACCACAGCAACCACAACAACAACAACAACAACAACAACAACAACAACAACAACAACAACAGCAATTCATTCGTTATTCATCATTATTGGCATCAGTAAATGGTGATCATCATATAATGCAAGAAACACATCAGCAACTATCACTACTACCACAAACACTACCACCACAACCGCAGCCATCAAAACAACCTTCATTACCACCGCTACCATCACCAATACAATTCATACCACTACCAGAACCCTCACAAATAATCGAATTATCAAATAGTCCAAGTTTAAGTCCAACACTCACTGAACCAAAAACACCTAATACACCAAATTCATTATTGTGTTCGGATAGTCCAATTCCATTATCTCTGTCATCATCTAGTGATACGAGTAGCATTAATAATATTGACATTAATAATGATACAAATGATAATAATGATAATACTGATAATGATAATAATAACGAGAGCAATAATATTAATATTGCTGACAATAATAACATTAACAATGTCACTAATAATAGCAATATTATTATTAATGCAATTGATAGCAAAAATATCGATCAACATATTCGTGTTCTAACACCATCAGAAATTATGCAAACATTACCATCCTTAGCAAATCAAGATATTAATTTTAATGAAAAGATATTATTATTTTCACCATCATCTTTATCATCATCGGCAACATTAACGTCATTATCCAATATTAATAATAATAATAATAAAAGCAATAATAGTAATAGTAATAACAATAAGACAAATAATAATAATAATAATAATAATAATAATAATAATAATAATAATAATAATAATAATAATAATAATAATAATAATAATAATAATAATAATAATAATAATAATAATAATAATAATAATAATAATAATAATAATAATAATAATAATAATAATAATAATAATAATAATAATAATAATAATAATAATAATAATAATAATAATAATAATAATAATAATAATATTAATAATAATAATAATAATAATAATAATAAGACAAATAATAATAATAATTTAAACTTAACAACATCTACCACAAACCCAAATCCAAACAATAATTATAATAAATATAACAATAATAATACTAATAATACCACAAACACAAATTCAAATAATATTAATGCCAATAATAATAATAATAATAATAATCTGCAATCAAATCAAATTAATTCTACTTCCAATTCTACTGTTACAAATACTATTAATAATAACAAAATTAATAATAATAACAAAAATCCTACATCACAGTGTTTGCCTTCTCCCAATAATAATTCAACAACAACCATATTTACTACTTCAGTCGCACAAATTACGGTGAGGGATGAAAAAAACGTAAAAAATATAAAAATTATTAAATTCGCTGTTGTAATTTTTTATTTAAAAAAAAAAACAAAAAACAAAGTTTTTAGTTTGATTTTTTTTAATTTCGTAAAATATATTATTATTTATTTTTTTTTTTGTTCGATGTTTGATAATAATTGAAAATTTTTAATTATTATTTATTTATTTTCTGCGATATTCAATTGGTTATAATTGTTTATTTTTATTATATTGTAATGAATTCAAAGAACATTATTTATTTATTGGTTATATATTTTTGATTTAATTAAAAAAATGTAGCTATTATATCTAATGGGTTTTAGATTAATTAAAACAAAATACGATTATTTCAGTTTACACGGCGCCGCGACAGGATTTCTTTTCATCGTACTACAACATATTAACCTATGAAAACCATTCTCTATCTATTTTAATAAGTCAATTAATTAAAATTTCTAAGGTTATTCACGATTTTGTTGTTATTCGTTATATCGCGTTATTTTGTTATTCGTTATTATATATTTGCATTGAAAACAACAACAAGCAAAAATAACAAAGCTCGTTATATTTAACGAAGTCTGTGCGTGTTAATTTTGTTACTTGTTATTTCATAAACGCCAAACAACAAACGTCAGAAAATAGTATTATGGTGCTATCACGATCTTGCGGATAACACCATTTAACAAATAATGAGTAACACAGATAACAAATATCGTGAATATGTATTTTTCCGTTAACTAAATTATCTTTCATGGTTATTTTTAAACTTAATTTTAATGATTAAACTTATAAAAAACTTCTTGATAAATTTTTGGCAATGATAAAGCAATATGCAATTGAGTCTAAATACAAAAAAGTGGTTAGCTACAATTTGAATCTAGGCGTAAAAAAAAAAAACTATCGAGGCTGCGTGTTAAGTTTAGTGTTCAGAGTCCGGTATAATACTGCAGTATTTATTCACCACCAATCAGAAAATTATTTTTGTCATTTTTTGCTCGCAAAGGTCTAAATAACCATTTCTGATATCACAATTACACATTGTTACAATCAAATGTATTTTAAGATATGAATAAAAGGTAAAATGTTTTAATTGGCACCATCAAAACAAATACGATATTGACGATTAGTAAAAAAAAATAATATAGAATAAAAATATTATATTGGTGGTATTACCATCTCATATTGCATTGAATATTCGTTTCTTCTGCCTAAATACAATGTCAAGAAAATGGAACATTCGCCAAACTCACCTAACTTTTTGCAAATTAACAACAAAATTCTTTTCATCATAAAAGTTGTAGAATTTGCTTTTATACCATTTTGTGATGGTTTTATTTCGCTAAACAATTTCCTAAAACATATGCTTGCAATAGTAGATTTCTAGTATTTAAAGGTCTATCTATTCAATGCAATTTCTCATAGAAAAAGTTTAAGACTACTAATATGGTCATATATGGATACGAAAAACTCTTACGTGAGCGGCATATTGACCGAAAAACAACCACTGATGAAATGAGTGTGCAAGAAAATAAAAAAAAATAATAAGTAATCAATCTGGTTTTCTGCAGTAATGATTTTTTTAAGAAAATTTAATATTGATAATTTAAATCATTCTCTCTCATTTCATTAGGGGCCGTAAATTCATTTATTATAACATACCGAACACTCAGCCGTTTCCAATATTGTATTTTCGTTAGCTGTTGTAACTATTGGGTTGGCAACAAAGTCAGTTTTTTTTTAATGAAAACAAAATGCAATTATTTGATTGAATTAAATAATGTATTGGCCATTTTGTTGGCAACGCCTTTTCGATTTGCTAATTCTGGTTGCTTTTCTTGAATTGCATTGTTCATTGGTTATTTGTTGTATGTACACATCTGAATTGATCGTTTGGTTGTGTGGTAACAGTTCAAAATAGACAATAACTTTGTAATCCCACTAAACTAATCTTTCCATTTTTGTATGAATATCTGCTATATATGTTATAAGCAAATCGTTAATGGAAATGTTTTATGTTAAGGAAGTTGTGGAAGTTGAGGAATTAATATATTTAGATTTTTTTGTATCCAAGTTGTTTTAAACGTTTTTCAATGCATGTATGTGATACATCGCGTTTCTTTGCAAACTCGCTTGTTGTGCTATGACGATTCGCACAACACCTGAGCTACCTGAACGTGAGTGAAAAATCTCCTGAACGAAATTTTGCAAACCATTTTTGACACTGTCGTTCTTTTAAGGCTTTGTCACCATACACCACACATAATTTTTTGTGAGCTGCGATGCGTTATTTCCTGCGTGGAAGCAAATTATAGACAACCGATCGATACAAATTTTTTTATAGAATTCATATATTAAAACCGCATTGACTATGTTGCTAATCCAATAAATATCTATTACTAATACATCTAGTCTTTCTAGGATATCTAATTAGTTTTATGATATCGATCCAAATTTTTCACAAGACGTCACTTATCGTGCCATAATAAATATCCGATGTAATAACAAGTGTTACAACAATAGAAAATCTTAATTTTAACTCAACGCAATGTGAGAGAATAGTATAGAATAGAGGAAGCAATCTCAAATCTAATAAATTCTAAATCTGTAAAAGAATGTTGTGTAAATGTTTTTGAAAAATTTAAATCGCATAGAATAATAATTACATTTTTATAATTTTTAAATGTTGAAAAAATGTTTTAAATTTTTGTTGCTTATTTTGATATTATTATCGTCTTATAATTTCAATAAATAAATGTTTATTTTTTTCTAAATTAATTTTTTTTACGTTTTGTGCAGCATGTAATATATACAAATAAAAAAAAAATAATATCACCATTTCATAATTTCTATAAATCCTATATAAAAATACCGTTCATTAATAAAACTCCTTCCCTTAAAAACCCTATGCATTTTTAATTTTGTTTTTCGCATGCCATTTTTTTTTTGTTGTTGTTTAATATCTAATTAAAAAAAATGATGCAAATAATTTTCTCCTTATTTTTAGTAATACATTTTAACATTTTTAAATTCTATCGATTAATTACTTATATATTTTATTTAATAAAAATTTAAATTTGATGTAATATTTTCTATTATTATTATTAGTATGTAATGAATGTTACAGTACTTAAGAAGTGCGAATTTTATGTTTCGTTTTTTTAATATCAAAATAATTACTATTAATTTTCAATTACATTTTTACTGATATCATAAAATATATTCACCTCTTCTAGTATTGTAACATTTAGCATGAAATTTAGAAATATATTGTTTATGACAATTTAATTATTTTACATAATTTTGTAAAAGATAAAATTGCAAACAATATAATTTTATTTTACTTTTCAAAATATTTAGATTTTGAAGATACTTCTTTTCTTATAAATTTCTATAATGCTATTTTTCTTTTTTCTTTTTTTTACTTTCTGCAATTTAGGATCAAGAAAAAATTAATTCACAACAAAAAACATTACGTGAACAAGCGCAAGAGCGTCAATGGAAACAATTACAAGCGCAACGTGCACGTGAACAACAAATGCAATTACAGCATGTTATACATGATCCAAAATTATCGGGTATAATTTTTATTTCGTTTAAGTTTTTAAATGTATTTTGTGAATTAAATTAATGATGTGTTATAATTGAATATAGATGTATCAACACAATTACAAATATCACCAAATGCTGGTAATGATATAATTGGACCTTTGACTAGTTCAACTTTGAATTCTACAAAACAAATTGGTTTTATTGCACCAACATCAAAAAATCGTGTAATTGGTGCCATATCTGGTAGTACGGCTGTAAGTGGCGTTGGCAGTAGTAGCGTTGTTACTCAATCGAATATACAAAATATTACAACGTTACAACATTCAGCTATGTCTCGTTCGGCATCGGTTCAAATGCCAATACGACAATCTATTCCGATTCAACCACGAATTACACATAGTCCATTTTCCCCGCAGTCTCATACACCTCAATCACCACATGATCAATTTCCATTATCACCTGCAACTTCATCTGGTATTGAATCATTTACAAGATCGCCATCCGAAAATTCACAACAAGAAGTATATATAAATGTAAGAGAAATTATAAAATCAAATTTTTAAAATAAATGTATTTATTAAATAATCTTATTTTTTTTCGAATAGTCACCACAAACACCACAGTCATTTGGGCAACAAAGTCCAATACCAACACCAAATCGTAGTCCAGCATATGTTACCCAATCAAATCAATTACCGTTACAACAGCAACAGTCAAATCAGCAAAATGCAATACGCTTAAATCATGTTGGTAATTATGTACAACCGCCGGGTACACCACGACCACAATTTACAGATGATACAATAGTACCAACTGCTTATGGACCAACAAATATATTTCCAAATACTCAAAATACACAATTTACATCACCAAGAGCTGATCAATTTTCAGCAACATCTCAACATCAGCAACAATCATCACCATCGCACCAATCACCATCACACCAATCGCTGTCGCAACAATCACCATCGCAACAATCACCATCGCAACAATCACCATCACAACAATCACCATCGCAACAATCACCATCGCAACAATCACCGTCACAACAACCACAACCAGCTCAGCAACCTCTTCAGCAGTTGCAACAACCAGCTCCGAATCAGTTGCATGAAAATAATAGACAACTACGAGATTTATTACAGAGACAACAAATGGTTACTACAAATGTTCCGTTAGCCAATCAACAACAACAAATAGTACAACCACATCTTCAACACCAACAGTTGCAATCAAGTGTACAACTACATCAAACACAACAACAACGACATATGCAGCAACAACCACAACTGCAACAATTACAACAACAACAACAACCACAACAACTGCAACAACAACAGCAGCTACAGCAACAAAAGTTAAAAGTCTCGCAATCACAACAATCTGTTCAAACTATAGGTCAAACACCACGTTGGACTACTGACGGTAGTATAGACGAAAATCCTTTACAGCAACAATCTATGGTGGATTTAAATACATTTAGGCAACCATTGCCACCTGCTATGATTTCAAGACCACAACGAATGAATTTACCAAATCAAATAATTCGTCCTGGTCAAGTTGTACAACAAAATTCCCGTGGCATTATTATGGGACGAGACTTACGCCAACGATTTACTCGTGCGTCGAGTCCAAGTGTCATAACATCAAATCAACATATAACAACACAGCAACAACTACTACAACAGCAACTGCTACTACAAAAGCAACAACAACAACAACAACAAATACAGCAGCAACAACACCATCACCAGCATCTACAATTACATCAACAGCAACCAGATCCACTATCGGCACAACAACAATTACAATCAAATGTTCAACCGCAACAGGTTCCACTATCGCCACAACAGCAACAGCAAGCGAAACAGATTTACACACAGTCTAATATATCCCGAGGACAAACTATTTCCAGTAATAGTAACATAAATAATATTGTTAAATCAAATGAAAATATACAATTAGTTATAACAGCAGCAAATGCAACAGAAGACCAACAAACTGTACAATCAATAGTACAACAATTAGAAAGGATACCGCATCAACAACATCAACAACAACAACAAATGCAACAACAGAAACATGAACAAAAACAACAACAATTACCACAAGAACAACAACAACAACAACTGCAGCCAGAACAACAACAACTGCAGCCAGAACAACAACAACTCCAGCCAGAACAACAACAACAACAACTGCAACCAGAACAACAACGACAACAACTGCAACCAGAACAACAACGACAACAACTGCAACCAGAACAACAACGACAACAACAACAACAACGACAACAACAACCACAACAACAACAACCACAACCACAACCACAACAACAATCACAACCACAACAACAATCACAACCACAACAACAATCACAACCACAACAACAATCACAACCACAACAACAATCACAACCACAACAACAACAACAACAACAACAACAACAACAACAACAACAACAACAACAACAACAACAACAACAACAACAACAACAACAACAACAACAACAACAACAACAACAACAACAACAACCACAACAACAACCACAACAACAACAACCACAACAACAACAACCACAACAACAACAACCACAACCACAACAACCACAACCACAACAACAACAACAACAACAACAACAACAACAACCACAACAACCACAACAACAACCACAACAACAACAACCACAACAACAACAACAACAACAACCACCCCCACAACCACAACAATCACTACAACAACAACCACCCCCACAACCACAACAATCACCACAACTACAACAACCACCACAAGCACAAGAAGCACCGCAACCACAACAACAACAACATCAACATCAACAACATCACCAATCACAACAACAACATCAGAAGCAGCAACAATCACAACCACAACAACCACCGCAACCACAACTGCAACAACAACAACAACAACATCAACAACACCAACAATTACCACAACAACTACAGCAACAACAACATCAACGACAACAACAAAACCACCTCCATCAACAAAATCAACAACAACAACGACTACAACAACAACAACAGCACCACCAACAACAACAACAACAACAGCACCACCAACAACAACAACTACAACAACGAGTACAACGGCAACAGCACCACCAACACTCACAGCACCAACAATCACTGCCACAACTGTCACAGTCACAACAACAACAGCAAAAATCACAGCCGCAACAACAACCACAACCACAATCACAGGCACAACAACAACAACTACAATTACATCCACAACAACAACAACACAACCAACACCTACGACAAAAAAGTCAACAACTTCAACAACAACAACAACAACATCCTCAGCAGCAATCACAACAACAACAACACCTACAGCTCCAACAACATAAACAGCAACTACAACAACAACAACAACAACAACAACTCCCTCAACAACAACAACAACAACAACAACAACTCCCACAACAACAACACCCACAACAACAACAACAACAACACCCGCAACAACAACAACAACACCCACAACAACAACAACAACAACACCCACAACAACAACAACAACAACAACAACAACAACTACAACCACAACAACAACAACAACCTCCACAACCACCATCACAACAACAACAACAACATCAACAATTACCACAACAACTACAGCAACAACAACATCAACGTCAACAACAAAATCACCTCTATCAACAAAATCAACAACAACAACAACCACAACGTTCACAGCAGCAGCAGCACCTACAACAGCAACAACAACAACAAAATCAACAACAGCCACAACCTCTACAATCACAACAACCACAACCACAACTCCCACACTCTCAACCACAACCTCTACAACCACTACCACAATCACATCCACAACCACAATCACATTCGCAACGACAACAGACACTGCCACATCAACCACACCCACAACTTCAACCGAAACAACAACCGGAGTCACAAGCACAACCCCAATCACAACAAACACAACATCAACAGCAACAGCAGCAACAAAAACAGCAACTTCATATTGCAAGTACAACATCTTCTGCTATCATCGATTCAAGTGTAGTAAGTACAGTTACTAATAGTGTTAGTGTTCGTAATATTGTTTCAACTACCGCTGCTGCACAAACGCAAATATCAAGTCACACTGTAGCTCAAGAAATTCCATATAATGTAACTGCTGAATTGGAAAAATTAGAGAATGAAAATACTGTAATGGGTGAAGTTGAAGGCGTTGGTGATTTACTTGGGGAGCTTGGTGAAGATGACGATGAATTTTTAAATTCATTAACAAAAGAAATGGGTGCAGATTTTAATATTTTAGAGTACGCTGATCCTGAATTAGATGCTTTAAATGATAGTGATAAAAGTAATTTGCTAGACGAATTAGATTTTGGTGAAACTGATTCATCTGAAAAGCACAAGAATAATAATGTTAAAAAAGATACATCTGATCTACGGGCATCATCACAAAAAAAAACATCTATTTCAAATAATAATACCATTAATAATAGTATTTTATCAGCATCAAACAATACCAATAATGAAAATTTAATTTCACAATCAATTAATAATGATTCGATTAGTACTCAGTCATTTAGTTCAAAAATTACACAATTAATTAATACACAACCTATTAATACGCAATCTAACACACATGCAATTAATAATGAATCACTCAATTCAATTGCAAATGAAAATATATCACAACAACAGCAATATCGCATTCAAGAACTAGTATCGACTGGAAATGTTTTACAACTAATACCGCAACATCAGCAACAACTACAAAAATTACAGCAAATACCACAACAACAACTGCAACAGTTACAAAAACACTTAAAGCATATTCCGCAACAAACTATATTACCACATTCTCAACCGCAAATTGAGCAACAGTTGGTACAATCAGAACAACCGTCATCGCAACTACAACATCAACAACAATCTATTAGTACACAACAATTAGACCGTTTAAAGGCGTTACAGCAACAGATTTCACCTGCTAATTTTCAACAAATGTTACAAGTAATTTTTGTTTTTAACAATTATTTATCTAATTAATTAAAGAAAATTATAATTTACATCTTTTATTTCCAAGCAGGTCCAACATGCTGCCGTAACTGGTAATTCAAACCCACCATTAGTTTCAAATAAAGATGTTGCAGTTGGTACTGTAACCGCTATTAATAATACAAATAGCAATAATAGTAATGATAATAATAGCGATAATAACAATAGTATTAATAATAATAATTTAACGGTTTCTTATCAAGGATTATTTGCTAGATCTGGGTAAGAATTACTTTATTTCTAATTTATTTTACGATTTTAAATAGGGCTTTAAATTGTATATACATTTTTGTAGTGCACTTCAAAATCAATTGATATCACAACATCGTTTACAAGAAATGCGTATGGCAAAGCTAAATCTATTGTCACAACAAAGTATTCAAAGTGGGATCAGTTGCAATAACAACAACAACAACAACAACAACAACAACAACAACAACAACAACAACAACAACAACAACAACAACAACAACAACAACAACAACAACAACAACAACAACAACAACAACAACAACAACAACAACAACAACAACAACAACAACAACAACAACAACAACAACAACAACAACAACAACAACAACAATAATAATAATAATAATAATAATAATAATAATAATAATAATAATAATAATAATAATAATAATAATAATAATAATAATAATAATAATAATAATAATAATAATAATAATAATAATAATAATAATAATAATAATAATAATAATAATAATAATAATAATAATAATAATAATAATAATAATAATAATAATAATAATAATAATAATAATAATAATAATAATAATAATAATAATAATAATAATAATAATAATAATAATAATAATAATAATAATAATACCAGCAGTAGTAGTGCTGGAATTAGTTTGAATGTGTTCGGTAACGCTGCACATCAATCTAGGATGTTATTGCATCAAATACAAGGAACTCGAATGACATTGATTGGGAATCAACCACAGTCTCAACAGCAACAACTGCAATTACAATCTCAACAGCAACAACAACAATTGAAACAACACCATCAACAATTGCAATCTCAACAGCAGCAGTCCCATCTTCAACTACAGGAACAATCTCCCACAAAAGTTGACGCAAAACCAATACCACCGTCATCTCCGCCGCCGCCATATCCAGGACCTCCACCACCATATCCTGGTAATAATATAACATTGCAACATTCATCTTCTGATCAGGTAATTTCTAAATATTATTATTCAATTTGTGTAATTTAAATGAATTGTTGTGGAATTGATATATTGTTATTGGTATTTTATTTCATTTCATTTTATGATTTTATTGGATTTTGTACGGCTGCCTTTTTTTATTTTTTGTCTAAATTTTTGTCGTATATTTAGTGATATCATAAACGAAATATACAATATATAAACGTGTCTATCACCTATTTGCAAAAATGGTGTTTTTGATTTTGATCCTTGCGGTTGTCAATTTTTCGATTAATAATTATAAAAAAAAACAATTAGGCAATTGTTAAGATTAAGAATATACACATTTATCTCGATATCATCCATGGGGTTTTGTGAATTTTGATTTTTGAATAGTTTTTTTTTTTTTTTTTTTTTAAGTCATATTTTGCTCCAAGTGGAGCTTTTATGTCATCTAATAAACCTTTCATTACAACCAAGTTGGTAAATCACTCCGCATGGGAGTATATAACAATTTACCAATTGTGCTGCAATTAACGAAAGATAGATGTTTTCAAAATTCTATTATTTTTATATGGGTGATTAGGCCATAGTGATATGTGTGTGTGCAGACATTATTCATCTTTGAATAGCGTCCAAAAAATAGCGGAATTGAACCCCATGATTAATAATATACATTTCGGCGCTATACCACTCCTCTACTGAGTGTTTTAACCATAACTTACCCTTTTTCAAATCCATTTTAAGCGGAATATGTGTGTTCACTACAACATCCTGTCGTTGTTATTGTGTTGTTGTTGTTATTGTTGCTGGTGTGTTGTTGCTGGTATTGTTGTTTCTGGCGGTATTGTTGTTGTTGTTGTTGTTGTTGCTGGTGTTGTTTTTGTATATTTAAATCAATGATATATATTTTTTATGTATTTTATTTATTTTTTAAAATTTTTTTTCTTTATCATATGCATGTCTGTACTCTACTTATACTGTGTAAAATACGCATTTGTTTAAATTATTTAAATTATATATATTTAAAAAAAAAAAAAAATTAAAAATATAATTTATATTATACGAAAACAAATCAAATTTAGTACTTATCATATCAGTCATTCACGTCCGGTTTATCGCCAGATTGGCATTCGTCGTTACAGCGACGTTCGTTGTTGTTGCAGGTGAGGAGATAATTTTTAATTAATTTTGTTGTGTACATTTTGCATTAGTTTATTATAAATATTTATTTGAATAAATAGCTGCATGTGCTCCTTTTGTTATTATTATTAATATTGTAATCATACTTTTGTTATTGTCTCATTTTAACATTTATGGTATTTGTTCAAATAAGTTATATTTAGATACAATCTGATGAAATAATTCTGACCAATAGGAAAATTTCTCTTTTCGGATATTTGGTCGACAATTCTCCTATCATCATTTGAGTATAACTTTTTTACTATGCACTATGTGTACACATACATACACATTTACATTTACTTTTTATAATATGGAAATTTATAAAATATAACTCATACAATCAATTTTCATAAATACAGAATTAGTATTTGATTTTAAGAAAGTTTGCTTTTATTAAATTTTTGTAATAATAATTTATTTGATTTTTATATTTAAATTAGAATTTTTCTTGCGAGGCGTATTCGATAATGCAGGAAAAAATCTAAGAGAGAACACTAACGTTCAAAATTCATCTAGCAAATATACTTTTATATTGCTATACATTGAAAGCAAACAAGCAAACGAAAACAAAATACTACATCAATTGTAGATCGTCCAAAAGAGGTAACCCATGCCAAAGAAATGATCAATGAAGTACCTGATAAGTGATATTATATTGGGTGCATACGTGGAATTATAGCACTGAAGTTGATTGTAATATAAACCATACTTAATATCCAATTCGACCGTAATTTTAGATATATATAGCTTAGTCACTGTTGTTTATATGACATTAGTTTCAGTGATTTACAAGCTGTCGTTCGTCTGTATCAAATTTTTAAGAGATATAAGTTTCAAAGCAAAATTTAAGAGTGTCAATGGTATTCTGGGAAAAAATGCTGCTGAAGTTATGAAAATGATTAATTCGGCTTGGGTAGATAATCCTGTTGGTGATTCAACTGTTAGAAAGTGGTGTACGAAATTTCGTGATGGAAATTTTAACCTTAAAGACGACGCACTTCCAGATACTGAGAAACAGTTTTATGATGAAGAACATCAATTCAAACTTAACAAGAACTCGGCAAACAGTTAGGAGTTACTCAAGTAGCAATTTCAAGTCGATTGCAAATGAATGATAACCGTAGAGATAAAATATTGTTTGAATTTGCTTTCTAGCTACAAAAAAAAAATTCAACAACTTCTTGAAAGTGGTCAAACAGTCACTGTTGAACGTTATCAAGCTCAAATGGAAAATTGACTCCTGCATTAGATGAAAAAAGTTCATTTACATATACATTTGCTTCATGACAATGTCCGTCCACACACACATATTTTCTACACTTGGCCTCATCCGACTACTTTTTGTTTATATCGATACTGTTTTATTTGACTGACCAGCGATTCTCAAAATTATGACTATTTTGCCTCCAAATAACCAAGTTTCTATCGCGAGGGCATCCATAAACTACCCGATAAATGGCAAAAGACCATAGATAGTAATGGTGAATATTTTGATTATCAACGTTTGTAGCAAGTAAGTGAAATTGCAAAAGATATTTTTCAAATTGTATACATGCTAACCACTTGCGTTCAGTGGGGGCAATACTTTAAATGAATATTTACAATTGAAAAATCTATTAAAATAACATATGTTTTTAGTAAAAATTACAGCCACAAATTTCGTCGAATTACGTTGTCAACTTCTTTTTCATTCTCCCAGATTTGGGCCCAGGTAATTTTTTCTATTTCTCAAAACAATGTTTTACTGGGAAGAGATTTACCTATCGCAGTCATCGACATATACAATACATACGAATTTTTGTTGAGTTTAATAAATCATATTAAAAAGGATTTTCTTGGTGGACTCTGAAAATGGTAATTCAGATCCTCGATTGTTTCTGTACTTCTTCAGATTACTGAATTACTGAATTTTTATTTAAATATTTGTGCTGTTTAAAATTGCTTTGCACGTGCTAATTTAACATTATTCCGCATTTATATATTGTATCTTTAATAAATTATTTTTGCTAAAATTGTTTACATTCATATTAAATTCAGTATATTTTAATATATATTGTTTTATTCGACATGATTAATCAATAAGATATTATATAAAAAATAATAACATTTAATTATTTTATTATTATATATTTACAATACAAATATTATTGCGTTATTATAATATTTAATAATAATAATAATAATAATAATAATAATAATAATAATAATAATAATAATAATAATAATAATAATAATAATAATAATAATAATAATAATAATAATAATAATAATAATAATAATAATAATAATAATAATAATAATAATAATAATAATAATAATAATAATAATAATAATAATAATAATAATAATAATAATAATAATAATAATAATAATAATAATAATAATAATAATAATAATAATAATAATAATAATAATAATAATAATAATAATAATAATAATAATAATAATAATAATAATAATAATAATAATAATAATAATAATAATAATAATAATAATAATAATAATAATAATAATAATAATAATAATAATAATAATAATAATAATAATAATAATAATAATAATAATAATAATAATAATAATAATAATAATAATAATAATAATAATAATAATAATAATAATAATAATAATAATAATAATAATAATAATAATAATAATAATAATAATAATAATAATAATAATAATAATAATAATAATAATAATAATAATAATAATAATAATAATAATAATAATAATAATAATAATAATAATAATAATAATAATAATAATAATAATAATAATAATAATAATAATAATAATAATAATAATAATAATAATAATAATAATAATAATAATAATAATAATAATAATAATAATAATAATAATAATAATAATAATAATAATAATAATAATAATAATAATAATAATAATAATAATAATAATAATAATAATAATAATAATAATAATAATAATAATAACAATAATAATAATAATAATAATAATAATAATAATAATAATAATAATAATAATAATAATAATAATAATAATAATAATAATAATAATAATAATAATAACATTAATATTAACACGTTAATTTCCACGATAATATCAGAAAAATTTTCACATGAGCCATGGTAACTTTATTAGATCGCGTACGTCAGACATATATATCTCACATGGCTCATGTAGAACTTCTTAGCGTCAGACACATATGACTGACATGGCAATTAACGTGTTAATACAATATATTATAAAAACTACCAAAATTTTTGTTAGTTTGAACCATGTCTGCAGATTTTCACATGTTATTCAAATGCGCTTCATTTTATTACTAAATTTAAATTGTTTGTCTTTAAAATTTATAAAAAAACAAAAACAAATTTAACAATTAATTTAAATTAATTACTGCTAGGAACAGCCGTTATTATTAAAAGATCTTGTGGAACAAGAAAAACGTGAACAAGAACGTCAAGCAGCCACAGTAAGCTCGGCGTCCAATGTCATTCATATCATATCAGATGATATTTCAAATCGTCAGCAAAGTAACATGTTAAATAATAAAGATTATGAAAGAATACGAGTGGATACAATAAATACAAATTCATCTAATGTACCAACACAAAATCTAACAACGATTCAACAACAGCAAATACAACATCAACTTCAACAACAGCAATTAAAACAACAACAACAACA
>OU343118.1:23795000-23797500 GCA_910594885.2 Bibio marci | reverse complement strand
GTCCAAATGGATCGGGTAGTATTAATTCTATTTTACAAAGTCCTAATAATCAGACGATTGCTAGTATGTCACCATATAATAATATGCAGTCATCACCTCTAATTGGAACACCGCAATCACAAAACGATGAAAGTGCGTTTAGTCCAAGTGCTGGGTAAGTAATTATTTTTGAAAAATGTTTGTTTTGTGAATATATTGGGTTGGCAACAAAGTCAGGGAGTTTTTTTTTAAAATGAAAACTAAAGGCAATTACTTGATAGATTTAAATAACTTTATACAATAATGCATTGTCCATTTTGTTCGACGAACTTTTGCCATCTCTTTGTTAACTTCTTGATTCCGGCTAATCATCAAAAGCTGAACCAAGTACGTTTTGACATCATCATCATTATTGAAAAATTTTTGCCATTCAAGAAGGCAACTTCGAAGGTAATCTGATGGTGCAATTCTGGAATATATGGTGAATCACTTCCCAACCACGTTCCAATTATTTTTGACGAGTGACCAAAGATGTGTGTGACCTTGCGTTGCCATTATGGATCTAGACATTTTCGATTTGCTACTTCTGGTTGCTTTTCTTAAATTGCATTGTTTAATTTGGTTATTTTTTGTATGTACACTGTATTACTATATATCTCATTTCTATAATATTTATTTAAATAAAACAATCTTTTACTACTAACTTTTTATATTTTTAATATTTCTGCGATTTAAATATTTTACATTAACAATAGTCTCTCGCAACTTAATATCAACTGTTCGGTAATTTATATATTCAATTATGTAAAGTTATTTTCTAAATTTAATAATGTACATACATCTTTATATAGGTATGTATAAGTACATATATTACATAATATTACATACACAGTTATTGATCCTTTAGTTGCGTGGTAAAAGTTTCAAATAGACAATGCTTTTATAACCCCATCAAACTAATCCGACAATCCATTTGAGCGATGCATTGTTTATTTCTTAGTAGCAAAAAAGCAAAATATGACGAAAATGTTCATTTTAATTTTACATTTTTCAAAAAAAAAACTAGGCTAAAATACACAACCGATCGATACAAAAATTTTTACAGAATGACAATTGAAGTACCAACTATCAAAAAAAATGATGGTGTAACATTTCGGATACGTTGATATAAGTTAAAATTCATCAAAAACCATCTACGATATATTTGTAAACCGGACTGACTATGTTGCCAATATAATAAATAACATTCACATATTATGCAATTATGTTACAAACTATCTTATTGACAAAAACTATGTGGCAACAAAATAAGAAAAATCTGAAGTAGTAATAACAAAAAAAAAAAAAGAAAAGTAAAAAATGAAGAAGTTCGAACCTTTATAAAAAATATTTCATAGTTCATCAACATCCAATACGAGAAAATCTTATACATTCCAAAATGTCAACAAGCTACTTCATATTGGAATCTTATCTTTTTCGTTAACATGTTGTAAACTATGTATGAATGAAAAGGCAATATTGCCACATTAAACGTCAGAAAATAAAATATGTTGTATTTAAATTAAATATTTAATTTTTAATGTATCTTTTCTATAATAAATTAACATTAGCATTAACACAACCAATATTCGTTTGTTTAGTCACCCTCTCATTATACTACGTCTAAATGCTAGATTCGCCGCTGCTACGGAAGCAGCTTGTTGAATTTTTGTTTTGGAATTAAGCATAACCTTTTAAGCAATTTATTATAATAATTAAATTTTGGTGTTGTATTTTGTTTTAAGAAATCAGAAATAATTTGCCGTTGTTAAATTTAACGCAAGTGGGTTTACTTATTAAAAAACAAAAAAGAAATTAGTATTTAATTAAAGTTTGTATCTATAAGTTTGTGTGTAACATAATTGATTAATATTATATACGTATGCGTTTATTGCATGGTGTATAGGTATAATTCATTTATGTTCCATTAATATATATTTTATAGTCCGTTGCCATCACCGTCATCAATATCGGGGCGATTAACATCACCAGCACTACATATGACATCTCCGCAACTTCGTGGGACACAAATTTCTACTGGTAGAATTATAACAAGCCCAGTTAATCCATATGGACAACAAAACATTGTCCATAATCAGATAATAGCTCAAAGTAGATTTGTTCGACCTCAATCTATGGGAAGTACACAAGTTGATCGTCCACGTTTAAATTTTGGAAATATTCAACAACAGCAATTACATCAACAACAACACCAACAACACCAACAACACCAACAACACCAACAATATCAACAACACCACCACCAACAACAACAACAACAACAACAACAACAACAACAACAACAACAACAACAACAACAACAACAACAACAACAACAACAACAACAACAACAACAACAACAACAACAACAACAACAACAACAACAACAACAACAACTACAACTACAACTACAACAACACCCACAACAACAACAGTTGCAACAACACCAGCTGCAACAACAACATCAACAACAGCTACAACA
>OU343118.1:23785000-23792500 GCA_910594885.2 Bibio marci | reverse complement strand
AGAAGTGTATTAAATAAGCAAAACTCTTCACAACAAATACTTAGTAATATGGGAATGAATCCAATAATGCAATATACTCAAACAGCTCAAACACAACCACACCATCAACTAAACATACTAGAATCAGCAATACTTTGCAAACCCTCAATTTGTAGTGAACAAATTACATCTCCTATAGATCAAACACAAAATGTAGAAATTACACCACGAAATTTTTTACATCAACATTCACAAAATAATATGACGCAACACCATGAAAATATTTCGAATGTTGGTAGTGGTGGCGGAGGTGGTATTATTGGCCCATTTAATCCAATCCCAATACCTCTTAATTTTCGTTTCGTTAAACCTGGTTTAAAAGGCGGATCACCAATGTATGGTACAAAACGTGTACCAGTACCAAATCCTATAACACAAACATTAACGTCTTCTTCAACTACCACATCAATAACGACTACAACTATCCACAGAGAAAATCAACAACAAATTCAGTTAAATAAAACCTCACTAAATTCTGAAAAATCGCAGCGAAAAGAACCATATATTAACAAAGTATCGATTTTACAAAAGAGATCAGTCGCAATGCAAGCCGGAATGGGAAAAGTATCAAGATCAGTTAATTCGGATTATAATGATGTTGATGATAGTGTAAATGCATCTACAATTAGTTTACCCTGCACATCACAGAATCAATTAGAAATATCTAAACAAAAAAGTTTTCCAAAAGATATTACTATTGAAGATATTGTTGTAATTGATAGTAGTCCTGATGAGAAACAAAGGATTTTGGATTATGATGACGATAACGACAGATCGATTCTTGTAACTGAAATATCTTTGAATTCATTAGCTGAAAATGTTGGGGATGCTGATGATACCGATATACATGTTTATGCTGCATCAAATACTGATTTTATAGCTGGAAGCCCTTTAGGAACCGAGCATGATGATTTTGATTTATTTCCGCGTGAATATGTTGTTAGTGATGATTCTACAAAACACAGAGCAAATAATGTAGATGAAGAAAAACATAATAATTTAATTAATAATCAAGTAGCAAATGATAATGCACATCAAGCAATAACAATTGTTGACAGTGACGACGATGATTCATCATCACATTTGATTGATAATGCAGATTCGTCAGGTTATCAAGTTAAGGAAATGAGTGTATTGCGCTTAAAAGCATCAGATGATCAATTTCCAACAGCCGAAGAAGAAATAATGTTAATAAACTCAGAAATTGTACCTTCTTCAAATGAAAAAACATCTGTTGCGCCTATTGCGACTACTGTAGACTTTGAAGCGATGATAGATTCAGGCAATTCGAAAGATGGCAAAGAAAGTAATTCGTCCATGGAAGGATGTAATGAATCCGATAAAGAAATTACGAAACCAGAGAGCACAAATGTTGTTGTACTACAACCGATAGCATCACTAACAACAGACACGATTTTACCAACTACGACAACTGCTGCAACCACTAAAGACACAACAACCCAGCCCACAAAAACAACAGAAACCGCAAGAACGACAATTATAACAGCAGTAACTGAGACTACCGTTACAACAACTACAACGAATATGAATAAATCTGTTGTAAAATCTACTGAACAAAAGTTTTCCTTTGGCAGGATCCCGATTACAGGTGGAACAATAATGTCTACAAAGTCCGGCGCACCCTTATATTCTACAACTGCTGTGCCAATTGCTGCAGAAACAAAATTGGTTAAGGATGCTAATTCATCAACAGCAAAAGTTTCCATCGGAAATACAACTATATCAGTTCCGATTTTGAAAAATGTTTCCGATAGTAAAAATTTATTATCAAAATCGATAAGTTTGAATATGCCAAAAAATTTGATAAGTGGCAAAACATTGAATGCATCAACCATTGTGGCATTGTCATCACTGAATTTAAATCCACAAAGTACACGTATTGTTCAAGCTTATTTTCGAACTTCGAAACCACAACAACTGCAGTCACAGGTATCGCAACAATTCAAGAAATCACAATTGCCACAACAGCAACAACTACAACAATTGATAATTCAGCAAGAACAGCAACAAAAACAACAGCAACAATTGAATGAGCATCACCAAACTCTAGTTTCTACCCAGCAATTTCAACAACATAATTCACAACAGCAAAATCATCAGTTTAATGTACAATTAAAACAGCAATCTTCAAAAATACAACTGCAGCAGCAACCGCAACAAAAACAACCACAACAACAACAACCACAACAACTACAATCACAACAATTACAACTACAACTACATCAATCACAGCATTTGCAGCAGCAGCAACAACAACTTAAGCCACAAACACAAAAACACCACCCACAACAACACCACCCACAACAATACCACCCACAACAACATCACCCACAACAACATCACCCACAACAACAATACCCACAACAACACCAACCACAACATCACCCACAACAACAATACCCACAACAACACCAACCACAACAACACCAACCACAACAGCACCAACCACAACAGCACCAACCACCACAACAGCACCAACCACAACAACACCAACCACAACAACACCAACCACAACAACGCCAACCACAACAACAAGTACAACAAGTACAAGTACAAGTACAAGAAGTGGAACAAGAACAAGAACAAGAACAAGAACAAGAACAAGAACAAGAACAAGAACAAGAACAAGAACAAGAACGAGAACAAGAACAAGAACAAGAACAAGAACAAGAACAAGAACAAGAACAAGAACAAGAACAAGAACAAGAACAAGAACAAGAACAAGAACAAGAACAAGAACAAGAACAAGAACAAGAACAAGAACAAGAACAAGAACAAGAACAAGAACAAGAACAAGAACAAGAACAAGAACAAGAACAAGAACAAGAACAAGAACAAGAACAAGAACAAGAACAAGAACAGGAACATGAACATGAACAAGAACATGAACATGAACAAGAACAAGAACAAGAACATGCACATGAACATGAACATGAACATGAACATGAACATGAACATGAACATGAACATGAACATGAACATGAACATAAACATAAACATGAACATGAACATGAACATGAACATGAACATGAACATGAACATGAACATGAACATGAACATGAATATGAATATGAATATGAATATGAATATGAATGTGAATATGAATTTGAATATGAACATGAACATGAACATGAACATGAACATGAACATGAACATGAACATGAACATGACCATGAACATGACCATGACCATGACCATGACCATGAACATGAACATGACCATGAACATGACCATGACCATGACCAAGACCATGAACATGACCATGAACATGAACATGACCATGAACATGACCATGAACATGAACATGACCATGACCATGAACATGACCATGACCATGACCATGACCATGAACATAAACAAGACCAAGACCAAGACCAAGAACAAGACCTAGACCAAGACCAAGACCAAGACCAAGACCAAGACCAAGACCAAGACCAAGACCAAGACCAAGACCAAGACCAAGACCAAGACCAAGACCAAGACCAAGACCAAGACCAAGACCAAGACCAAGACCAAGACCAAGACCAAGACCAAGACCAAGACCAAGACCAAGACCAAGACCAAGACCAAGACCAAGACCAAGAACAAGAACAAGAACAAGAACAAGAACAAGAACAAGAACAAGAACAAGAACAAGAACAAGAACAAGAACAAGAACAAGAACAAGAACAAGTACTAGATCGAGAACAAAAACAAAAACAAAAACAAAAACAAAAACAAAAGCAAGAGCAAGAGCAAGAGCAAGAGAAAGAAGACCAAGACCAAGACCAAGACCAAGACCAAGACCAAGGCCAAGACCAAGACCAAGACCAAGACCAAGACCAAGACCAAGACCAAGACCAAGACCAAGACCAAGACCAAGACCAAGACCAAGACCAAGACCAAGACCAAGACCAAGACCAAGACCAAGACCAAGACCAAGACCAAAACCAAGACCAAGACCAAAACCAAGACCAAGACCAAGACCAAGACCAAGACCAAGACCAAGACCAAGACCAAAACCAAGATCAAGACCAAGACCAAGACCAAGAGCAAGAACAAAAACAAAAACAAAAACAAAAACAAAAACAAGAACAAGAACATGAACAAGAACAAGAACAAGAACAAGAAAAAGACCAAGACCAAGACCAAGACCAAGACCAAGACCAAGAGCAAGAACAAAAACAAAAACAAAAACAAAAACAAAAACAAAAACAAGAACAAGAACAAGAGCAAGAACAAGAACAAGAACGTGAACAAAAACAAGAAGTGGAACAAGAACAAGAACAAGAACAAGAACAAGAACAAGAACAAGAACAAGAACAAGAACAAGAACAAAAACAACAGCAAAAAGAACAAGAACAACAGCAAAAAGAACAAGAACAAGAACAACAGCAAAAAGAACAAGAACAAGAACAAGAACAACAGCAAAAAGAACTAGAACAAGAACAAAAACAAGAACAAGAACAACTGCAAAAAGAACAAGAACAAGACATACAGAATCCACTTCAGCTAAAAATACACTCGCATAAAGTGGATGATGATTTATTAAGATTACAACATTCGCCAAAGTCACCACAATCTAAAAAAATTGAAAGAATTATAGAAAAATTTTCTTCAAAATCGTCAACCATAACTTATTCAAATGTGTTACAATTAAAAGTTGCGTCACTTCCTTCAAAATTATTCGAAGATGAATCGATTTCACCAGATAGTTCTATTGAACAAGATGAAGTTGATTTAATGGCACCGGAGCAAATTGAAACTGATACTAATAAAGAAAATACAGGACAAATTTCGGATATATCAACTACTGATTCACCTACCGTCGATAACCGACCCGGCGTTGTGATTTTTAAATCTATAGAAGAAACATCAGATAATTGGAAACGAAATAATAATAAATCTATTGTTACAAATGTAAATGATATAAATCAAGATTCCCTAGAATCCATTAATAAAGGTAAGCAAAAACAAGCTAAAACTCCTGCGCATGTTATTATTAAATCTAGAGAAACATCAAAGAGTCCAATACTGATGCCGTCAAGTCAACGTTTAATGTCTGTGATGCCACAATTATCGCCATTGTCTCAACCAAATGAAATTACAACCCATATGGTAAATGCATCACAACAGTTAAGATCTATTATGTCATCATTAAATGAATCCACAAACGCATCTTCACCTACACACCAAAAAACAGATCAAATTGTAACAAATAAATTATCTGGCAACTTCAATGACAATCAAAACAACAATACTCAAAACATAATATCTTCAGGAAACCTCGACGAAATACATAAAAAATTACTACCAACTACTACTGATAATATAACTGCAACTGCAACAACAAAGCCAAGTACTACCACCAGTATTTTTACCACTACTACTACTACTGGTAATGTATCCGAAACAACTCAAACAACAACGACATCATCAATTGTAACTATTCTAAATGTTCCATCGGCTACAGAATCTACAACTACAACTGGTACAACAACTGTGGGAACTAATTCGACAGTTTTACCAACAACAACTACATCTATTTTAACCAATAAATTTATATCATCGCAACATCAACATCAGAAATTTTCTGCAAGTGGAACTAATACTTCTGGGAATATCATTGTTGTGAAACACTTTACACCGTCCAGTAGACAAGGATCTCCAATTACTGTATTAAACTCAATCCCACCATCTTCCCAATCACAATCTGTTCCTGCTAATTGTACAAAACCTACTAATTCATCACCGTTAAATGTTACCAGTTCCAATCAACAGGGCCAACACACTTCATCTGTAATTATATCACAAAGTCAAGGATTCACAAAAATACAACCAATCACTGAATATAATGGAAAATCTAATGATTATTTGCAAAAAGATAACAAATCAAAAACAGTTTACAGTATATTAGGAAATACATTATCACAACCTCAACAAGCACGGTTTATTTATAGTGACTTTAATTTAAAGAATTCAGCTGGTGCTATTACATCAATATCACATTTAATGACATCAACTTCAGGTAGTAGTTCAACTGTTTTATCATCGACGAATTCATCAATTCAACCACCAGCTCTAATTATGACATCCCGACCAGGTGTTATTTCTGCAAATATGTCGTCATCATCATCTAGTTCAACAGCTGCTATTCAAAATATACTTCAAGCTAGTTTACATAATCGTCCATTAAGCGGTAGTATTTTATGTTCATCATTTAATCAAACTTCGTTAAAATCAAGTAATACTTTATTACATAACCAATTAACGAATAGTGTATATCGACGATCCAAATCAATTGATGAGGTAACTGCAGTACTAAAAGAGACTCCTACTTTAATTATCGGTACGAAAAGACATAGTTTAGAAGCATCGACAATCTCAAAGGATGAAGATAATAACAACTCAAAAATAAATGAAATATCTATACGAACGACAACTACTGCATTAACGAAAACCACAAACGCAATATCTACAAAACTATTAACTACCACTATTACGCCAGCAATAATACCATCTACCACAACTGCTACAATTACCACAACTTCTGCAGTTACGCAGCAAGCATCAACTCCAACATTAACAACTATTTTAAATGCATCACATAGTGTTTCAAAAATGGATGTAGATGGTATTAGTGGTAACAATAATAGTATAATTACAGGTTGTAAATTGTCTAATATGGCGGTACCAATCCAAACAAAATCTGATGAAAATGTTTTGCTCAAACAATTATTACAACATTCAAGTAATAACAGTTCGCAACCGCAAACACCACAAGCGATAAGTTCAAGAAACGTACTAGGTTTTAGTGCACCAAGTTTAGGTGTAGTTAGTTCCTTAGAAGCTCAATTGGCTAGACCAGTTATACCACCTGTTCCATCTTCATTACGTTCTTCACCACAAACGTATTCGACACAATCAACAGCGATTAACACAATAGCAGCTGATCAAATGAAACAAAGTAGACCCCATCAAATCTTGTCACGTGAAACATCGTTTGTATCGAAAGTGGTTGTAACACCAACAACAACAACTTCGACGGTAGCGACGATGTCTTCTGCATCGTACATATCCGCTAATGAAATCTGTAAAACTTGGGTAAGTGCATCAAATGTAAAAATTGATGAACCAACTTCACCAATTGCAACAACCACAACCGTAACTAATACAGGGGCATCAACTATAGCATTTGCACATGTTACTGCAACATCATCATCTTCATCATCATCATCATCATCATCATCATCATCATCATCATCATCATCAACTTCATCATCATCATCTTCATCATCATCATCATCATCATCATCATCATCATCATCATCATCATCATCATCATCATCATCATCATCGTCGTCGTCATCATCCTCATCCTCATCCCCATCCTCAACTTCATCATCATCATCATCATCATCATCATCATCGACAACAACAGCAACAACGAATACAACAAGA
>OU343118.1:23422500-23780000 GCA_910594885.2 Bibio marci | reverse complement strand
TGCTACTACTTATAATCATAGTAATATTGAAAAAAATATTGTAGTACACAATATGGATGCTGATAGTACAAATAATATTAAGAATTATTCAAATAAAGATAATGATATATTAACATCAACGACTGATGAAACTGAATGGAAAGATGATGATTTAAAAATGGACATTGATTTTAATGAGACTGAATTAAAAGATGCTGGTCTTTATTTAAAAGATTTAGATATAAAAACGGAAATTAAAGAAGAATTGATGGACACAACCTTTGATGAACAGGATCTACAACAACCACAACAACAACAAATTACATTAAATAATTATAAAAGACGCGATACAGATGATAATATAGCTGAAATTCCAGCTAAAAAGTATAAAGGTTCTCGTTTTAAACATTATTCACAAGGATGTTTTCGATCACCAATAAAATATAAAAAAATGAATGATCGTGACTTAACAGACATGTTATTTCGATTAGGAATTACAGTGGCTGCACCAAAAAAAATAGAAGACACAAGACAATGTATATTTTGTCGACAAATTGGTGATGGTGTTGCGGATGGACCGTCAAGACTCTTAAATTTTGATGTAGATAAATGGGTAAATGAGAATTTTTTTATAGTTTTATTTATTTTTATTTTATTTATATTCTGTAATGTTATATTGTCATCACCAATGTCTGTTATTCGGCTAGGAACCATACAGCATCAAAAAAGTGTCATCTTGTCCTTTTTTGAGCTAAATGTTTCACCTCTTGCAAGGTTTTACCTGACGCTTCGGCATCGGCAAATACAGTTTTGCGTCATGTATCCCTTGGTCGTCCCATCTTTCTCCTACCCTGTGTATTCTGACCCAAGGATTCCATTGTTATATCCATCACACTCATCCTCTGGATATGTCTGATCCATCTCTATTTTCACGTTTTTTTTAACGGAATATCAATTTTTATTTGTCATAACAAATTGGTTCAGACCATCGAAAACGAAGAATTCAGGATATGATCCTCCATATTTCGCATGCGTATAATAAGACATTTTAGACGTTTTTGTGTTAAATTTTTTTAATAATTTTTATATTTTTATTGTTTTAGAAATAAAAACAAGCAATTTCACAAAAAAAAGTAATTAAAACAGAAAGCGATATCGGTGTTTTATTATAAGTTCTAGATATTTGTTTTAAAATTTCGGAATAAAATTTAATGCGAGATAGTGATAACGAAATATCATTTTTTTTTGAAAATTGAATAAAAGATTTACATAAGCACATATGTTTAGAGACACATACTGCATGAATGAACGATTAACGTAATAAAAATTCACAATATCATCACGAAAATCCACATAAGAAAAACACTTGAGAGTAAATGCATGCATCTGCGTCTAGCGGTTTACAGAATGCTCATGCGTCTTGCAGACGCTAATGCAAACAGTAGGTAAAATCCTCAAATGAGCTACTTTATTTTGCTTGTCTTCCCTGGTATGAGTTAGCATGCAAATATCATCGGCAAACTCGAGGTACGTAAGTTGATTGAATCGCCCACAACAAATACCACGACTAGTTATATTAACGGTTCTCATTACACAATCGACAACTGCGATTAATAATAGTGGTGAAATAATATAACCCTGTTTTACTGCAGTGACAAGCGGAATGATGTGCCACGTTTGCCGCGATGTAATAACCTACAACTGCAGTACCTCCTTATAAAGTTTGTTAATGATGTTTATTTGATAAGTGCATGATTTGCTTGAAATTCATTTTGCTTCATATGATCCTTTTTGTTTCGGTTTCATCCTGGAACATTATAACACTCTAGTTATTTCAAATACAGCGTTCAATCATTTTTTCCTATCAGCAATTTTTCCTCCTCGCAAACGTGTTATGTTAATGACAGCAATCTATTTACTGCAGTTTCTACACTTAATGCGAAAAATTCGGATGGTATACTATTCTCGTATATATATATATCGTATACTAAGTCGAGCCGTTATAAATCTGTCAGAAACGGACTACCATTCAATTAAACCACGTCTGACTGCAGGCAACATGAATAAGCCAACGCTGCTCCAATCTTGGGTGGGAGTTCTGCATAAATAAATTTTCAATCCACCACCAGTCAGTTGGTGCTTACCACTGTCAGACCATCTAATTCCCCTTAGAACCATTGTTTCCAATTTATATCTTTGAAATTTTTGATTCAATTCAATTTCTGTAAGTTTAGTTGATGGTTGCAGCATTATTCGAACAATCCAAGTTTCAAATCGTATCGTTGACTTGCCGTTAAGAAATTTGGATTCGATAGAATGGAATACTATCACTCGGCTAATATCTGATAATTGCTTAACATTTATATAAAATTTTAAAATAGATAATATTTTGTTTATATGTGTTTTTTATATATAGGTACATTTAAATTGTGCTCTATGGTCTGATGGTGTTTATGAAACTGTTAATGGTGCACTAATAAATTTAGAAAATGCATTGCATGCAAGTGTAACACAACAATGTACACATTGTAATCATTTGGGTGCTACAATAAAATGTTTTAAAAATCGTTGTTCAAACATTTATCATTTACCATGTGCAAGAAAAGATAATTGTATTTTCTATAAAAATAAAACATCACATTGTGCTATACATGCGCTGAAAACGGAAAAAGATAATGAATTGACGACATTAAGTGTACAGCGTCGTGTGTATGTTGAACGTGATGAAAATCGACAAGTTGCATCAGTAATGCATCATTCAGAATTTAGTAATTTATTAAGAGTTGGTAGTTTAACATTTTTAAATGTTGGTCAATTATTACCACATCAATTGCAAGCATTTCATACACCAAATTATATTTATCCAATTGGTTATAAAATTGTAAGTTTATCAGAGATTTTACAAATTGCTATATATTTTTACTTGTTTGGTAATTTTTCATTTTATTATATTGTTTACTCTATTTCTCCGTAAATGTAGATGCGATTATATTGGTCAATGCATAATCCAAATAAACGTTGTCGCTACATATGTTCGATAGCTGATGTAAGTGGACGTCCAGAATTTCGTGTACTTATACAAGAATTGCATCAAGATGACATTGAATTTAGAGATACAACACCAAAAGCTATTTGGCAACGAATTTTAGAATGCTTACAACAATTACGTAAAAATAATAAACTTATTCAATTATTTCCAAAACATGTAATGGGTGAAGATCTATTTGGTTTAAATGAACCAGCCATTGTTCGTATATTAGAAAGTCTGCCCGGCATAGAAACATTAACAGATTATCGTTTTAAATATGGACGTAATCCACTGTTAGAATTACCATTAGCAATAAATCCATCGGGTGCCGCACGTACCGAACCGAAACCAACACAAAATTTAGGTTGGAAAAAACCACATACACAACGTACAACAACAGCAATTAGTCAGCGACCAGCATTTGTAACATCTGCTTCAATAGCTGGTGAAGTTGCTTGTCCATACAGTAAACAATTTGTGCATTCAAAAAGTTCACAATATAAAAAAATGAAACAAGAGTGGCGAAATAATGTATTTCTTGCAAGGTTAACACTTTTTTTTATAATAATTTATTTGTTTAAAAAAAAAGATGAATTTATATTAGATTTTTTATTAGTTTTAACTACTCTTTGGGCATTATTATTATTATTATTATTATTTTATAGTTTTTGTTTTACTAATTTCCAAATACTTGGAATATATAATTAATAATTAAACAAATTTTTTAAACCTTTTTTTTTTAGATCAAAAATTCAAGGTTTAGGTTTATATGCGGCAAGAGATTTAGAAAAGCATGCAATGGTAATTGAATACATTGGTGCAGTTATAAGATCTGAATTATCAGAACTTCGAGAAAAACAATATGAAGCAAAAGTATGTATTGATGAAATTATCGCTTTAAGTTGCTTTTTTTTTTTTTTTTTGCATGATAGAATCCTTTTACCTTTCTCCAGTTTCCCGATAGTATCGCACAATTTCAGTTATTTGTTAACTGATATGGCGTGACATATAGAACTCACCGATTAACCACCACGATGGGAGACTCGATAACCACAAAAAGTGTTTAACGCAATAATGTTAAATAATTCTATTATTTGATTTGTTTCTTATAATGTTTTAAATATTTTCTTTTTATATATATATAATAGAATCGAGGAATTTATATGTTTCGTTTGGCTGAAGATCGTGTTGTTGATGCAACATTATCTGGTGGATTAGCACGTTATATAAATCATTCGTGTAATCCAAATTGTCTAACAGAAATTGTTGAAGTTGATCGTGAGAATCGAATTATAATATTTGCTAAACGAAAAATAATGCGTGGTGAAGAGGTAACTATTATTTATAATATTTTTTCTTAAAACATATGTAAAAAGGTTGTTCGATTTTGTAATTATTATCGGTCATACAGGCAGCGTGTGTCAATAAAACATAAATTTAACATTATTGTATGTTTTAACAATTTCTTACGCTTTAAAACTAATTTTTAATAATTTTAATATTTGTACAATATTATTGTTTTAGATTTAAAAACAAGCAATTTCACAAAAAAAAAAAAAGAAGTAATTAAAAACAGTAAGCGATATCGGTGTTTTATTAGAAGTTCTAGATTTTTGTTTTAAAATTTCGGAATAAAATTTAATGCGAGATAGTGATAACGAAATATAATTTTTTTTGTGAAAATTGAATAAAAGTTATACACACACGCACATATGTTTATAGACATATCCTGCATGATTGGGCGATTATTATTATTCTTTATTTTGTTTGCACACGTTGTGTTAAATAATTATGTAATTTTTGATTATTTATAAAATTTTTAATGTAGGAGTATATTTATTGTTTTGTTTCACATTCGATATATATGTAGCCATTTTCTATTTTCAAAATAGACGTTGGATAATAAATCTGGAGACTATGTTAGATATGGAATCAATTGCTAAAATCAATTCATTTAAATTTTACCATCGATTTTAATGTCACATTATCATGATAATAATAACATTATTTATTTTGCGATTGTGTACGATGATGCCTTAGATCTTAGCTATTTAATTTTTTATTAACAAACCACAAACAAATTAATAACATATAAAATACATTAAAAATATATGATTTAAAAAAGACAATGTATTTCATCATTATAGCAGCAATATCACAAACACATATATTTTTGTATTTTTTACATGACTTGTGTGTGTACACACATCAAAAAACTTATCTATGAGAAATAAATGAATTAAAATTGTTGTGCACGTGGCATTTGGTGGTAACATTTTTTTTTTGAGCTTTATTAAATGATTTATTCGATAGATTTTAGCAAATTTAGCAAATTCGTTAGAAAAAATTCGACTGCATTTTTATACACGCAAAAAAATCCGGCATGGATTCATCATCATCAGAATTAATGTTACCCTTAATATGTGTATAGTGGCGGGGTGGGGGGGCGGATACTAAGTTTTTGGGGATATTTTGGTAAGAAAAACACATTTATTTGAAAGTAACGGTTATTACATTATATTTTATTCAAAGTATTTACCATCTGAAGCTACAACTTTTGACCATCTTTGTGGTAAATTATGGATTCTCTCATAGAAGAACTTCTTAGGTTTTGAAGCAAATTAACCGCTGTGCAGAAAAGCCTGACTGCATCGACCGGAACAAATGGTAGTCTGATGGAGCAATGTCTGGTGAATGTGGCTGGTGGAGTAGGACTTTCCAGCCAAGTGCTTCTAACGTTTCTATGACCGGTCTTGCAACGTGTGGTCTTGCATTATCACGCTGCAGAATCACACGGTCATGTCTGTTGGCATATTCTGGTCGTTTTTGATGCAATACTCGGCTCAATTGGATTAATTGCTCTCGGTAACATTCAGCAGTGATGGTTTGTCCCGGTTTAAGCAGCTCATAGTACACTACACCAAGCTCGTCCCACCAGATACACAGCATAACCTTAGAATCATGAATATTGCGTTTTAGTGTCGATGGACCTGATGCACCTGTCTTCACCCATGCTTTCAGACGTTTTGGATTATCGTAATGTATCCACTTTTCATCACCAGCCACAATTCGATGCAAAATTGAATGTCTTTGAAGCAAAATTTCACACATTGTTTTTCGATTTTCTTGTTGTCTTTCCGTCAATTCATGTGGTACCCAATACGATAGCTTTTGGACCATTCCCATCTTCTTTAAACGTTTGGAAACACTTGCTTGGGTAACATCTAATGCCAATGTTAATTCTTCTTCCGTTTGACATGGATCTTCATTGAGTAAAACTTCCAATTCTTCGTCTTTAAATTTTTTTGGTGCTCCAAAGCGTTCTTTATCGCTAACATCAAAATCATTATTTTTGATGACAATTGTTTTGTGATGGCGAATGTTCACCATAAATTTGTAACAAAAAGCGGAAAGTTTCTGTTGCTGTTTTCTTCTGAATAAAATTATTTAACATAACTTCCCGCAAATGCTGTTTTGTTGGTACAAAATTTTCCATTTTTAATCAACTAAAAAAAAAACTTTTTTTATACTTCAACTAAATGTCATATACTGAATATGAATGGTGGATTCAACTGCTACAATAGCGAAGTATTGCCACTTCATACTGCGTACAAGCAATAGTACTTATGACACCTATCAGATTATCGCCAGGACTTAGTTATAGACCCAATATATTAAATTTTTATCATATACACCTCAATCGATTCCAATATATATATATATATATTTGATTTACTTCTATTGCGTCAATGCTGGATTAAACTATACAATCAATTTAATACTGGACTGATGTATGACGACGTCAATTTAAAGTACAAATTAGAAAATATTATTAATAATGTTAAAGTGAAATTTAATGAATTAATTAAAAAAAAAATCTCTCGTAGAGAGTTCTAGTAGTAAGTTCTTCTTTTTTTTTTTAAGTAATTTTCGCTTTAGTAAAACAAACTATTAATTATTTGGTATTTCCAATAAATATGTGGCGCACTGATATTAAAATGAATAGAAGAAAAAAATTAAAAAAATAAAACAGGACAATATCATTCGATCATCATTTAACACATAAAAGTACTACAGTGCAAAAACAAAAAAAAAACAAATCATCTCAAATTTTAACAATAATTAAATGATTTTTATTAATATATTTTTTATTATTTTTTATTTTTTCTTTTTTCTTTTTTTTTTGCAGCTATCATATGATTATAAATTTGACATTGAAGATGATTCACATAAAATTCAATGTATGTGTGGTGCTCCAAATTGTCGTAAATGGATGAATTAAAAAATTACAATATACCCATACCATTCATTTACAATAATATTTCCATCCACAAAAGTATCCAAAAAAAAAAATTAAAGCATTAATTATATTTTATGAGATAATAGAATATTTTATTCGTTTGTGTGTGTGTGTGTGTGTGTGTGTGTGTGTGCCTGAATGTATGAGTGATAATATTAATAAATATTATAAATAGTAAAAATATTATATCTATTTTAAAAAATGATAAAATAATTAAAAGAAAATTTAAAGCAATGTTTTTAAAATAAAATGTAATTAAATAATAATTAATAATAATGTAATCACGAAATTACCTGAAAGTTTTGTACTTATTTTCGTAAACAAAAAAAAAAAATACAAAAAAAATAAATAAAAAAAAAATAATAAAAAAAAAAAAAAAAAAAAAAACGAACAAATTAAAAATATTTTTTTTGTATATATAAAAATTAATTTAAATAATTTTATTATAAATTTTTTTTATTTTGTAAATTATTATTTTCTAATTGGCTTTTTAGTGGATTGTTTTTTTTTTTTTTTTTTTTTTACAATTTCAAAATATAAAATGCTCGTTTTTTTTGTTTTCATTTAATATATTATTTAATAACATTTTATTTGTAACGTTAAAAAAAAAAAATCATGAGAAGAAATTGGATAATTGTGATTCCTATAGCTGATAATTTTTTATATTATAAAAAAAATTTAAAAATTTAAAAATTAAAAACAACCACAAAAAAAAAAGAAAAAAATAAGGGAAAAAAAAAAATAATGAATAGTTAACAAAAAAATATAAACTAAATCACTCGGGCGTGTGTGTGTGTGTGTGTGTGTGTGGGGGTGGTCTCGTTGGTTGTCGATAGACGCAACAGCGAGTGAATAATATTTGTTTATTATTTAAATTTTTTAGTTTTTAACGATAATTTTTTGCTATCAAAATTATATATCTATTGTGATTTTATGTGCGTATTGACTGTGTGTGTGTTGCTACTGTGGCGGCTAGCAGTTGCTATATGGAAAAATAAATACATTTTTGTGCGTCATCAAACATAACAATTACGCTGTGTTTCCATCCGTATAGAAAAATATAGAAATTAGCCGGATAATGTTACGACGACGGTGCGGTTGCTTAACATTAATCGGATACTATTTTTTTGCTTCAGGTTGGAAATTCGATCATTATTATTATGTTGTGTGCCGTGAGCCAAACAATGTTAAACATTTTTAATAATTTATGCGCCCCGTAACTAACACAAATTACATTTTTGTATGATGCATTACTTACGAAAATTGTTTTGATTGGTTTTGTAATCACAATGATTAAAAGAATTATTAAAATTTATATAATTAAATGAATAAAAAAATATATATTATATTATAATGAAGACCGTTAACAATACAATTTAAAATACTATACATCGTAGAAAGGGTTGCGGCAGGTGGGTGTGTAAGGATAGGGTAAAACTTAAATGTGTTTTTAAATAGTATCGATTCACGCGCAAACACATACCCACACACACACACACACACACACACACACACACACACACACACACACACACACACACACACACACACACACACACACACACACACACACACACACACACACACACACACACACACAAAAGGGGCGAAAAGGACACGTGTGAAATTCATTTAATGACGATGTCTGTCTGTGTGTGTGTGTGTGTGTTTATTTATAATGCCTGCAATTGAAATCAGGGTTTTTGTAAATATATGCAATACTGAGACACCCGCATCTTTGATTACTATTTGTTATACAATATTTATTAATGATTTTGTAATTTTATCATCGGATATTTTTTTTTCCCAATAAATTCAAAATAATTTCTCACATTGACGAAAAAACTTATTTAATTATTTTTGATTTTTAAATTGGATATATTTTTTTATTTAATATTTATTATATGTGTGCGTGTGAGTGTGTGTGTTGTGTGTGTCAATATAGAAAATAAAAAAAAAAGAAATATAAATAAATGTAAAAAAAATAAAAATAAATAAAAATAAATAAAATAGCCCACCAAAATTAAATATATTTTTACACAAAAAAAAAAAAAAAAAAAAAATAAAATAAAAAACTTTCAAAATTTGTTAAAAAAAAAAAATTATTTTTTAGTAAAATTTAAATTTAAAAATGTTTTTTTTTTTTTTTTTTATTGAGCTAACACGTGCATTCCATAAATAAATAAATAAATAAAATAAATAAATAAAAAAAATAAAATACAATATTTAATTTTAAAAATTTACACAATTGTTTCAAAAGAAATTTACTCAATAACTTTTAATTTTTTACTCCTTCGTTTTTTGTTTTTTTTTTTATTTGCTCTCTAAATTTTTTGTCTTTTAATTTTAATTTGGCATTTAGAATTTTTTTTTTATTTTTGTAATTAAAATACGAATTTATAATAAAAATGAATAAAAAATAATAAATGAAGGAAAATATCAAAAAAATAAAATAATTAAAAATAAATATTAGGGATCAGCGCCGCCGCCGCCGCCGCCGCCTGTAATGAATCTATAAATTGTAATATTATTTTTTAAAATTGTTATTTATTTTATTTTTAGTAATTGTTTTTTTCTTTTATAAGACTATTATAATTTTTTTTTTTTTTTATTGTAAGTAAATTTATTTGTAATTGTTTTTTTTTTCTTTTTTTTTTTGTTCAAATATTATCATATCAATTTAGATAATATTGAAACACATGTTACACGATAACATCATTGTATGTAGTGAAGGAAATTCGTGGAACGGGTTTTAGCCAAGAATTTAACCATCAGGAAAACGATAATCGTGAAAATTTATTATTGTATTTTTAACATAGAAGAGTTGTTGATAAGCAAGAATATTTTATTAATACAGAATGGCTATAATCAAGGATGGCTATAAAATAACGAAAAATGATTCATGGCATACGTTTTTTACACTAACTTTATATTTATCGAGTTGCTGGCTGACCAAAAATTAATATAATATTCATGTATTTTATTATAAAATAAGGTGTGCCCGAGGAATCAGTGTTCGTTTTTATAGTTATTCTTGATCTTCTAGCCGTCCGTATTAATAATATTATTAAATACAATAATCTTTGCGAAATTAATAATCTTTTTGATTATATTGCGCACTCTGAAATTATAATCTATGTATAAAAAAAAAAAAAAAAATTAAATTGGTTAAAAAAATAAAAAAAATAAAAAGGAATTGGATCTTTATAAATTATTGATAACTGAACCATTAAATTATATTGAAGTACTCATCATTGAAGGTGCTAACTGTTCACGATGCCATTTATTATATGATGCTATAGTTTCAGTGTTAATATATTTAAATTGTGGTTGTACTAATACATTACATTTTCATTTTTTTTTTATAGTCGCCGGTTCGGTTCTCATAAATAATCTACATCACTTTTAACTTTTATCGTTCTACACACAGTTACGCTCTTAATAAAAGTTAATTCGCTCAAACAGTTTTCTGTTTTTTTTTTGTTTGTCTTTTAATATGGCACAAAGTGTTCCCAAAGTGGCAGGGATAACTACTGGTGCGAACGAAAAACAATAAACAGGAGTTGATTTAATTGAACAATTAAAATTTTGCTTACTAGAGGTTTGTTGTACGTAACATCATTGGGCATAAATTCTACAACTTTTGCCAATTGATTTTCGTGTTTGTGACTCAAAATTAGTCGACTGTGATGATGTTATTGTTATTGTTGCCTAACCAATACAAATATTGATGGCTAATTTTAGCTATATTCAATTATATATATATGTATACGACTATTAATTTCGACCGATACGATTTTTAAACTATTGATGACTGTAACCAAACTGTGTGCATCAAAAGCCATGCAAAATTTCTATTATAAATTATGCGTATACGAAATTAATGTAAAACTATATATATATATTTTTGGAATATATTATTTAAAATCTATAGCAATTAAAAAAAAAAAACCACCGGCGTACCACCTTTGTTTCCGCATGTCGTCCGTCATCGATAAGTGGTGTGGCATACATATTTTTAATTTTTATAATTGAAAATGTACATACAATTATTGTAATTATTTTATTCGTTCAGCATAGATTTTCCATTAGATATGAGTATTTTTAAATTATTAAACGTTGTTGTTGTTGTTGTTGTTATTGTGTTATAATTATTGTTATCAGTACATGAAGAAGTGTGATCAAAAAATGAAGACATTAATGTTAAAACACCATTTTAGCTATTTATATATGTTCCCATAATTATAAAAATAATGTAACTGTGTAATAAGAATATATTTAATGGAATTAAATAAAATAGAAATCACATAAAATTTTTTGATCACACATTCCATTCTTATATTTTTTTTTCCCAGTTTATTTGTCAAATTGATTTAATTTATTTTTACAAATCAATTTTTAAATCAATTTAAACGAAATATGCGCGAGATTTTAATGATCGCGAACGCAGTGTAAAATGATGTTATAATTAAAAAAAAAAAATAAAAAAAAAAACAAAACATAAATAAAACAATTCCATTAAAATTGTACTTAATATTTATATTTAAATAATATATTATAAAAACTTTTTCTGCCCCACTCGCCCTCTTAAATTATTAATTATTCAATGACACAAATTAAAAAAAGAACTTAAACATAAAATTTGTTGAGTAAATTTCTTCACACATTTCATTAATTAATTATTATATTGTTAAATAAATGATAAAAAAATTTTAAATTAGTGAATTTATTAATATAATTGTTTTTTTTTTTTTTTTTTAAGAAATTATTATTTTATTAAATATTTAAAATAAAATAATAATAGAAAAAAAAGTTGCAATTCTTTTTTGTTTTTTCTTTTTTCTTTTTTTTCCTCTTTACATTGTTCTCGTACATTTTAAGTTATATATTTTTTTGCAAAATATGTATAAAATTAAATTAAATTAATTAAAAGTAATTATTATTTGTTTGTTTGTTTGTTTTTTTCTTTTCATTTTTTAAAGACATTAAGAAATAAAAGAAAAAAAAAAAAAAATAAATATAAATTAAAAACAAACCATATTAAAAATGATGTTACCTTAGTTTTAAAAAAAAAAAAAAAAAAAAAAAAACTTAAATAAAAAATTGAAAAAAAAATTAAAAATATAAATAGAAAAAAAAACAAAAAAAAAACTAAATTTATTTTTAAAATACACATAATTTAGATTTTTTTTTTTTTCTATTTCTTTTTCACAATAATTATTATTAATTTTATTAATTAAATTAGTAATAAATAATAATAAATATATATATTAAATTAAAAAATAAACAAAAAAAGTTAAAGTAATTATTGTAATAAAAAATAATTGCATATAAAATAGAATAAAAAAAAAGAAAAAAAAAAAAAATTAAAAAATACATTTTATTTAATGATAAAATTATAAGTTAATTTAAATAAAATTTTGACACAATTTCCAAATTAATAATGAATTTTAGATAGAATAAATATTTACAAGAAAAAAAAAAAAAAAAAAGGATTAAAATAAATAAAATAAAATTGTAGAGCTTGTGGTTTCTTTTTTCTTTTTTTTTTCTTTGTTTTTTGATTTGTCAAAATTTTAATTAAATTAACATTATTTCTTTAATTTTATTTTTTTTTTAATTATAAATAAATATTAAATAATTATATATTATTGATGAAAATATTATATATTATGAATGTAATATAAGTTTATTTAAGAGAATAATTTTTATAATGAATGTATAAATAATTACAATAATAATAATAATAATAATAATTTTAACAGTTATTAAAAACTAATGTTTTTTTTTTTTTTTTTTTTATTTAATTGTATTTTACCGAATTATACATTTTAACATTTTATACAAAAAAAAAAAAAAAAAAGAAAAAGGATGCGTCGGTCGTTGGCATAGTCGTAAAACAAGAAACAATGTTAATATTTATAAAATAAAAACACATTCAAAAATTAATTTATTCATAAAATATACAGTCGATTTATAATTTGTGCGAAGTTTTAATTTAGTACCACGTGGTGTGTATAGATTAGTGATCAAATATATTTTTTTTTTTTTATTGCACGTGTTCAGAAAATAAATGCTATATTTATTTATATTCCCGGCCGCGCACTTATAGCAATCGTTCGGATTTGAATCTTATCAAAATCGTAATCGTTACTTTTTATTCGTAACTGATTACTCATTTGAAGATTTTATTGACAAATTAATAAAATAATTTTTTACGCTAAATGTTTGTGTTTGTTGGAAAAGAGGTTTTGTATTAGTTTTTCGCTTGACTTCACTATACCCAAGCGAAACTGAGCCGATACAGTCACTATAGGATAATCGGTCCGTCCTAGTTCGCGTCACGTCAAATAAAAACAACAACTATCTAAAGTCATATTCTATAATAAGAAAAAAAAAAAACAAAAATTAAAAGTAAAGCGAATTTTGTTGTAGAAAAGAAAGTGATATAAAATAAATTTTTTTTTAATTTTTTTTTTACAATTTATCATAAATAATTATAAAAATTACCATTACAAATGATGATTATATATTTCTTAATAATTTTGCTGTTTCCAACTGAAAAGGAATAATATCCATCGGAGGATTGTGTTTTTAAAAGATGTCTCATGTAACATAACCTCTAAAAAAAAAAAAAAAAGTAAAACAATTTAAATTAATTAAAAATAAAATTTAATTTATATTTTAGTTAAATAAGGGATACAGTTGCAGCCAATGATTATTCTAGTAGTGGATTTTGTGTTCCAGGTAAAGAAAATCGAAAATAATATGTGCCTATTAGTAGTACCGTAACCAGTTTCAAAATTTTGATTATGAATGCAATATATAAATTAGTAGGCATCACACCATTCAATATAAGGTAAGAAAAATACTATAATTTAAAAATATAAAAATGTTTCAATTTGAGAATATTTTTCATTTTTGCATTTTCCAACAATATTTTTTTTCATAAGTAAATGGTATGCGATTAATAAGCAATAAAATATAAAAATTCCAAAATGCAGACGTAGAACTTATTAGACAGACAATTTGTAGATATGAATGGTAAAAAAAAAGTCTATAGAAAGACTAGTCATTATGTTTTTCAAAATTGTTGAAGTGCTACCTGCTACATTAAAGTGCGTTTGTTATCGTTTAAAATTCTCAAAATAAATTCATAACGATTCTATACAAGAAATCGTTTTGGGACATTTTAACTTTTTTTTTTTTTCTATTTGTCTTTTATTGAATTGATTTTCCTTCATTATGCTAATGACTATTTAATGTTGACATTAAATAATAACGTATAAAACAAATTATATAAATTATAATTAAAATTAAAATTAATTTTAAAAAACTTTTGCCGTAATAACTCTTTGGGTATTATGTTTAATTGACCTGCCACTTTGTTCTTGAATTTGTATACCGTCTATATCGAATAATATATGCAATTACATATCAGACTTTTTTGTCTTTTTTTTTCTTTATTGGTTATTTTCAAAATTATAAGATGCACTTTTACAGTTTTACAACAAATTGGTATCCTTTAATTTGGGAAATTACCAATATCTTTTAAAATAAATACAATATTAAATATATCATTTTACTTACATTTCCTTTTTAATATTCCGGCTTTTCTTTCGCTTTTAAACATGTTTAGTAAGATGAAATGTTCTGGAATCTGAGCACCAATTATTGAAATTAACGTGTAAAATCAATGGCATATTATGAGGATTTAATGCATCGGATTAGAGGTAATTTATTCTTTATAATAATATGTAGCTTATTAATTAATAATAAGAATTTAATTTATAATATTATAGCTGAAGAATATTTATGGAAATGCTACTTCAAGCAGAGATCAGAGTTATTAACATAGCCATGATATGGTTTACCAACCAATTGTGTCAATTATTGATCAGGTTAGTGTTAGAACATACACAGAAGTGACTTGATAAATATTATCGCGCGGACATATAGTACATTAATTGATACATCAATAACCGCGATGAGATTCTAATGGACAATAATAATGATAAATAAAACATATCATGCAAACATATAAATTATGGAATATAATAAAAATGCGTTCAATGCGAATTTTAGCTTTAATATTATTAACAACAATATTAACATATGCAATCACATCATTAAAATAAATATAGATGCTGGTGTACCAAAATATAAATTGGAATTATTTTGACGTTCGTCATAGCATTGGTGATAATTATTAAATATACTACAGGACCAAAACCAATGGAAGCTTATGTATAGCATTTTTTGCAATTATTTGTGATGGACAACTACATCAAAAATATATGCCCACACGTGGAGATAATACAAAATCAAGAATATATATTTACTGGTAATATCAAATGTTTTTAAAAAAAATGCTCTGTAATAGTAATCTAAATTTTTTCTATATTTGCAGATGATTTAAAAAAAGTATATTGATACAACACGTAATTCGATTATTAAATTGTTGCAACCTTATGTTACTTCTGACATCAGATTATTATTAAATGATTTATTAGCAACACACCATTCTATCAAATTGATGATATTTTAATAAATATATAAATAAAATAAGTTTTAACTTTAAGCATGAATTAAATTTTAAATGTAATTGTATATTGTAACTATTACAATTAAAAATTATAGTCGTATTAGATATTATATTATACATTAAAAATGAATACGAAATTAGCTAAATTAAAATTTCTACCAAGATTTCAATGTTAAAAAATAACTTCATTTTATTATAATTCAATTTAATTTCATGATTATAAAGTTTAACAATTACAATTACATGTAACGCTTATTGTATAAGATAAATAACAAACAAACCTTTAATTATAAAGTAAACCTCATTAAATTGAATCACAATTTGCATTTTAAAGCTTATTATTTAAATATAACTCTCAAGAATTTGGTTTGTTTTTTTTTTCAAACTCAATCGCTGAGAATGTTTTCTTAACATATTGAATTTAAATTAAAAAATTTGAATTCGTTTAAAATATTAAAATAAATTTGCTAAAAGAACATTAGTTATTTAAAATTAATTTAAGGTATTGTAATTAATAAGAATTCATCATAAATATTTAGTTAATTAATTTATGTTTACTGAATACATGTTAAAAGGGTTAAAATTAATAATAGATAATAATAGTAGTAAGATATTTATATATAATTATAAGTAAAAGTTAATTATTTAGGGGTATACTGTAAAGATAATTCGATATTAATTGACTTCAATGCTCAGTATAATTTGATACGACATACAGAAAATGATTACAAGAAATTAAATACCCGTATATAATGTCATTCCAAACCTACATACCAAATTGGTCAAGGAATCATTCAGTTGTACAATGAATACAGATGAGCCAGGCATTCATTTTAAAGAAACTAGTTAATAAATACCTGTATAATAGTATTCCAGTCCTATATACAAAATTTCATCGAATTTGGTCAAGAAATGATGCAACTATTCCCTTTAATAGAAATGCATAGCATTACGTACACATATACCCACCCATACATTCAATACACACAACTACATAAACAGACCAAGAAATTCGAAAAAGTAACTAAAATATACGAATTTTTCAGAATAGTTATTAGGCAATCATAACTATATGATAGTGAAAATATTATTTAATTTTTATTTATTTATAAATTTATTGGAGGCGGGCGATAATACAACAACAAAGTTATAATATATAATAAATATAATAATAATAATAATAATAATAAATATATAATTTATATAATTTATATACCGTACGGTATATTATAATTTTTATTATATTTGGTCCGCCTCTAATGATAGAAGAAAAAATGACTTTGTATTGTATTACCAACAAATAATTAAATAAAAATTAAACAATATTTTCACTATCATATAGTTATGATTGCCTAATAACTATTCTGAAAAAATCGTATATTTAGGTTATTTTTCGAATTTTTTCGTCTGTTTATGTAATTGTGTGAATTGAATGTATGGATTGGTATATGTATACGTAATGCTATGCATTTCTTTCTAAGGAATTATCTGCATCATTTATTGAACAATTTCGATAAAATTTTGTATAAAATGGTTCTCGAAATAGGATTATACAGGTATTTATCAACAATTTTCTTTAAAATTAATACCTAGGGAATCTTTTTTAATTGTACGACTGAATGATCGCTTGGCTAATTTCGTACCAATTTGGTATGTAGATTTGGAATGAGATTATAGACAGGTATTGAGTTATTGACAAGTAAAAAGAAAAAATACAAACTTACAAATATCAGCAGAAGAAATGTTGCTTTAATAAAAACAAACATCTTCCTTTACAATGGATTGCAGAAAAATATACATCCGAAAAAACGTTAAACGACCATCAAGTGTTTTGAAGAGCCATTGAAGATTAATATGAAATAATATAAATAATAAATATAAAATAATGTAAATATATGGTAATTATCACTAATTGTGATTTTTATTTTAATGTAAAAATAATTTAACTTATTTATTAAATCGATAAACAATTTAATTTAAAAAAAAAAAAATATTTATCTAATTATTTTATGACGTTCATCAATAGTTCCCCAACCTTTAACTACTGTCCATTGAAATCTGAAAAGAGAAAAAGAAAACAACAAAAAAATGTTAAGTACAAAATTAAAATATAAATAAAATAAAATTAATATTTCATATACAAAATTCTACACCTACACAATGTAAAAGAAGAAAGAAAAAAAAATGAGTCTCTAATAAGTGTCCCGTAAATAAAAAAAAATAATAAAAAATCGATCAACTTTAATGTGGTACCCTACTCGAAATAAATATTTTCAAAACTTTTGTACCTTATATATCCCAACCGACATAATATTACTTATAATAACCATAGTGTATGCGAGAGAGTTGCTGGGTGTGTATAGTAATGTAATGTGAGTGGTGCGGGTTCGATTTCTCGCAGAGACCGAAATATATTTTTCAGAAAAAAAAAAAAATAAATTTTAATATTGGAGAAATTCCAACGAGAATTCTTGTTGTTTTTTTTTTTTTACCACTTTTCCACATTTTTTGTTTTGCCATTTTGACCGACTTAGAGGCGGAATTTCCGAGTTATCTCAACGGATTCGTGTTCGGACGATGACCCCGCGTCGTTTGAGCCTATTTCCAGCCATATTTTTTTGGACCCCCAAAAGTGTGGGTAACCTTATGCCGAAAAAATTTTTTTGTCCGTAGGACCTTCAGATTTTCAGGGATTGTAGAGCTCAGAAAAAAAACAGTATCTGTCGACCTCTTTTCCGGATTTCCCTCGGGGGGCGGAGCTATGGACCTTCGAAAGTACCAAATGGGTCACTTTTGGACCCCTATAACTCCGGAAATACTCAATATTTCGGGAGGAGCTTCTCACCAGTGATAGTCCTCCTCAAGGGCTACAAATTATAATATGGGGATGACTTTCTATCTATAAGGGTTTTCCAACTAGGGGTGCCCAAAGATTGGAAAATCGTTTGCAGACCAATATTCCGAGTACTGGAAAGTCGGGAAATATTGGACTTTCCAAAAATCTAATGATGCAGAAATGTAAAGGAAAGTCCAAAGTTTATCCTCAGATTTTTTTTGGAATTTTCCAGTGGAAAATGTGGATTTTCCAGGAACATCGAAAAACATCGTTTTTTTCATGTTTTCAAATGGGAATTTCCCGGCTTTCCCAATGGAATTTTCCAATGCCCTATTTATCACAGATAGTAGACTATATGTCACGTATTTTAAGCCTTACCACAACTCCTCAAGTCAAATAGTTTTCCTACAGTGGCTGCCCAAAGTTAGGCTTACACGGAAATTCCAAAATCTTAAATTGGTCATAAGTCGACCAATAGATTTTTCACAGAAAAAGTCCAGAAGCTTTAATGTGCGCATTAAGATTCTCTATAATATGGCTGTAACGAAAATTGGCTAACACATAAATTTTTTTCGAAATCATCCAAAACCTGGTTTTCAGAAATTCCGGGAAATTTCTCCAGCCTAAAGTTGATGACTTACAGATTTCTTATAGCCATAAATGGATTTAGATGGTAAATGTACTGAGGGAGTGGTACTGAAAATGTTTCCTAACTATTACAGTTTTCCCGTAATTTTCCGATCCAAATTAAAATTTTCCGGATTTTCCCGAAAATTTCCAGATGTCTTAATTACAATATTAGAAACCATTTTTACCACTAGAGGACCCGAATCTATTTACGCGTTTTCCCGGAATTTTCACATAACGGTTTCATACTCATGGTGAAAAACCCAAGTTTTTTTTTTACAAAAAGATAGGTCCTTCAATTACCTATCATTTAATATGTATCACAACATCCTACCACTTCAAACAGCTGAGCTATGATTTTTCCCGTGTCCCAAATATATAATATTTTTTTACACTAATTTACCTTTAAAATTTTGTTTTAAGTAATTTCGGTTGTCCTTAAATTTCCCAATTTCCATTTTTTTATATTAATTGTGTATGTGTGTGTGTGTTTTTCTATCTGCAAAAGAAAATTTATAATGTTACAGTAATATATAATAATAATTTTCATATAACTTGTATCAAAAATAAATTTATATATGAAAACAACAAATACAAGTGATTTCTTTTTATTTATCGTTTTCTTTTCCTTTTAAAATAATGTATATACAAATAAACACACCAATGCATACAATAAACATATAAACATATAGATAAGTAAAAGAAACATTACAAATGTAAATATTAAAAAAATATTGTATATAAATGTCATATTAAATTGTTGTCTTTGCTATTCAAAATTTTTGGTTTTATGTATATTAAAAACAATTGTTTTTAAGTCGAAAAATATGTAATGCAAATTCAAAATGAAATATATTTTTTTACTTTGAAAATGAATTCCATGTGTTCTATGTTCTGACTTTATCTCGAGAATTCGTTAATGCAATTCCATTTTCAATAATACTTAATTGATTTCGTTAGTATAATTATGGACACACTGATTTTAGCTGAAATAAATGATTTCTTTGGGATTGATTTTAAAAAGCGATGGTACAGTGGTCAACTACCATTTCATCAAATCAAGAGGGTGCGAGTTTAACTCGTACTGAAAATTACTCCAGTGAATTACCATTAATACGTTTATGAAATCAAAAAGCGAATCTTTGAAAATAAGGTGTTGAACGCCATTCAGAGATTAACAATATATCCGTATATCGGAGTAATCATGTGAATGGTTACGAATTCTTGTATACGGTCTGCAATACTGATTGCTAAGTTCTTAAATAGAATATACTCACTTTCCGAATTTCTCTGTTATATTTGAGAACTTAGCAATCAATGTTTCAGAACATGGATTTTTAAGAATCAGAAGAGAATAATCAACATTTAATTTAACTAAAACCAACAACTCATGAAATTTGCAATAAAATATAATTAAATTAGAATGTTAACGTAATTTATAATAACAAAGTACGTATGTATTAAGTACAACTACATTTTTATGTTAATATTTATTTATGCATTGATAAATTATTTACTAAACTAATTAATTGTAAAAATCCTGCAAGCATAAGAATTAAAATAAAAAAAAATCAATTTAATATATCCTAAATTATTTGCTTCATGTGCTATTGTCATAACAGCATATATTTCTTCAGCTGTTGGAATTATTTGTGCCGCTGGTAATTCGAAACCGATCGAATATGTATTGCTGCCCGGCCTTAATTCAAATGTATATGATAACGGTATCGATAAATTACCATAAACCCAATCCATACTAGAACCATTTGCTGGAAAAATTGCAGCATATGTTTTACCAATACTATATCGAGTACCATAACGTTTTACTAAAGCTTCAATTCATTTTTTACCAATTGCCAATAAGTCATCATGATTTTCTGTATGTACAGCCGTATGTCCATATGGAAATAATAGAATTTGTGAATATGAGTGAAATGCGAAATATAATTTTAATTGTTTTCTTATTGTTGTTAAATATTGAGAATATGAATACATTTCAGGTTCAGAAAATGCTCGTCGACCAGCATATGTTTCAGCACATGGATATTTACTTGAACCAATTTCATTCCAATGAAAATCCCAATTACGATTTGGGTCCACGCCATAACAAATAAAATTTGACGATGGTGTACGTGTTTTACGCCATAATCGATCACGTTGAAATGTATACGCACAACCATCTGGATGTATTGTCGGAAAGAAGTACAAATTTATTAATTAATTGTACCATTAATTCATTTAATAAAAAGGTTACTGTTGCCGGTAATACCCATTCACGCGCATGCATTCCACTTTCAAAAAAAACGGTTGCATTGTCTGGATTATTATTAAATGATAATTTAATACCACGTATTTCTCTACCTTCATATGATTTTCCAGCTATTATTAATTCTAAATTGTTTGGATATTTTTTTACCATTGCATCAATTTTTTCTTGTAAATTTGTATCCAATATTTTATATAAAAAATTATGTATACGTAATATTGTCGTAAATTCAACGAATTAATGTGGTGCAACAATAAACTTATAACTATCACTTGTATTTTCGATTAATTGTAATGTATTAACTTGTTCTTGATTAGATGGAACTACTTTATACACTTTATAATTGTCATATCTTGCTGTAATTTCGATATCATCATCGTTTTCATTATCACGGCGAACAACATCGTCGTGGGTCGAGAATATTTTCAGTGGCACCCGCACTACTACCAATACCACTGGTTATACTTTCGTCCGCACCAAGGCAATAAAAACCGAAATACAATGTTACAAATATTAATAAATATAAATTAGTGGAAATCATTTTTTATATAAAAATATAAGATACAATTCAATCGACTTCTACAATTCAACTGATTCAAAAATGTTCTGATTTTTCTTTAGAATAATTTAACTTTTTATGAATAGTATATGTAAACACTTCTTTTTTAATTGTTCAAAAAATTATAAAAAATATATTATAATTAATATAATATACAGAATATAGGCGATTTATTGAAATTTGGTTAGTGTATATTTATATATTTCAATCACATTATTATATAAATATTATGCCATTGTCTACAATTAGAGTCCGAATTCATTTTTTTTATTCACAATGATCTTGCCTCACTTTACAATGAATTGAGGAATTATGGGGCGATTCGTAATATTAATACTATGTATTATACAATATATATATGAATATGTATGCAATATTACAATTTCAAACTCTTTTCTTCTATTTATCAGTAAATTACAAGTTAAAAGAGATATCCAGTTATTTGATCATTAAGCATTTTACAATATAAATTACAATAAACATGAATTGAATTTTGAATTAGTTTATAATAGTACTATATAATAATACATATATTTTATTACAGGTATGAATGAATGTATAAAAGATATCACATTATTCGGTCATTGAACACCAATTAATTTTTAAACACTCCGGGTGAACAATAGACAAAATTAAAAATAATAACAAATACCTTTTTTAATATGTCGTATGTTGCAACACACTTTAAAAAGTTCATAATGTTAATGTTGATTGGAATATGGCATCTACCAATCATCCCTTATATCATATTGAAGCCAAATGGTTGATAATTTATTGACATGGAAGGCACAAAAATCTGAATATAAAAATATTTATACATTAGCATTAGGTGATGAAACTATAAGATAGTTTTCGTTTTGAGTTTCTTAAATTAATTAATTTTGTACTTACAATTTTGTACATCACTAAAACCTTCAGATGGAATGTTATTGCTAGTAATTATATACATTTAGATCTTTCTTTAGTGTTGCATCTTTGTAAATTCAATTCCAAATTCAAAACATGATTGAGCTGCAGTCGAATACTTGTCAGGCTGTCTATCACTCTTATTTTTTCCTGCTGTTAAAAATATAGAATGTATTACACCCGATCTAAACATACATTTAGTAATTGTTATTATATCACACATTTTTTTATTTAACTATAGTATTCATATAATATTAATATTTTTTATTTATTATATATTTATTTATAATTATATATAAAATAATTAATAAAACAAAAACAAAGTTATGTCAAACGAGATACTTCGCAAGCAACCATTTTGAATTTTATTTATACTTTGACATACGTCACGTGACCAAATTTTTATGGATACACTTTAATAGCAATATAGCATTGTGACAGCATTTCCCCTCTACCTAGATATTATTTAGGTAGAATATTATCAATTAAACAATGAGAAAGCATATGAATGTTTTTAATCATATGTATATTTCAACAATTCCATCAGATTGTTAAATTGGCTTATTGGACGAGAAAAGCAACGAATAACGAATAATTTTTATAATTAGTATTCGTTATTTAGGTTCCAAATGAATAACGAGTACTTTCGAATCGAATAGTAGCTTTCCGTTCAACTCTACGCACATAACATAATTTCAATGGCGGAGGTTTGTTTCACTCCTACGTTTATTCTTAATAATTGATTTTGTATTTAGTAAATAAAAGCTTCAATTATTTGTTATTATTGATATGTTTTTTTCACATTTCTTAAATATATTACAATTGAAACAATGTTTTTTTCACATTTCTTAAATATATTAAAATTGAAACAATATGACAATATATACATATCGTATGCCATGTGATTGTAGCTATATAAACAAATGTAAATTCAATTATTAAAAAAACATAAATATGTAATATATAAAATCAAATATAAAAATTATAGATTGATGATTTCTTGTACGGTCAAGATTTTTAGGGTAATGTAAAAATGATACACGATGATTTTTATGAAACTGATATACTTGTTCTTTGCTTGTTGTTGTTGCGTTTGGTATTTTTTTTATGAACTACAGCCAATTTCACATTAGATGTTAGTTCATTATGTTGCCTAGTATACAGCTTAGCAATTAAATGCGGCAGCTAATAACTTGAAAATAGAGCATCCATTTGATGATGCTTGATGTTTATATGGATGTAAAAATTTTCGTAAAAACTGCTTTCTGCTTCTTTTGCAGGTCTTCAAACTATATTGTGAAAAGTTTAACATTACAAATATTCCTTGACTTTTTCTATGTTTTAAGTATGGATTAATTAATTACTAATTTACAATTTTTTATAAACGCAATTTCGATCCGTCAGCGTTTCATTGCCTTAAAAAGTAAAAAAAAATCAATTAAAATAAATGGAAAAACAATGTAAGCGAAATTTATTTAAATTAATTTATATTTTGTTTTGTTTTTGTTTTTTATTTGTTTAAAAAATAATTGAAATAAGTTTTTTTTTTCAACTTCGGTACGATTTATTTTATCACAAATATATGTTTAAATTTAAAGTTTAATTACCTATACTTCATTTAAAATTATTAATTATATTTAGTATAAATGATTACGTGAAAATAATTTTGATTACCTGAATAGTTTACCTAACTTTATTTATATATGTTTTCGGAAGTTTTAGGATTCATATCAAGACCAATAACACAACAATCCGATGCAAAAATTCTTTAATTTATCTACATGTTCTTTGTCATCTGCTGTATGGCCGTCCTCAGAGAATTATATCGTGTAAAAAGTGTATCCAAATGTATTTTTTCTAGCTTTATCAAGTATTTGCAATAAACTGGCATGGATACGGCTGGTCCTGGAACTGGTGCACTTGCACTTGTCAAGCATTTATTCATTTTTATTTTTCAATCGACAACGAAAAATGACAAATGACAAATATTCGTGTAAAAGTATTTCATATATATGATTATATACAGCCAAATTTACAATTCTTCACCATCATCATTATCTATTAAAATTAGAATAAGCCAATAACATTTTATTGTGTGGCGTTGCATGGACGCAGCCAACTAGGTCATATATTTTGACATAAATTGAGAGAATATTTCTGTCATGTATGCAATCGAACGAACACTAAAAATAATAAATTATAAAATTTTGTCTGGGAGGTGAGCGTTTTGCTGTTCAGCGTTTTTACCGATGGAGACGAAACGAGGCAAATAGAAATAAAAATTAATTTAATTTAATTTTATAAGAAAAGAAAAGAAATGGCGGCTAGTGGTTGAAAAAAAGAATTTACTTACGACGATAGAAAATTTTAAATATTTAATAATTATAATATAAAATATAAGGTGTTTGATTACTGTTTTATGTATTCTAAAAATAATAAGAATAACAATTATGGATAATAAATGATGAGGTAAGCAAAATTTATAATTAAAAATTCAATTTTTTTTTAACCTTAAAATTATTCATGCATCGTGGCGTGGTGCTTATTTCAATTTCAAAAATTATAATTTTTTTTTTCTGTCTTTTAAAATCGTTTTGTAATCAAATGCGTACGGAAAAGTATTATATATACTACATTTACTAAAATAAACAATAAATATAATAATGTAATATAAATTATAAGATTTGTAATAAAAAGATTGTAATATCTAAATTAAATTTTAAAATATCTAATGCATAAAAAAAAAAAAATTTCATTGTCGTTTTTTTTTTTTTTTTTTGTATGACAAAGCGTTGCCATATTTTACATTAAAAAATCTTAAAAATTGTTAAATTTTAATATGGAGGAGCTTCATCAGTTTGCATAATTAGTTTATTAAAAAAAAAAAAAAAAAGTTAAATAAAATTAAAGTTTCTATTCATTCATTCGGGATGTACAATTGAAATTTATCAAATTTTATTATTGGATAAGTATATGATTTAATTAAATAATTTTGTTCTGATGCTCAATGCATTAAAATTGTGCAGTTGAAGTTGATGATCACCAGACCAGATCATAGTAATACGATACTAATCGTCAGGCATAAGACTTAAGATTGCTTGTAGAAAAGTTCTGTGCAGGATGTAGTAAATAGATGATGCAAAGAGTGTTAAAGATAATTTTCTTAAAAAAAATCCATGATGCCATAATAATTTTGTAGTTGCATTTCGAAAACTACGCTGTACGTATTGAAAGGCCATTTTTTTTTTTTTTATATTTTTTTTATTTTTAATTACCTATGTTTTACCAAAAACACATGTAATAATTTTTATTTGGATTTTAGATTATTATTAACTAAAAAAAGAATGGAATTATAGGTATACACCAGTAGGTTATATACAGTTATATTTTATATTAAGTGTATGAGATAATCACTGAATCGTTTTTTTTTTTTTTTTTGTAAAAAAAATCTTTAAATTCAACCTACAACCGAATTCAAAGCAAGAAATTCAATAAAATTTGTTTATTTAAATATTATACATTTCAAAAATTTTGTATAGAGCATCTATTAAATTAGTTAGAATTTCTTGTTCTGAGTTCGTTGCAATTATTTATTATAAAATTTAAATTAATCGAATCTTTTTGCATTTTTATTTTATGATATTAGTTTAGGATTGTCAAATTGACATTAAAAATAGAATTGTATTATAATTCTATAACAATACATATATATTTGGATGAAAATGCATCTCAATGGATCGATCAATCATAAAATCAATTTAACATATTTTTGATTAAACAATATGAATTTTGTGATGCTGTTTGATGTTGTTCTACATATGCTGTTGTTACATTTAAAGGGAAGTAAATTTTTTCAAATGTTCATTAATTTTACATAATTTTTTTTTTTTTTTTTGAAACTAGGAATTGGGAAAATTTTAAATTTAACCTACAACCGAATTCAAAACAAGAAATTCAATAAAATTTGTTTATTTAAATATTATACATTTTAAAAACTTTTGTATAGAGCATCTATCTATTAAATTAGTTGGAATTTCTTGTTCTGAATTCAGTGCAATTATTATAAAATTTAAATTAATCGGGATCTTTTTGCATTTTATTTTATGATATTAGTTTAGGATTGTCAAATTGACATTAAAAATAGAATTGTATTATAATTCTATAACAATACATATATATTTGGATGAAAATGCATCTCAATGGATCGATCAATCATAAAGTCAATTTAACATATTTGTGATTAAACAATATGAATTTTGTGATGCTGTTTGATGTTGTTCTACATATGCTGTTGTTACATTTAAAGGGAAGTAAATTTTTTCAAATGTTCATTAACTTTATATAATTTTACATAATAATATAATTTAAAATAGTTTTTTTATGGTATTTCAGATTAATATTTATTTGTACAATCTTTGGTGGATCCTGAATTATATTTATTTATTTTTTTTTTTTTTTTCAGTTTACCTTTATTTTCCTCTATGCATTCATAGAAAATATTACAATTGTAATACAAACAAAACAAAAAGAAACTAACACACAATGTGAATTGGGGTTGAATTACCTATCAGCCGCTTGTAATTATATAATTAATATATATTATATATATATTATATAATGTAATTATACAGTATTTATTAGAATATATTTGTCTATGTTTTTGATAGATCTAATATTGATTTTGTCAATGCAATTATTATTCTTGCTATTTATTAATTTCGTTTTTTTATTTTAATAAAAATCTTACTTAAAGTTTGTACACAACACCATCTATCAAATTTTTTTTCAATGTTTGACCGTACAGTTTTTACTGTAACTGTTTTTATTTTCAAATTCTAATATAATAATAACCAGTAATTCAATAAACCAATATATAGTTCAAGATCCATCGTTGGTCCAAATAATTGTATTTAATATTTTATTCATTTATTAAATTTTAGTGACATTTACTGAATTTTTTAATTTTCCTATAAAGAAAGATTTAAAAATATCTTAAAAATTTAAAATTAATATTTACCGGAAAAAAAAAGAAAAAAAAAATTAAAGGAAACAATAGAAAATTTTAAAATTCAAGAAATGACACTAAATTATAAGAGTAAACTAATCGCAACCGTTTTTGTTTGATATATTTTAGGGAGGATTCATTTGATGATAAAAATAAATGTAAAATATTTTTAAAAATGATTGAAATAATTGGAATAAAACTTAAAAATTATTATAAAGGAAAATGGATAATAAGATAATAGGAAAAGAATTTTTATTTTTGTGGATTATTTAACATTTAAAAAAGGTAATTTTCGTTTTGTACTGAGTAAGTTTTTATTTTTACTTAACTTTAACTTTTTACTTTTACTTTTTTTTTTTGAATACTTAAAACATATAGTTTTGAATGATAATAAGAATTTAAATACTTTAAATGGTTTTCCATTTGTTAAATTAAAAAAACTATACATTATCTGACTAAAACCTAAATCATATTAAATATGTATGGAATTTTTCTTTTCGAAATTAATTTTAAATCACTGAGTTTTTATAATTATCAAAAATAGAAATTTTGAATAATTATATTTAATGTTACAAGAAGAAAAAAAAAATTGAAAACAAAAAATTCTATTCATGTTATAACATGTAGAAAAATTATTATTTGATAATTTCTTATTGATTCATGTATCAAAAATATATCCATTTTGAGATGAATGTCCAATATACTAGCACATCTTGTACCCATTATACTAATTCGCTGCATGTCATGCAACTTTAAACTAAATCACAATAGTACTTTGAATCAGTTTGCTCCCAAGTCCTGATTGATATCAGCCATATCATTTCAATTTTGCTTTCGTTCGATCATAATATCCTCTTTAAACAGTTTATATATTTAAAAGCGTCGTCCAAGAGCCACAAACACAACCATAACCACCACAACCGAGAGAATTGATAGAAAAATAAGAAATTTGGTTCAGCATGACAACAAAACATGCCTTCGAAATATAGAAAACAACTGTACGTGAAACGAGATACATTAAGTCGCAGATTACATAAATTTAATTACGCCACAAGTGCGTCAAAAAAATACCTTACTTATCAAAATTTAATTTGAAAAATAGAAAGACATTTTATGAAAATTAATGGTTTTAATGATATTAACTATTGGAAGACGATATTATGGTTGGACGAAAGCAAAATTGAAATAAGAACCGCCATGGTAAAATATGTATGTTTGACGAAGGAAGCGTGAAGCGGATTTGCATATGAGTGTGTTAAACCATCATTTAATGGACAAACACGGGGATTGATGGGGTGCATGGCTACTGTTGATGTAGCTAACTTAGTAATTGTTGAAGGAAATATGAACGCAAATATGTTCCTACAAATTATACAAAATAACGTCGTGTAATATGAAAAGTTCATAATTGGGGATAATTTCATCTTGCAACAAGATCCATATCCGTATTCATACAGCAACAATAATTAAAACATATATAAATGATATTAATTTCGAGGTGTTAGAGTGGCATCCACAAAGCTACGATTTGTCGCCAATCGAGAATTTATGTTGTCACTTGAAAATCCGCCTGGGTTCAAAAAAATCATGAACTGCCTAGATGATGATATCAATCAGAAGTGGTACGGTACTGATTCAAAGTAGTATTGTGATATAGTGGGAAGCATGGCATGTAGTGAATTAGTATAATGTGTACAAGATGTGGTGGTACAATGTACATTAATCTCAAAGTGTATATATTTTTGATAAATGAATCAATAAGATATAATCGAATAATAATATTTCGTTTTTTTTTTTTCAAATAATTCGCCAACTCGATGAAGTAGTTTTATATGCATGCAAATGCAACCAGCCATGGGAAATTTTTAGTTGTGTTATATTTACATTTCATTCACATATTAAAATCACTGTGAATACTGGTGATAATTTTATATTATATTAATGTTTACTAAATTTAAAACAATTCTATATTTATGTGAAAGTGTAAAACACATGTATATTTTATACTTACCCATACACATAAAAAATAAGAAAAATTATTAATAATACAACTTACTTGTCTATATCTGGAAATGGGTACGTTTGTAAATTGAAGAAATATTGATTGATTACCTATATCTTTATAATTTACATTTAAATACAATATACGAATCACGTACAACTTTAATATCGTTATAAGAACGTTTGCATTTACTTATATTATATTAGAAACATCTATGGCGGTAGTTAGTGTAAGAGCCCAGCTCTTTCTATTTGCATGAATATAATACTCCAGAATGTCTATCTTTAAAACGGGCTGCATTTTTGGTTTAGTTCCCTCATTTGAAAACGGTTTAATGTGGTGGTAAACCTTTTGTGTGTGCTATTCAAAAGGATGCAAAAATTTTCTTTGAATAATGATTTCAATGTTTTGTAAAGGAAAACAAAATTATTTCACTGATTACCCATAATCTTATTTTTATAAAAAATGTTATCTTTTACATATGTTGTTGTTTTTAAATGCAATTACGAAGCTAGGCTCTTTAACTATTTTATTTTGCTTTTAACTAAGCGAGATTATATCAATCACGTTTTTATTGTACCCTATTTATTATCCATATATATTTTATAAATAAAATATAATTTGGTTAACTTACGAAATAAATTACACGAAATTAATGTATTGTACAATTATTTGTTAATTGTGAAATAACAGAACTTAGGTGTTCATATATTAACCAAATTATTTCAAATTGGGTATTCATTTGTGCTGTGTGTGTGTGTGAGAGTATATGTGAATTTATATTAAATTAAACAAACAACTCTTTGATGAGTGCGCTATATAACCAAGAAGGAGATAATCGCGAAAATTATTGAATTTACCTACGAAGTTGATAAACAAGAATGTTATTAATACAGAAGGCCATAATCAAGAATGGCTGTAACAACGAAAATTGATTCGGCCACACCAATGTTAAGCAAATAAACACACTAGCTATTATTTAAAGTCGTACGTCCACAATGCAACCTCTATAGAAAATAATACTATATTAATTAATGCAGAAGGTTATAATAAAGACCGGATATAACAATAATATTCTTTTCGCAATTATCGTCTTTTTGATTATTTTGGTTTGCTCACTGATGAGTTGTAGTTGATAGGAACAGCTCAAAAACTTTATTGAAAAAAAAAAAAATTTAAACTTGGTCATGATACAATAAAGCTGATTGTAATGTGATATCAAGATGTTGTTAACTTCAAATATTCGCATGAATTCGACTAAACTAAGTATTAAGAAATTATATAAAATTGTATTATAAATTGAGCTTTTATCAAATTGTTTTAAAAATATTTAGCTAAAATAACATGACATTGAAAATTTTACTCTACATAAAAAACTTAATATAATTAAAGAAAAATACATTGTATGTATATTTCGATTTACCAGATGAACAATCTGTTATTTATCAATATATATAGTTATGTTCAAAAGTAAGTGCACACCGTACAAAATTTAGCATATCTTATGAAATAATATTTATAAACAACAAATGTTACGTAAAATCTCTATAATCTCTTTTGATGAAAATTTAATTACTTCCAAAGATTTTGTCGAAATATTATTATAATAAAAAAATCATCACTATGATTATGATGAAGTATATTTTTTCATTACCATTTGTTGTCATAAGTCCTTCGTTATGGGTTGGTTCAATTAAATAACTGCCTTTACAACTATACAGTACACATGGCACACTTTACCGTTAAACATCGAGCAGCAATATATCATTAAAGTGTATACACAGAGAAATTATTACTTCATATTTCAGTTACAAAAGGTGCACACATTAATTACTTTTTAATTAAATACTAATGAAAATATGAAATTCTTCAAATTATAATGTGAAGTATTAATAAATTATTATTAAAAAGTGATTACAAAGATAATACGGGAAATATGTTGACGCTTACTTTCGCTTAAGACTCACTTTTACAATATAAATATTATTTTAAATAAGATAGTGTTTATTTTTTCAGTTATGCACTTACTTTTGAACCACACTAATGCGATTTATTTTACTAGAATGATGCGAAAAAAAATATAGACTTCGTTTCACTTGTTTAGGAACATTTGAATTTTAGTCAATTTCTCTTCTTCGTTTTTAAGTGTGGCCATTGCCTGGTGAAGCTGGTCCATGACAGCCAAAATGAATGAATTCATGCTGTTAAGGTTATGCCTGGTATTCGGTGGAATTAAAAAATGATGTTGTGAAAACATCGACGAGTGGATCTCTTCAATATACGACGATTTTTTCAGACAGGCAATTCGTTAATTGCCTGTAAGATGGGTGAAGTTTGTGGCTTCGGATGGAGCATACTCTGAATATGCTTGCTAAATAAAAATGTAATTTTAAACAAAAATTGGAGCTTACTTTAATAATTTCATATAATAATAAGAAATGGGTGAGAAATTGACACATAAAAATCAAGTGTCTTTAAGCAAGTGAAACGAACACTGTACTTATATATTTATTTAGTTTATAATTAAATCTTCTCACACTTTAAAACCATTCGGTTTGGTTTATCACAACATTATTTTTACTAAATCATTATTTTTTTTTTTCGTATATTTAAAAAGAAAGTTTTTCTATAAATTTTTGTTGGCAGAATATCATTTTTTTCTATATATTTTTTTTCTTCCGTCTATCATCAATACTTTTTAATTGAAATTTTTTTAACATACGTTAACATCCATTATTTAATTATTTATCAATAAATCAACATATCAATAAAAATTACACATGTTTGTAAATAAAATATTATTATTATACGATATTATATTATTTATAATAAAACATAATAATAATAATAATAATAATGGAGCTGGTAAATGTGAATGTTTTTTTTTACTCCGAAAATAAATTTGATTGTTATTTATTACGTGAAAGTGTTGTAAATCATTTTTTTTTTACAGAAGTAATTATTTAGACAGGTGTTTTTGTTTTTCAACAATACTTTTTTTTTTTTTTTTAACATACTTTTTAACGTCATCGTCGTATTTTACTGATGTTGTTGCTCTTATATTTTGTTGCTATTTTTTAAATATTTCTTTTAAATAATATGTTTACTTATTTTTGAAACTAGAAACGTTATATAATTCTTATTTATCAAAGTATAATTTAAAAAATGAATGTATTACTTATAAATTTCTCAAATATAATATTTATGCACACCAATATATGGTATAAAAAAGAAGCAAAAGCAACTCACACATGTTACATGTGTTTTACACACACTGCAATATTTTATGAATATGAATATCAAATTCAATTTTTTTATAATTTGTAGTAAAGATGACGCATTGCTATGCTTTACACCACCTGCACATGCTAGAATTTAGTGCATAAGTACAAATAAACAATTTTAAGAATTGATACTAATTTTTTTGTGAGTACTTGATAACCTTTGAGAGTCTGTATCACTTAATTTAATTTATTTAAATAAATAATTCCACATTAAGGTTATACAATATACGTGGAAAGCATACGGATATTTCCGGAAAAGCCATATAGTCGTGAGATAAAATCGGGTGACGCTAAGTTAATTGGAAAATAACAATAGTTTTGAAGTTCACAAAAAAGTTATTTAGTTGTCAGTGTATAACAAATTTCTGTTCCACTAAATCATATAAATAATAATTTGTTCGTTACATATAAGTACTTTCCATCAATCGATGTTAATCCATCCCTATGCACACAATAATAATAATAATGATAATATTAATTTATTTCACTAATCTTTTGCTATAATTTTTCATCTAATTCTTACTTTTTCCAATCATTGTGTACAAAAATTAGAATGGAATGAGAAAAAAATAAAAATAGAAATGAAAATCACTATAAAAAAATAGCAAATAAAATATATTCTGTACATTTATTGAACTTATTTTTTTTTATTATAAAATTTATGATTTTTATATTCTCTTATGTAAAATAATAATAATTATAAATTATGTAAAAATTGAAAATAGAAATTCGTATAATTAAAACCATAATACAATTTTAGGATATTTATTTATAGAATCACTTAAAATCTATAAAAATAAAAATATATGTTTAATAGATGTATAAATATTTAATAGAATTCCAACATTTTAGCATGACTCTCTCTACCTACCTACACACACGGCAAATTATATAATTTATAACCATGAATCACCTGACCTGTATTCATAATGTTAACATTAATGATACAATTATATGTCGTGTAATTTATACCTATCCGTTGACCATATATTTATTTATATGATCATATGTATACGGTTTTCAATCATTATCTCTCTCTATATATATATAAATGAGATGAATGAGTTTGCTTAAACAAAAATTCAATTTATTGATTAGGAATTGATCATTACCACTCTACACTACTGCATACTTCTATTAGAATAAGTAATATCTATATTCAGATATAAGGATTTTACATTTTAAAGAGCAATTTAATTAGAAAATACAATTTTTATTCGACACAAAATATTCTAATGTAATAAATAATATAATTGCACAATTTCAATAAATAAATGATTTGAAAAATATAACGATTAAATTACATAATAAACTTTTTTTATAAGTAAAATTATGTGTGCTAAATTGATAATTTTTTATTATAATTCTAACATATAAAAGTTTTCACGCGCACATCATGTTTTATATTTATCCAAATCTAAAAAATATATTTATATAGAAAAAACTTAAAATACTTAAATTAAATAAATAATAATAATAATAATAATAAAGAATATACGGTCATAATTCGATAAAAAAAATGGAAGAAGGAAATGGATGTAAGGAATCTGTTTCATTTATTATTCATCAGTGGAACAATATAATACGTTATTATTTCAATATTTAGACATTGCAAAGCTTAATAAATGAATGGGCTATTATTTTAGGATGTCCTCATGTGATTCAGTAATACACAGTGGTTAAAGTTTTTAATCGATTATGTGGCTAGTGTTGGATACTCGCGATTCGTTTATGGACTCAAAAAGTGATATTTATAGCTTTGAAAATTTACTATTTGGTTGCTATTCAGAGATTAACAATGTTAACACACAATACATATACATAAGAATAATTACATGTCAATTGAGGAATTATTAAATGTTCGCGTACACAGTATTGTACGGAGGTCAAACATTTCGTACTCCAAGTGAAGCTTATCTTATGTACCAAACATTCATTAAGTGCTGTTCATACGACGGACATGAACGAACACAAAAATAGGAAATTAATAAATTGGCATACACAACGGCCAGTCAATTTGGTAAATTACTCGGCATAGTGGTATATAGCAAATCACCAATTAGTTTGCAATAATCGAAAGACAGATGATTGTATTTATATGAATGATTAACCCATAATGGTGTGTGCCAACATATTGTTACCCTTTGAGTAGTAGCGACCAATAATATATTTTCAAACATTTCCGTTTTTTTTTTTTTTTTTATTCCATAAACGAACAAATGGTAACTGAATTGAAAAAATTTCAGTATTAAAATAAACATCGAAAAATTTCCCATATAAATTTCGGAAATCCGGTACTTTACGATCGGTTGATCTAAACGTTACCCACGGTGCCACTAATTGTTGTCGGCAAATTTGAATAGTTGAAATAATTAAATATCCAGTAATAATATTCTTACTATAAAATATTACCATAGCATGTTGATATGTTGATTTTATTTATTATGAAACCTTGGTCGCTATGTTCATCACAGACACAAAACGTCTGCCGACAAAGAACCACAAAGCTAATAAACTTCAATGAATAACGATAAATTATTTGTGTATAATGCAAATTTAAATTTTATACATTTATTTATTTGCTTTTCCTTGGCACAAAGGACAATCTAAAATTGTCTTGATTATCAATTATTTCAAAAAATCAAAGAGATCAGGTCTGAAAAAATTCTCGTGCAGAATTTCATTGGCAACCGTGCTTAGAATCCCATTTTACATTTACATAATAAATATCACAAAAGGTTCCTGGATTTACTTCCCCATTTCTGATAGTATCTTTTTGTATCGAAATTTATTATGTATTAATTATAATTTTTATTTCATTGAACCAGAAACAAAACTTGTGCGTGTGTCTTTTTAAATATTAAATAAATATTGTTGTTAAATGATATTTTATGATAAAATCATCACTCTAATTCAACAAAAAATATATACACACACTTGACTACTTTCGTTTTAACAAGGATATAAACAATTTTTTATTAATAAATTTAAAACATTAGTGTTTTAAAAGAATTTTACAATGAAAATTAGCTTCCAGCTTGCACAATTTGAATTGTGTTTCATCTCTGGTGTGCGTAATTTTGCTGAATTAGATAGAATATCGTTGTTTTTAAATTCGCATTTAGATAAATGATTAAAAATTTTAAGTAAAATTTGCATCATTATATGATTGTACATTTAACGTTAACTTAATGACTAACCGGTCACTCAAAAAACGTTGTTTGGGTGTCAATGAAAAGAACCAACAATTTTAACTGCATTGTAATTCTTTTTTCTCTGTGGTATTCAATTTTACAACTTAATTGTTATTTATACAATAATATGTTAAATCTATAAATATTTAAAATTAAATTCACTTTCTTTAATATATACACATACATACATAAAAAAAAAATTAATTATTTTTAACTTATTGTTTTTTTTTTTTTTTTAATTTGTAAGTTAGCTACGGTACCAGTAGTTTATTATAAATATTTATAAATAAGTTAATTGGTAATTGGTTAATTGGTTAATTGTAATAAATCTGTTTCTTTAACAAATAAACCATTTCTATGATTATTTGGTGGACTTGGATTTCTTGACGATACATTTGATGCACCACCACCTGTAGTTGTTGTTGTCGTTATGGTTGTCGCCGTATCAAATTTTGGACATCGTGTCAATGATGTGGTCGTGTGTGTTGCCATAGTATCTGAATTATTGATACGATCTTTTCTACGATTTGGTATAACACTATTTTCCAATTTTAATTGGTCATTCACTTCTTTGGTGGCCGCACACGTACATGCTTTTAGAAAACTTTTCTTAAAATTATCACTTAAATATGCATATAAAATTGGATTAACAGCTGAATTTGAATAGCCTAAACAACCAACCAATAAGAATACCATCACCTGAAGTCTGGTGCTACACATTTCAATCGGTGAACTAATTAAAGCTACTTGTGATATCCAATAGGGTAACCAACATAAAATATATACAGTAATAACAGTTAACACAAGTTTTGTTACTTTACGATGTGACCGTCGTTTAGTTTTTGATTTATTTGTTTTTTTTGCAACCGTACGTAATTTTTTAATGACCAAACAATAAAATGACATTATAAAACATAATGGTATCACAAAGCCTAATACAAGTGAATAAATTGTAAATGAAAAACCTGGTATATGTCCATGAGTTTCTGGCCACAATATTGTGCATGAATATCGTCCATTTGAATTTTGCATAATATTTGCGTACAACATAATTGGTAACATTATTAGCGCTGATGCTAGCCATGCTATTGCCGATACAATACGTGATACCAATGGTGTACGATATTTAGGTGATGATATATGATGACATATGGCTATATATCGATCGGCTGACATTATAAATAAAAATATGGATGATGTAAATTGTGTTATCGATGTACTGACCATATACGCTTTACAAATGGCACGGCCAAATACCCAATGGCCCATATTCATTGTTGTTATTAAAAATGGTATACCAATTAAAAAACATTCATCGGCTATGGCCAAATTTAATATATACATATTTGTTACAGTTTGCATATTTGAAAATCTCAATACTACATAAATTACTAATGTATTACCCATTAAACCAATAATACATACAATTGCATATAACATCATAAATATAAAATTTGATAATGGTCTGTCAATTGGCGGACATGTTATATTTACATTTGAAAAATTTCCACCATCATAATCATAAAAATCTTGTGGATATGTTGTACTATCAAATATAATTGAAAATATGGTTGTATTTTCACCAGCCATAATAATAATAATTATTATAATAATGCTAATATATATAATAATAATAATAATAATAATAATAATAATAATAATAATAATAATAATAATAATAATAAATATTAAAAATGATTTAATTACGGTACGGAATAACAATATTTAATGATATCCGATATAATTTTTCTATAACACCACAACTTCAAATAATTCGTTGAAGCATATACAAATTATTATAATACATATTAATAATCTGAAAATAAATAGAAAAATAATACTAATTAATATAATTATTATATATTTAAAAATATGTTATACGTTTTATATAATTAATTATAAAAATTTTATGGGTTTGCATAGTGTGTTGTGTTCCCTAAAAAACACATTTTTGTTAGAGTTATAATAACATTTAATTACAATTTATGGTTTTCGACATTAGACATATTTTGTAGTATTTTGCTTTGCATTTCCGGGTGAAGTCACACCGAGAAAATTGTAACAATTGACCATATCTCTTATTTTTATTGTATTTCAATTGAGTTAGCAACTTAATTTATTATAAAATTATTATTCAGCGAATATTATATACGCAAACAAGTTAAACTTAAACTACTGTGTTTTCTATCAAAATTACTTCTTACGTGAATTTTTGGACACCCATATTATGTTGTTTTTTTTTTTTTTTTTTTTGTGCATATTTCCATTATTTATTTTTATTATTTAAAATTACAAATTAAATAAATAAATGTTCATATGAAATGTATGTAACAATTTATTTTATTAATAAAAACATAAAATAAATATTTGTGTATATGCAATAACTTTTGTATTTCGAAAAATCAATATTAATATTTTAATTTACATATATTAAAATATGTTTGTTTTTTTTTCTTTTTTGTATTTTGTTGATGACCTAAAATATTTATATGTGTCTCAAATTAATTAATTTATTATATATGCATTGGTATATTGCACGATCATACAAAAAATTTGGTATGCAATAATTATTATATTGATTTTATTGAAAAATTTTAACACCATTCAATTTGTAAAAATATTTATATTAATAAAATATCTAGAACGCGTATATATAAATTAATAACCATATTTTATCGTATTCAATGCACTAAAAAATGCAAACGAAATGAAGAGAGATGTCGACGTCGTTGAATATATTTTATATTGATATTGTTTTTTTTTTTGTTTCCTACCTACAGGAGGATGTTCTCTGTAGAATGTGATACCATGATGATTTTTTTTAAATCATTAAAATTATATTTAACCTAGAATTAAGTATACTTTAATTACACCTATGTATCCCTTTCTACTTAACATACCAATATCGCTATAATTATTTTACTGTGCGTAATACCAATATTACAGATTTAACATATCGTCTCCTATTTATTATTTTGTATATAAATTAATATACAAAATATATTTTCATTTTCAAGTAAAGCAAGGAAAAAAACATTGGTGCCGAAAATATTTATGTAGGTCACATGAAAATCTAAACATACGGAAATTGTATAATAAACTTTAGTAACACAAAAAAATTCTTATATAATACAATATATACGCTGTGGCAGCACTCCATGGACGTGTGTGTGTGTGTATAACGTCTATATGCGTAATATAAACTATCTGCTTACAAACGAAACGAAACACATATTGCGTGTATTGTGTGTGCATATATTATAATTATACTTTTATTTGTTTACAATATATAAAATACATAAATATAATATTAACAATAAATAAAAATTTTAATATAACGTGTAAAAGTAATTTTGATGTGTATACATAAAATGTGAATCAATTTTGGTGTATTAGGCAGCATGTAGACTTTCCAATTTTTTTTGGGTAGAATTCAATCGAAAATTGAATTACAGTTGAAAATGTAAATTTCCATTTCAACATACTACGTTACAGTTAGTTATCTTTCAATTATCAGTTGTCAAAATATAATATTTTTTCTAGATTGATAATAAATATAATTTAAAAATGAATTAAATATATTTAAATTAATTAAATATAGCAAAAAAAAAAAAATGAAAATAAAATAAATGTCAATTTAGAAAAGAAATCAAAAAATGATTGAAAGTCTAAACACTGCCTTAGGATATATTTTATCATCATATCATATCATTTTTGTAATTTCGATCTTCTCTTATGCATTTTTTTTAAATGTAATATTCAATAAATACTATCATGATAAATTTCTCAAACCAAATACATGTTGTATGTTGTAAAATATGTAATAAATTAGAAAACGTATATTTGAAACATCATTAATGAAAATATTGATTTTATAATATTAAATTTTTGCTATGATATAAGTACACTTAAAAAAAAATCAATTATTGCTGGTTCAAACTTTTTCTGGATTACTCTTTTTTTTTTTTTTTTTTTTAAAGCACCAGTGAGTTGTTGGCTATATACCGGTTGCTTCTATATTCATACATAACATTATATATGCACTTTGATTAACATATTTCAACTGAGTACCATTCACTTGTTTATGAAATCATAAAATTAATATATTTAAAAATATGTGATCGTAAATAGTTAGTTTTTCACTGAATATGCAATGTCTGCACATAAGAGAGAACGCATCTAAAATAGCTCTGCTTATAACGTTAATCGCGCACGTTAATAAAAATAATGTTATTATGTGAAATTATAATTCGTTTTTATTTATTTGAATGACTGTTGGTGTATTAAAGTATACGTGTAAGCTTTCATTGTGAATTAATTTATTAAATTTCAACATTATATGATTATAACGAATTGAATGAGAACACAAACTCAAATAAACTACATTAATCTAAATATACATTTACTAAAAAACTAAACAATAGATATCTTCAAAATATCACGCTATATTATTTTAAAATATTTTAATAAATGAATTACCTTTAGAGGTACACATAAATTTTTTTTTTTTTTTAGCTAATCGGAACCAATCATTCTTACAAAATAAGAAAAATATTAGGCAAACATGGCAATATTTTGGATGGTTGTCTCTATTAATGTATTGTATTTATTGTAGAAATTTAATAAATGAATTCGTATTGAAAGCTATATATTTATGAAAATTGATAGAGCCTATATGCTAAAAAACTGTATAGTTGCACATTTTGCTATAAACAATGTCGTATATAAATTAATAACATGTATTGAATGTGTCGAATTTAAAAAGATATATTGTATAATAGTATGATTTTTTACCGTGTATTATTTTACTTAACGATGTGATATTGTTGGTATGAAATGTGTTTATAAAAAAAAAAAAAACCATTTAAAGGGGAATAAATTGTTCATCACATATATGTATGTTTATAATAAAATAGTTATAACATAACATTCATAGGCATTACCCAAAAAAAAAAAAATATATACCATATTTTATGTCGTACAAAAAAAGACGAAAATCTATTATAAATAAAAAATGTTATAATGGATTTTTGTATTTTGGATGTGTGTTTGTGTGTGTGTGTGTTGCGTTTTTGTATAAGCTAATATTTATATTAAGTGTAAAACTAAATATACCCATTATGAGTAAAAGTTAAAAAATTTGTATTTTTAAATTCTAAAATTTATCGAAATGACATTTTCATGCATACAATATATACTTTTATTATTTAATTTTCCCAAATATTTACTTTGCCACGGCCGGCACAAGCAACATAATCGCATATATAATACAATAAAGAAAATATACGACGGTAATGGTGATGTGTATATTAAAATATATAATTATATGTGGGGGTAGTCGTCAATTTTTATTATTATATATTAGTATTTAAGTATATTGAAAATTAAGTCAATATGATTATAGTCACACAATAAATACATATAATACCATACAAGCTTTAAGCTCTTTATATAATCTTAATGATGATGGAGATGTATTTTGGATTTTTGGTTTTTATATTACTTGTATTATATAAATAGCATAAGGTTAGAAACTGATTTTTAATATGAATATTGATGTTTTGATAATAGAATTTTTTCCGTATATATTTACATCGTTTGTCCGAAAAATAACTGGAATGATTTTCTATTTAATATATAAGAGGCTATATAAATACAATGTAATGACTGTTAACATTGTTGTATATGTATAGCCGTATTGTGAAACGTTGACCCAACAAACTGTTTCATTACATTTTTTTTTACAATATATACATAGTACATCTTTTGGGCGTTGCTGGGTCGAAAAATGAATAAAGAACAAAGATAATTTTTAATGCAAAACTCAAAACCATCGGCAATTAAATATATTTATCTATCGTTTTAGGGTGATGAAAATATTTCGACTAATTTAAATTATTTTTATAAAAATAAATTTTGTTTTTTTTTTTTTTGTTGTTAATCATCCAACATCGGTTATTTTTCGGACAGATCCCTTTGTATATGTATATAGTATAGACGGAAGACAAATAAATTATTTATGCATGAATTTACATAAATTAATATGTATAAATCCTTAAATACTACCTGGTAAATTAATAAAATATTTATATTTTATTATATGAAACATAACATGGCGAGTTATTTATTAACTGATAATAATTGATTTTTACTGATTACTGATTTTATCGCATGCATGCGATTAATGATAGTCGGCAGAACAAAAGAAATTAAATCCTTATTACAACAATCATAAAATATTGTTTTTGTTGCTGGTGGTAAACCAGAAAGTTTTATTTATTACCGTATTTTTAATTGGAATTTTTTTTTTCTCTCCCATTATTGGAAAATTTATATAGGTCAAAGATATATAATAATAAAAAAATATGAATGTTTGTGATAACATAAAATGGGGATATATATAATAGTTGTGTGTGTGTGTGTGTGTGTATGTAGTATATATGCTATAAGGAAGTGCGATAATATCAGTTATAATATAATTACGGTTTTTGTATAGCAACAGTATGTATCAGGTGTAGAACTTAATCTTTTTATATGTTAAGAGATTTCATAACTCGAAACATAACGACTTTTTTCAATTTGATTTGTTATATGACATTTTGTCAATAATTTATTTTAAAATCTCACGTATCATTAATTCTAAATATAATAATTATATCATAATATATTTTTTTTTAGCATTGATAATGACGAAATTTGTGCCAACAACAAACCAAAAAAACTGTAGAGGAAATCTAAATGCAAAAGTTCAACACGAAAATGGGCAGCAACTGTGGTCTTTATTGAACTGATAAAAAACCAAAATATCTACCGACCTGCAAACATGAAATCTATTCTTACTAATTTACTATGGCCAAAAGATTGAGTATCCACGACTTCGGTTGAGTTTGTATATAAATGAAAAAGAAAGACAGTTTTTTAAACATTTCTTATTGTGTTAATATGCAACATTGCAAAAAAAAAAAAAACAACTCTTCGTACTGGCTAGAAGGTACTTTGACGATCTGACCGAAAAATTAATAATTATTAAGTACCCTTAATGAAGAATCATCATAATGTGGCAATAGTTTCTTCCAGTAAACAGTCAAATCTATATAAATAATAAGTTATAGAGAAAGCAAATTTCCTGGTTCAACTAAAAAAGTTTAAACAAACATTAGCACAAGACAATTTATTTAACTTCATGCTAGTGCACATCCGCATCACATGTCATTTGACTGGAGTTAGTGTTATCCCATTCTGCATACTCACCTAAGTTAACTGATGTCAATTACTATTTATTTCTGACACTCACACATGCGCACGTTCAATGCCTAACTTCACAACTTAACTTATGAAGAACTCGAAAAATGAGTCAATCACTCCAAATGATAGATGAAGTGTTTCAATTTTCTTTGAAAAAATAACGATAAAAGATTAAGTTCCTACACACCTGATACACTGTCTCTGAAATATATGTTATAATTATTATAGTCTATTAAGATCTAAACATCAAACTATTAAAATCCTAACATTTGTATACACATTTGATAAAAACACACCACGCATATTTTATAATAAATTTTGTTTTATAACATGTGATTTTATATGTAATAAATTAGAGAAATTGATCGATTTCTTAATTTATTATGTATATTTTTATATTATATTCAGTTTAATGAACCTTTCAAATTTATACGGAATTTGTATTATTATGTAATATTCTGTTGCATTTTTATTGTGGTGCATTTAAAATTATTATAATAACTGAACCATATATTATTATATATGTGAATACTATACCAATCATTTGTTATAATATTGAATTTATTTAATTTTTATACACAAACTATTTCATATTGATAATTTACGTGATATTGTATAACAATTTCACGTTTTATAAAACGTGCAGATAATTTACGTTTATTACATATTATTTGTCATCATTCAATTTATCTGTACTATATTTATATGTAATATATAATAGTCAATTTAATATACATGCTAATAATACTCGTGAATATTATGTTTATCTATCTATATTTTTCTATATACAATACAACAATCTTGTAATATTCTATCATATTTCAAATATATACTCGTATATACCATATATAATATATATGTGTATAAAAAAAAATCATATCAATTTATGAATAAAACAAGATACAAGATGTTATTTTTATATAATAATAAGTTGATATATAAAAGTAAAGAAATTTTTTATTTTTGTAAATAAATTTGTATCAATTTTTTATTTATTTTACGTAGGAAAATTGAATATATTGTTAAACAAAATACAGAAGGTAGTTTTACGGTATAGTCGTACGTATAATCGACTCTAATCAATCGTTTCATAAACAGAACGATTTTGCTTCGTTTCACCAATGATTCGCGTAGTAGTTAATTCGACCCATTAAATTTTATATTGTTAAGCCAATCATAGACCATGCTATTTTTCATTTTCGATATGGAAATTTCCAGAGCAGAATCAAGCTATTGCTCCAGATAAATTACCTACATCGCAAACAGCACATGTTTTTTTTTTTTTTTTATATGTTTGCCCTACATTTTGAGCTATCGTAATAAAATTACAAAATGCAATAAATTAAAATAAATATGTGTGCTGCTGAGTTTTGCTGCATCCTAAATAAGATATTATAATATTATGTCAACCAACCATATTTTATTAAATCTTATATATACATACATTTATAACACTGAATGCGTGAAATTAGGATTAACGTTTATTATTATTAATGTATCGTTTAAACCATAGGAATGGATAAACATAAAATGTATTATCATTAAAATTTTATATCTATATATGTTTAATTTATATTTTAGATTGCTTAAATCTTAAATCAGTTGTAATCAAATTGTTTCTGTCGTGATTGGTTGTTTAACATATAACAATATGCAATAATATATGGTAGTAATGTATATGATATATATGACATTGATGCGAACGATGGAAAAGATTCTGTAATCCTCTTTTGTATTATATCTTATATATTTTTTGTTTGTACATTGGCTCAGATAAAACCATTAAGTTTATATTCGATTTTCTATGTATATGTTTATATCATATATATAAATATATACGTATAAACAAAGACTAATTTGATTTAGTTTCACATTTAATATGTTATCTATAATATTATAACAATTTGTATTTCTACTAATAAAACCGTAGAGAAATAAATAAAACAGGTACAATTAAATGTTATTTTATACAATAAATTGTTATGTAAATATTGAATCTCCTAACACACATATTGTACAACCACTTAAATTAAACATAACTTCTTATTATATAGTAAAAAAATCATATTTTATATGTTGATAAAATAAAGTTCAATTATTTCATATATGGTTTCAATTTTATTGATACAGACGGAACATTTTTCATGAAAGATGTAGTAGTACTTCATTGCACAGTACAACATTGATATTGGATTTTTGTTTACTTTATATATATTATAAATGAACGTTCAATGCTCATCTGTATGTTATTGCAACATTTTTTTATCAAGTGTATATTATATATAAGAGATGCAGTGCTACATAGAATGGATACATATTCATAATACAGATGTTCTGTACAGAGTTTACCATATATATTGTATTAAATACGTTAAACAAATATGTAGACAAAATAGTTTTATATAAACAATATATATTTAACCTTTTCGTGAACAGCTCATATATAGATTTGTTGAAAGAATATAGTAGTATTGTATCTTTAGCAGACATAATACAATATACCTTAAAAATATTAATACATTGAAAAATATTTGTTTACATATATTCATTGAACGTTTCTTATTTCTTAATATCATTTTCATAAAAATGTTGTTTTATAACAGAGAAACAATTTGTTTTTGTAATAATAATAATAATAATAATAATAATAATAATAATAACGATTTGTAACTTTTTCCAATTCATATGTTACACATGTATCTATTTGGAATTTATTGTTAATGGACGAATGAAGTCTATATGTCATAAAATGTAATGTTATAGGAATAACCGATTTTCCATACAATATGAAATTGTGATAATGCATAATGTGAACACCTTAAAATGATACAAAATAACAATTATGAATTATTAGTATTTCATACAAAGTTTTCACTGACATCAAACGGAAAATCTACCATTGTATGAGTGATGATATTTTAAAAATCTATTGTATAAAATATTGTAAATCGATAATAATTTTGTTATTCTGTAATAAATATAAAAATGTCTTTAAACTACATGGTCGTATTTACAACATTTTGATAATTCATGAAAAGCGATTTTCTTACAAATTTTTATTTTCATAATTCATAAACTTTATACTTTTTCATGTTTCGTATCACTGATTTCAAAATTGTGTGACAAACTATAAAACTGTCATACTGTAATATTGTGACTTTATCATATTACATTCACAGTAACAAAAAACATCATTTGAATTATATTTAAAGCGTATCCTTTATAATTTTATAAGACAATTTAATTGTCTGTAAATAATGGTTTGCAATGAAATGAAAATATAATAATTTTAAAATAATATGTCCATAAATATAAATTAATATTTATTATTCTATTGTATAAATTGTTGTTTAATGGCAATTTTCAAATGCTATCTTACATATATTTATTTTATCGAAATTAGATTATTTTGAAGTTTTGTTGTGTTTTAATTTTATCAATTGATATAAAATGTGATTTATGTACAAATAATGAATATTTTATAAAAATTTTATTACATTTTATTTATTTAATCTTTGTGAATTTTATAAGAAAATTATTCAACTAACAAATATGTATGTGAAATAAATTGAATGGATATACTCCCAAACTGAATTTATTTATCAACTTGAGTGTGATGAAAATGCCCTATCGTACTAATATTATATTCATAAATTATATATTTTCTATTCATTTATTTTTATAAATTAGATTTTCAATTAAGAATCAACATCATTAATACTAGGGGGTCACGTTTTATTATCTACAATATATTATATTCATATAAATATTTAATACTGCTTGTTTATATTTATAATAAATATACTATATATATATATGGGCATATAGAAGCATAAGTGAATGTATTGTCGATAGCCATATTGTCATTTTTATTTAGTTACATGTTGAATACAAATAAAAATAAAAATTTCTATTGCATACAAATATTATCCATTCAACATACAATATAATGTTACAGTACTGTTACTGAAATAATAGCCCATCAAATGAAATTATATTGAATATAATAATAATAATAATAATAATTGCTTATAACATCCAAAAGATATTCTTTTGCTTAAATTGTAAGACTGTATACTGTCCATATAGTCAAACACATTTACTAATGCTTTGTATATTTTATAGAAAAATTATCCCTAATGAATTGAATGAATGAATTATCTTCTTAAAACGTTTGAAAAAAATTAAAAAATTTTATTTAAAAATATATTTTATGTATAGCTTCGAAAGCACTTTATTATTATCATATCGATACGATATCGATAAAATTCATTTAATTGAATTAAAAAAATTATCAAAATATTAAGGGCAAGATGTCGATTTTCATTACCACACATTACTGTATAAATATTATATATTTTACCCTCATTTATTATAAAGAATTTTGTATGTAAATTAATAAATATATACAATACATGAATGAGAATGTGTATATGTTAAGCAATCAAATGTAACACGGTAATTATTATTGACGTTGTAAGATAACATTTTTTTTTTTATAAGTATATAAATATAATTATTAACATAAGCGCGCGCATTAACAGAGAGATAATAAAACATGAAAGTTTCCGTCAATATTTTTTTTTATATAAATATGTAAAAATATATTGCAGTGTAAATTGAATTAATGTGGACAAGTCGATTAGTTTTGGGAAAAAACGCATCTATAAGTTTTTAAAATCAATTAAATTAATTTTCTACTTTTAAAATTTTTTTGCGTATTGTATTTAAACGATAAGAATTTTTTGATCGGTGTAGGTAATAATATACCAGATATTAATTATATTGCATTTAAATTTCTATTATTTCATTTAAACTAGCTGTATGGTTTCAGTGGTAGTGATTTGTTTGCTCTTATTCGAAGGGAAAATTGACAACGCACAAAAAAAGAATAATCGAATTAATCATGCGATACATTTATTATACGAACATTTTTAGAGTGAACGCCTATTGCGTTTAGTTTTTTGGTTGGCTTTGTCCAACAAAGCTTTAAAAGTTATGTCGTAACATATTATTTATGTGAAATTCTACTTTAGCGCTACCATGAAATCAAAAAAATTCTTTTATAAATATACCATAAGACACCACACCGTACCATAAAAGTTTGAATAATCAAGTATATTCAGAATTCTATTATTATAATACAGATAAATTTAACAAAGTATGTTCAAAATCGATCGAAATTACCCTATCGTGTTTGTTTGGTTTTATATTTTATTTTATTAGTGAGTTTTATTGAATCACCATTAACTTAACTATGCGGTGATATATATTTGTTACCTATATGCATTTTTTTCCGACATATGTATACGTTAACATATTTTATCTAAGTATTGAAAAGTAAAATTAAATCATAATATATAATATTTATTTATAATAAATTATTGATTTTTGGTTTTTTTTATCATAATTGTACAATAAAAATGTATAATCAATTGTTTATAAAATTATTCCAAATCGATATTTTTATAGGCAATAGTATAAATAAAAATTCTGGAATACAATATAATACTTTAAAATTAGCAGATAAGTATTAATAAGTATTAATGTCGTCTATATACACTAATCCATGCTATCCATACATAAAGAAATTCTAATGTAGTTGTAAAATTAAGATAACTATATGTATTTTACGAATATACATAACAATTTAAGTAAAATTTCATATCAAACCGTATGGAGATTATTAGAATATGCAATGTTATGGTTGTGATATTGGGTATCTATATAGCATTAGCATAGGTTAACAAATTGTATATTTGCCATCAATGAGAATCGACACCGGATAACTGATTTCAATGACCAATGTATATAAATAAATTAGGGATATAGTTATGTAAACATATTCTGGTGTATATTATAATATAGAACACATTAATTCATTACATTTATAATTAATATATGATATATTGTATGTATTGTGTATGCAAATATAGTTTCAATTTTAACTTTAAATATTCTTTGTGATGGAAACATTCATTTATCTTTATTTATAAACAAAATTAATCCTATTTTGTAATTAGTTTAACAAATATATACAATATGTATTATATCATATAAATTGTATATATAACTATAAAATATAAATTACTAATTTATATGTGTCTAGTAGAGATTTTCAATGAAATTTCTCTGTCTGTGTTTTTGTATATGTATGTACATTTGTTACTCTGTACACTTGTACTATATTATTATTATATTTAAATAATGTACATTGTACATTGTAGTTTTACATATGAAAATGTAAATTAGAATAGAATATAGACATTATTAAATCAAAAAACATAAGTCATGTACAGATACATAATATCTCTGTATGTAATAATAGATTTTCATCTATTTATATTCCATTAATTATACATAAATTTCAATTCATTTAAATGAAATTATTTATATACGAGTACTAATATACATTGAACGAAATATTGTAATGTAATATTTATGGCCGGATTTTTTTTTTTAGTCCGACCTTAAGCTGCAAATTCAACTTAAACTTTAAAATACTCATTCTGTTTTACAGTACGAATTTAATCGCTAAGTGGAACTTATAGAAGAGATTAACTTTGACGAAGGGGTGGCGAAGTTTAAACTCTATTTTTTCATAACTATCTAAATATATCATTATTATCATTTTCTATGAACTTCATATACGAATTTTTCTTATATATAATCCCATTATAAATCTGCATAGTTATCATTTCATCGAAATTGATTTTGTATATTGTTTAAATATTTGCTGTGTTGTGTGTGTTTGTGAACTGACTGTGAATATTATGCGTTACTTCTTTATATCAACTATACTCCTATATTCTAATCCTATTATATATATTATATAATGGATAAAAAATTACCAAATTTTTTGCATGCTTATATATGCGATGGTTGAAAACAAAATACGGCCTTCAACCTTAACCTTAATGACATTTTACATTTGGTTATATTTTCAACATAATATATATGAAGTAAAAAAAAAAAAAGATACAATGACGTGACGTCTCCATAGTGAAAATTTCTAAATCTAGTGTTTATTTTTTAAAATCCCTCACTTTGTTTACCAGTTTTTTTTCCTGTATATATTTACAAACATTATATTATATCAAATTTACATTAAATGTTTGCGTATATACACATATAATTTATATTTAGTTAATTCATTAAAATATGATTTTCCAAATATACAAATATTACTTACAAATTATATAATATACTGCTTTATTATGTGTTACTATTTATACTGCAACAATATGTTTATTAATTACAATTTTCAACACATGTACAATATACGCTTCGTATATAATCTATGTATTAATTATGTTATTAATTTAGTTCATTAGCATCATATTGATATGCTCGTGTATAATGAATTTTATATATAAATATTCTATAAATTAATTATACAAGTAATAATGATATAGATTTATCTTATATAATTTTTTTTTAATATTACACATTCTAATTATAACGACAGCGATGACGACGACGACGACTACTTTTTATTGCCTCTGGCATAGAGTATAGCATATATATTTATATATATAGGTAATGTTTAATTAATTAAAATGGAAATCTATAAACAAATATTTTGTGTGCGATATTTTTTATTATATATATGTATGTATACGGACTAGGTGATCTGGTTTGAGATAGTTGTTCGTTATGAATCAAAATAACATCACTGTTCAGAAAGGTACTAGTCAAACATAACTTTTGAATCTCTAATAGCTTCGAAAGAAATTTTCTAAACGAGATATGCGTTGTTCGGTGAATGCAATTATCATCACACTGAATCTACTTGTAGATCAATTGGTGTTAAAGATTGATCATATCACTGCAATACCTTTTTTTTTGGTAACTCAAAAAAAAAATCAGTTAATCATCTAATAATGGTGCAGCAACCAAAACCACACCACCCTGTGTATTATAAATTTGTTTGTCGAATACTGAATTTCAAATCTACAGAGATAGATTATTGAAGGATTTAACTGTATTTGTATATGCAAATAAAAAGATTTAGATTTTAATATCATGTTTATCTAACTAATTTATATAAATTGAAATTTGAAACCATATAATAAATACTATATCCTTCTGTTTTTGATTTTATATGATTTATTTTTCATTTGTTCGCTACATAAATATATATATGTCTTCCTTTTTCTGTATTACAAAAAGGATATTCCGTAACATTATTGATATATAATGTAATATAAAATGAAAATTTTTAACTATACCGATATTTAATTTCGATAATCCGGTACATATTTATAAATAATAAATAATTTTCAAAATCTGTTTATGACATATAGTATTAAAAAGAATTTATTATACATATGTGTATGTTTGTTGTGTGTTAATGTTAATGTATAATGTAAGTAATGTATACATGTATTATTATTCTATATAAACTCCTTCCTTTCAAACTCTTACACAAATATATTTAGCTAAAGTCAAATATATATATTATATATGTATCTATATAGATTATATGATGTATGAGAATATATTATTTATAAAATATCAATAAAATTTACTTCAAGCTGTTCAATTCTAATTTATATTTTGTTTATAATATGCCATATATTAGTAAATAAATAAATGACATTTTATAAATTTTTATGTTGTGCGTACGCGATGAGAAAACAGAGGCAATTATCTTACACGTCCTTTGTACAGCGAATCACAAAATCAATTTTAAATTTTTTTTTAAATAAAAGTCAATTTTAATTTTAATATCCATTATGAAAAAAAAAAAAAATATGATATGAATTTATTTATTTGACTTTGGATAATGTATCAAAATTTTTGTATAGTATAATAAAATAATATTATGTGAGATAGAAAGTCTAAAATTTTATTCAAAAACGTAACGTATTTATTTGTGTACCATATTTCTTTATGGTTTTATTGAATACATATCACAATGTGTCCGATTACCTACCGTTCATGCATAATAATTATGATAACTTGGTAATGCACAACTGACAGACAATTCAACCTATCCGTGATATTAAAATAACAAATACGAAAATATCTTTATAAAATCAGTTGGCACAATCAGTAATAACTCTCTGAATTGCCTAAAATTTAACAGAATACTAATTGAAATAATTGGTTTGAGGAAAAACTAATAAAAATTAACGGCCTCATCATATACTAAAGCGAATAAAATTCAACAAAAATTATTTATTAATGTAAAACTTTTAGATTCAAACGATTACAGTTAAAATAAATTGTATAGTGTGCACCATCGTCCGAAAGAAGTATTGGATGTATTTACCCATAATTTCGTCCTTTTTTTTAAGTAAACGCATGTTTTTGTTTACAAAAGAATTTTACCTGTTCGTAAACAATGTTAGCAATACGTAAAATTAATTTTATAATTAAATATATTTATTTTATTTAATTTAAAAAAGTACAATAATTATTTAAAATAATATAAAATTACCTTTTTGTAATGCCATATAAAAAATTGTAGTTTATGCCAAAGAGTAGATAAAAATGAAAAAATTGTGTCTATCTACTAAAAATGTATATATTTAATAAGTGGTGGTATAATTAATTTAAATCATCTTCATAACGATGCCAAATTCTGATGAATAAATAATGAAATGAAATTGTTTACGGATGCATATTATATAAAATTCTTTTATTGTATTCACATTAATCCATCCTCTGCTGGCTGTTTGCTTATATATATTTAATTTGTCAAATCTGTAAACAAAGTTAAAAAATAAAAAAACGAAACAAATATTAATGTTGGTACTACCTAACATCATTTCATTTGTTTAAATATTTAAAATATATTAGGGTTTATAAAAAAAAATTAGATGTGTGTGCGTGTTTTGTGTGGAAGTTTGGAATTATTATAATTATATTCTTGCATTTTGCATTTTGTTGTTAAAAAAAAAATTAACCCTTAGCTATTCTATGTATTTGTTGTATGTAATCCATTTCGGTCACTATACACAGAGTGTTATGTCATTTGTTATATAAAATATATTGTAATATAGTATATATATATATGAGTCGCATAGAGATAGCTTCTAAACATATTAGAAGTGAAACCACAAAAATTAACTTTAATATTATAGGTTCACTGTATTAATATATGAAATGCCTTGTTACAAATTTAATTTTTTATTTTTTTAAAGTATAATAATTTATAATATTTTCTTTTCTTCTATATTAACTTATAATGTAATTGAAAAATAAAGTAAATAACTTTATATAATAATTTATTTTTCCTCGTTTTTCGTTCATTTATCATATATTGTATGTTGTTTGCATTCTATTAATATATATACGTAATAAAATGACATACATTTTTTTTTTTATATGTCTAAAAGCCCCTGTACGTTACGTATAAAGTTATTATCTCTATGTATACTCTGTCTGTTCTCTGTTGTCTGTTTTATATAAATGTATTGCTCTGTTACATTTTTACCCAGTTATACAATGTCTGTATACAAAAATTTATCAAGATTATCTAAAAATAAATATTGTTCGTCTTACGTGTATTGTATAAATAATGTTGTCATCAGTTTTGGAAAATTATATATTACATTTACCTGTGTGTGATTCAGCACGCATTCAAAAGATATGACCGATTTTCCAATGGATGGCAGACAAAATGTAAAGAAATATATGGTACTGTACAAAAAAATTTATACAGTTCCATTATTTCATATAAAATTTTGAATGAAATCAAACAGAAAATCGGTCTAATCTTTTAAATTTGTGAATTGATTTTAAAAATCTCTTCTATCAAATTGTTTATAATTTTCAATTGTATGTATACAAAATTGGAAATCCGTTAAAACAATGACCGGTAATTTAAAAATATGATAATTTTTAAAAGTTGATTTAGCCGGAAAATTTAGTAAGTGGACAATACAATTTTTTTTCATAATATAGTCTACGTTCAACTCGGCCACCAGAAAAATATACTGATATTGCAATCTGAAAATACTTTTTCACGTTTCGCCACTGGTGTATGTGTATGTAACCACCATACATTTTTGATACCTGAATGCAAATAATTATATGTTAAATGAAACTGCATATTATTAATACGAAAATATGATTTTGAAACAATTTGTTTTTCGCATCGTATGCATTTGCTATTGTGAATTTCTCGCGACTACAATTTTTTGCAGGTTTTAAAGTTGTAAAATAAAAATAAATTCAACAAGTTTCATCGGATTTTTGGATATGGCTGGTTTTCGCAGAATTCTCTTTTTGTCATTTTATTAACGAATTTATTTAACAGTGCTTTAACACACACCACAATTTTTTCAATTCTCCAGTCCTGCTATAATACGTCTGAATATCGTACGGCAGAAGAATATAATTTAAAATGATTGTATATCGTATGGCACATACAATCCGAGTAATTGATACGAGTAAAAATATATTTGTTATTATTGTTTAAATTAAATAATTTAATTGTACCAATATTAAAGAAAGTGGCGGCTGTAACAAGTTTATGAAATATTTTAATTATAAAACTATATTTTTGTAGGAATATTATGTGTGTGTGTGTGTATAGAAGAAATATTGTACAGATTCCAAAATAAAAGAATATACATGGATTTATTAACATAAATATAGTACACATATATTATATAAATGACAAACTTTAAACATAGTTATTTATTACTATACCTTAAAACTATTTGATCTTTTGAATAAGAAGGGATTGCTATTTTTACAATCTTTTATTTATATGCTTCACTTCGGTACATCTTATCTTAAAGACATCTAAAAAAAATAAAAAAACCCAAATAAAATAAGTTTCTTATTATATTATAAATCCTATAAATATTTCTTCATTAATTTTACTCTTTGTTTTTTGTTTTCTGTATTAACCTTTTATAAGTTTTATTCATACATAAAATTGATATAAAACTATATACATATACTTAAGTTTTGTTTTTAAAAAAAAAGCATATAAATAAATGTATTTTGTACAAAATAAATAAATAATATAATATGTAAGCTTATTTATTGTATACAAAAAAAAGATAATAGAATCTATTATTTATTTGAACTTGAATTTAATTTTTTTGTATTTCTAATCAGTTTCGGATCAATAGAATTTATAATGATAATAATTAAAAGGAACCATACCACTCTGTAGCCGTGGTCAAATGACCGATACAAATAATGTTTAATTTAAAATTGATTATTCGTTGTTATTTTATTTGTTAATTTTACGTAAATTCATATATTACTTTATCTGTTTAATCATTTTGTTGTGTTATGCCAGACATGGTGGTTACTGTTTAATTCATATATTAAATATGATGTACTCGTGTATACTATTAAAAACTATATTAAAATTCGTTTAATTTTATATGTGTATGCCAGACAACAAATTATTATATAAAATGAATTGTTTCATGAAAACAAATAACCTTCAACATCTATTAATTCGATAAAATGTTTCCCTATAGCATAATTTTATGAAAATAAAAGTTAATTTTGAAAATAGACGCGAATTTTTCTTCCTATATACCAAATATATATATATGTATTTTTTTTTTTTTTACCAAAATAACATAAAATGTGGAAAATAATGTAGTACTTATAGTAAAAGTTTTTTTTTTATATTATTTTCATGTTAGGGTAGACCAGCCATATGGAAAACTTTTTATAATTTTATAATTAAATTATTAATTGTAAGGTCCTAATATCAAATGAAACAACAACTTAATTCCATTGTGTTTGAAAACATTTTGAGTGCGCTATATAATAATTATGACGGTGGGGAATGTTATTGGATGTAACAATGATGTTTATAAGCAAGAATATATAATCTTATGTATTTGTCGAGTTGTGGACTAATGGAAAAAATAATATAATGTTCATGTATTTGCTAAATAGACAACATTCAGATACACGTTCTATCAGATTTAATATGGTAACTGGGAAAGAGATATAAATTATATTACAAATCCTGCAAGGATATCGGTTCGACCCTAAACATAATATAATATAGAGAGAAGAAGCAAATTTGAAATTAATTATCTGGAACAATTTTGTTTATACGGTTTTTTTTTTTTTTTCATTCAGTTTTGTATTGAATAAAACCATTTTCTTGTTAACCATTCGTTTTATTTTTTCTCTAAAATTGTTTTTTTTTTTCCTCTATAATTTTCCTTTGTTTGTATTGTATTTTATGTTTGGTGTTGTTGTTTTATTTTTGTCTAACACAAAATTTTTAAAATGAAAAATATATCTTTTCATTGTTTTTTTTTTGTTTGTTATCTTTTGTACGATGCCTTGCTGTACTGGTACAACTGTGTATATAGTATAGTTGTGTGTCCTTTGGGAAACACGGTTTTTATATTTTAAATTGTCGTCATCAACTTATCGCTATGGTCACATGATAAAGTCAACAATGGGAAACATTAAATCTACTTATGTAACATTATTATATATATATAAAGAATAAATTTGTTATAAAAAATAATGTGTAAAAAATAACTTAAATGCTGTGTAGCTTTACTTTTACACAGCTGCACAGCAAGATACACCCACCCCCCACACTTACAAATATTTACAATCAACTTAAAAATTGTATGTTTATTTATAGTTTCATTTCCATCAAAAAAGGTATATTGTATAGAATATATAGTTTTTGTATGGTATAACACCACAGAGTGAATTTATCTAATCCAAGCATTTTTGTACATCACACATAAGACAACTATTGATTCAAATTCACAGCAGACAATTGTGTTTTTTTCTTCTTCCATGTATACAGGTATCTCTTGAATTATGCGTGGAGCATTGTAGCATTAACATGTACTAAATTATGTTTTAAATCAATATAGATTCGTAATTTCTTAATTTTTATTATTACAAATTCGAAAATAGGTCCCGAATTATATATATATATCGATAAATTTAAGTTCAACACGTTCAGTAGGAATTATTTCTATAATACCAGTATAGCACATATATGATCAAAATTGGATAGGAATTGGTTAAAAGTCTCAAAGTTTCCAGAATATTTCTAAAGGAAAACTATTTTTAAGTAATAGTTTTCCACATATTTCTTTATAACAGTTAATGTTATTAAATAGCAAACCAATGTTGTCAAATTTGCATTAATGTGTAAATGAAGAAATTACAATATTATAATGAATTTTAATTTAATTTACTATATTTTAGCTGTATATAACTCAACTTATGGGTCCATAACTTCCAAGATGTCAAGAATTTTCAAGAATTTATTATCCAGTGTATAAATTTTTAATTCATCACTTTATCTTTTCTCGTTGCAAAGATCTACATTTGTTATAGAAGAGATTGCATAAATCAAAAAACCATAACGCATAATTCAAGTTTATCAGTAAACAAAAACCGTATAGTTCAAGTACCGCATAAATCAAGCGGATAACCTGTATATAAATTATATCTAGGGAAATTTTTTAAATACAATTTTTACTTTACTTTTTATTTACGAAAGAATAAAACACTTTAACAATACTCAAACTATGGAAAACAATCTACATATAATTTATTAATCTCATGAGAAAATTATTCTTTGAATAAATGTTTTACAAGAACATTTTTTCGGCTAGACATTTTGTTCTTCAATTGGTCTCCCTCTCTATGATGATGATGATGATGATGATGATGTTGAAAAACATAATATTCTTTAATTATGGAATAACTAGGTTGTGTAATAAATGGAGAAAGTGACCGATTTTTCTTATTATCGAACTAAATTATTAAAATACTTAAGTTCAAAGTGTTCAAGTATACATTTATTATATATATTATATATGAAACAATTAATTCACAAAATTTTTCGAATATAAATATTATAATATATATTTATAATATTAAGAATTTATTCCATCATTTCAAAACAATTAAAACTAAATAAATAAACCAGATATATTAAGTTATAAAGTAAAAAAAAGGCGAAAATGAATGTTCTTTCTTAAAGTTTCTTTTATGTATTTATTTATAATATATATATAATTGTATAAATAATAAACACATGTGTGTATGTTCATATTATGTATGTTTATCTTATCGTATATACGATATCTACAAAATATTCAGAACTAGGGGTGAACAATAAGATTCAATCCAATTTCATCTTTTTTTTTAAAACTTTTCCTTTTAGTATAATATTGCTTCAGCAACGAATCGATAGCGGAGTAGAAAAAAACGTATGCTAATATTAATTGTCAAATTTAAACAACAATTCTTTTACAACATAACACAACCACGTCGCATATTATTAACTTCTATTTATTGTTTGGCAGAATATTGAGAAAAAAAGAATACAGCAAATTTCCAAAATTTAGAACCATTAAAATTTTCATAGGAAATGAAAATGGAAAAATTGGCTGAGACAAAAAGAACGATGATGAAATCGAATTTTTGGCAATGTGTAGCCGAATTAGTTGACGAAAAAGTGTTTATGCCGAACCAAAATAAAAAAAATCTAGTAATTTTAATGCAAAGAGTGAAAGAGGAATGAGATTCAATTGATACACAAAACAGTTTATAAATTGTAAGCAATATTTTTAATTCTTGAAATCGAGAATACTCTTGAACACAATTATGTTGACCGCATTAATCATTGATATATAACTTCCTTTTTTTTCCATGGTATTTTTTTTTTCAAAAACAATTGGATCGAGACTTTCTGTTCAACCACTGTACATAATATTAATTATTACAATAATACAAGATATAAACATGACATATATGTGAAGCAAAAGAACAATGCTATAAAATTCTCATGACATCAGAGTGCATATGATATAATATTGTAGATGAAAATATGTTTTATTGACGGGTAAAACTTTAACAATGTTAAATGTTATATAAAAAGTTCTTACATTTCTTCTATATTCATACAAACACACACATAAACATACAAATATTATAGCAGAATATATGGTATTTATTATTTACACTTTGATATAATATGGTAAAAGTCTTTTTTTTTTCATTTTATTTTACCATATTGTTAAAGTTTTGTGTACAATTCTTGGCTATATACAACAATAAGTAAAATTGAGTAAATAGTAAAAATATACATTTGCATGGTAAAATAAAATATGTCCAAAAAAAAATATGAACACTTGCTGATTGTAAATTGTATTACGCGTAAAGATAAATTGTGTTTGTTCTATAAACATTTCGCATTTATTTTTCACATTATTTAGGTGTGTGGTGTAATTGTATTCGCTCTATAGTTTTGATAACAATATATTCGTAAATCTTCTGCTTATTAGAACTGGTCATAAAAATTAATCGCACAGCATGCGACAGAACTTTGCCGTCCAAAGTTTAGATGACTTTCTGTGTGTCTGAATGCGTGCATGTGTTGTAAATGGATTAAAATTACTTATCGCGTTCCTTTGTGCCTGTAAATGATCAAAACTAGCAGTGAAAAATTAATATTTTATATTTTAACATTTTTTTTTGTGAAAGTATTTTATTTTATTATATTTTACAAAACAAATTATCAATATTATAGTCTTTCATCACTACTTCCTATTCTTAATTGATTTTATTATATGAAAATATTCATTCATTTATATCCAATAACATTGTAACAAAAAAAAAAAAGGTTAAATTGTGAAAGGTCAGGTTGAAAATAACTTATCTTTTTTTATTCTATCGTTTTAATGAATTTTATTAAATAAATAAATTATTATTATTTTGCTTCCAATTTATAGGAAAAACAAATTACAAAAAAACTCCATTGTCTGTAAACTTTTGTTTACACAATATAGTTTTAATCTATTTATTTAAAATTCAGAAAAATTTTAAATTGGAAAATGGATTAATTATTTACTCCTTTCTTTTTATTTTTACAAGTCTCTCTGTATAAGTAAAATAATTATAAAATACAAATTTTGTATTTATTATTCTGTTGGTACTCGTATAAAATCCATAATTTAAATTGCATTATTTTTCGATACATTATCATGTATTATATTTATATGGTGGATAGAATTTGAAATTTATCCGAAGAGCTGCATTCTTTCTAATACGAAATATTATAACTTTAAAATTTATCTAGCGATAATAATAAGAATATTATACAATAATTTTTATATAGTTTTGTGAATTGTATGCTGGATACGAATACGTCTATATAAGGTACTATACTAACAAAATGTAAATATATGTAACTTAATCCTTTCAATCATACGAAAGATAGATTATTTTAGTTTCTTTAATTCCATAAATTTAATTCAAACATTTTTCATTATTTCTTTGCCTTAATATATTATAAATTGCTTTATTAAATACTCTTGAATAAACGTGGATCATCTGTGCATACTTTTTTTTTTTTTATGTTTACAGAACATATATACATTTTAGAAAACAATATTTTAATTGCCTTATCGCATATTTGTTTGTTAGCTTGAAAATCCGTAATGGAGTCCGAATTTATTTAATAATTACATAAATATTTAATATAATATATTGCAGATGGTTCTCATAAAGGATAAGCATTTTGTTGCTTGATGCGTGATGTTAGCAACTATCTTCGTGTTAAATTTTTGTTTCCTTTTTAACGTTTTTTTTTTTTTTTTAGTTGTCGCCAACCACACAACTCCACAACATTAAATAAAATTGAATATATTTTTGCAAATTCTTGTTATACATATTTAATGTTTCATTATTATGTATTATACGCACAAAGAAAAACCCACATTTCTATAATTTATTATCGTACATAAATTATCTTCTTTTTCACACACCGCATATATTTGAATAAATAATTAAGCAGATCATCGAAAAAATTACAATATTTCAACCAACCAAAAATATTCATATTTAAAAAAAGAAACCTAATACAAAAAATAGTAAATTAAAAATCAATTAATTTAAGAAAAAAAAATAATGAATTAATTTGGTGGCGCTTCACCAAAAACGAAATTTATAAAAATAGTATTACAATTATATTAGAATTATATATTTGGTCAATCTATGTAAAAGGTCATTATATGGTTTAACCGAAATTTCAAGAAAATAGTAATTTACACACATGAGTATTTTAAATATTGCCAAACCAAAAAAACTAAATTTTTAAGTCGAAATCACTTTGGTTATCATGATGTTTAAATTACTGTACCCGTTTCTCCATTGGACACTGTATACTAGACTGAAAATTATTCACATATATCTTTTACGCCAATAATCGAACTCGTAATCTTTGGATACTCCTCATTTACATAATAATTACTTTTATTATTTTTAAAAACTTCATAGATAAAAAAAAAAATAAAATTATTATTGTTGTTACAACTTACCACCATATCAGATAGAACCACAATATTAATTTCAATGAAGAAATGTAATTATCGATGGGCAGCATAATTTCTTTCAAGCGAAATAAAACATTTAGTTGAAATCTGTAAAAGAAATTTTTTAATTATATAATTATTTTTACTTTATATAAAAATATTAAATTGGAAAATATTTACAATGTTCTACCGCTAATTTATAATGATATTTTGGTATAATAACTAATATTTAATTTGTATCGATTATGGAACGAATCATAGGTATAAATAAACCAAATAGAAATAATATGTACTGAAATAGAAAATAGAATTATTATATTCCGGCGTATATAATCAAACATAAATTAGAAAAAATAAGTATTGTTTTTTTATGTACAAATATATTTCATATAGAATGTGATTCATTACTATGGGGTTATGGGATTTCTGAAAAATAATAAAATAGCAATAATAACAATGCCATAAACCACCACACATCATCGGTGGTATTATTTTGTACTGGTGGTACCCTAGAATATCCCATATTATTTACTTATATATATTATAGTAATTAAACTAATGCAATAATATATATTCATTGTATTATATACAAAATTAATGAGTCTCTTCCAAAACATGTGTAGAACTTGTAGAACATTACTATTTCTATGTTAGTTATTCTCATATTGTTATATTATAATAACTATGTACAACAAATATATATATTTTTAATTGACCATTTGTTTATTTAGTATATTGTGTTTCTTGTTGAACATTTATATTTCAAACTGTGTTTGGATTTTATTTACAAAACTATTATATAAGTGTGGTAAAATTATTTATATATTTTGTGTTGAATTTTGGAAAAGTTATTATATGCATAACATACAAAATTACCATTTATATACGTGTGCCTTATTTTAATAATTGTTATATCTTATTATCATACAGATATACACCGCTATAGTAATAGGTGATAACGAATAGTCATTTTTGAGATCCTAGGAAGTATTTTTTTTTTATATAGAATTGACTGTCGGTTCAAAAGACAAAAATTAATGTTTTTAAAAACGTAATAATGAAGACATGCAACTCGTCTAGAATAATAATATATATCGTTGTGAGAATAATTGTTGCCATATTAACTTTCTTACACATTTTGTAAAAAGCTCTGTGGGGAAATTATCTATTTGTTTTGTTTATTAGATATTATTCGTCGAATCCGTATATTGTATAATAAAATATATTTCGTTTATATGATAATACAGACTGTGTCAATATATTCACATATAAAACTGTTTTGATAATTATTTATAAATATTACACTTACATTTTTTCAATTAACTTGTCTGTTCAAAGTGTCATATTAACACAATTTGTTTGTTACTTGTTATATAAAAACAATATTTCAAACTAATAATTGATCAAGTCATTAATTTCTCTATATATAACATTTTATTTATTTTAGATTAGTCATAACTGAGGTGGATGGTTGGATCTATGGTTTCAATTTTCTCTATTACATTGCATATGCTATTGGTCGATGGTTTTTCAATGTTGAGATTTATTTTTAATAATGGCCATCACACAAAACATTGGTCAAATGAACAATGATTGTAAACAAAGCAAATAGTTATAAAAAACTAAGCCGTTTCTATCCATCACCTCAGTAATTCATATAAACGAAAATTTAAATATTTAATAATTCTAATAATAATAAAATAGTCATTAATGGAATGTAATTAAAATGGCATGAAATGGGTGAATGAAAAAGAATGAAAATTCATTACTTGACTTTGAAAAACTAGAAAAACACAACAACATAAAAAATGAATGTAATAAAAATAATTATTTTACATAAGTTTTGTGGAAATTTGAATAGAGTTTTTCAATCACTACCCTTTTACTACCCTGCCCAGAATATAGAAAACTATGTACTATATATACAAATACATATTTAGATTTACTAGAAACTTTGTTTTTACTTATACCATACATATGTCTACAATATAATTATATTGAGAAAATCCAATAGACCATTACTACACAAACCCAAATGGAAGTAAACTTTTTTAAGTTTTTTTTTTTTGTTCTTTTGGTTTTGTTAGTTTTCAAAAACTTATAGTACTCTTTATCTATATGTATATATTATACATTATTTATTTATTTATTCCATATAATAACACATACCTATTATCACATTGAGGATATAAGAAATTATATATTTACTTTGTGATAAATATATTTACTTATGGATTGGATTAGTTTTTCACTCTTAATAACATTTTAAACATTAGATTTCTGTAATGCACATTGGAAAGGCAAACAAAAAGTACGTGTTTCGGTACTGTGAATAAAATATAGATTGTTTTTAAATTAAACAATAACATAAATGTTGATTAGTTAAAAGCGGCTTACTACCTATTTTACGTGCAATGCAAAATTTTTTAAAAGTACGCACTTAGAATAAATCTAGTTTTAAGTTAATGTGTCATTTAAGTAAACTGTTCGTGCATACCCAATTTATTTTAATATGATAACTTACTGTCTTGTGTACGTGTCATATTTTTGATTCGTTATAAATGTAAATGGTTTTTTAGGTTTTAAAAATTAAATATTAATTATGCAATCCCTACCACCTTTTAATTTGGTTTGACTTATACGTGTCTATAAATAGCATTATATAAATAAATATATTGGAAAAAGTTAAAAGTATAAATGAAACCTTATATTCTAAATTAAATATTAGAATAAAAATTAATTAGTATTTTAGAAATATAATATTATTATAATTTATGCACGGTTATAGATCGTATACCTTAAATACTAGAGTCTATGTTTGTGTGGTGTTTGTGTGTGTGGCGTGGTTATGTTGTTTACACATTAATATATTACATGCTATAAATTTGTGTCAGGATAAAATAATTGGAATATCTGAAAATATTTATATAAAAGAAAATAATAACGATTTTATTTTGTCTTATTTTAATTAGATTATTGTGAATAAATATTGAATCCATATATAAATTTTTCATACTATATAATTGATAATCAAAAGTTCATTTAAAATCAATTCTATTGTATAGAAAGTTGTTTCAGCTTAGAAATTGCACATTAATTAATTGTATTAGGAATTAATTATACCGGTAACATATAGTATTTTGTGGATTAATAAAGAGGTAGCGATAAATTCTTTAATAACGTTTATTGAACTGACAATATATATATATAGTCAAGTCCACTGAATTTATACCTTATATAAATATATGTTTACAATATATGTTTTTTCTATAGGTGTACATACTCTTGTGCATATATAATTATTTCGATTCAATGTATTTTGTTGACGAAATTCATTCAATATTGATTTCGTTACGATATGTGACGTAAATGCGACCATAATGAAATGTAAATATTGCATAATTTTAAACTGATATATGGTTCTATAATATATTGTATGTTATAGTTATATTATTATTATATTTATATATATATAGTGTGTCAACAAATATAATTATCTCATATCTTTTTATTTCAGGTGTTGTCATAGTAAATAAATTGATATGTGAAAATATATAAGCAGAAGTTTATAACACTAACTTGTTATTACATTTTCTATCTACAATCTATAGTTAGATTTTGTTCCACACCTACATATATTGTATATATATATATATTATGCTATACTATATGAAAACTTGAATATAAATACATAAAATTTATTATTCCAATATAAAATTTTATATTATAAAATTGTGTTAGATTGTTAGAATTTCTGATATAGCTACATCCACACACACACACACCCATACATTTTAATAGAATATATTTTATATTTGAATTGATCAATATACCATATTTATCTATGTACATATGTGGTACTGTCAAATTATATACCAACTATTTCTATATACCTGTGTATATTTGTATGATAAAATCCATTCTGGAACAAAAATAAATTGTAACTTGGGATTTTATTTTTATTTTCATTTTTCAATAATTTTATATACCAATTTGAAATGAAAAATATTGTATTATAATATATAGCAATGTATTATTAAATCACATATATCTATCTATGTATACATATACTGTATAATAATATAACACTCTGTTCTCGTATATAAAATAAAATAATATAAATTGGATTTTATTTATACCATCATAAAATTTAAAGTCTTTTTTTTTTTTTTTTTACAAATTGAACAGTACACACTTTTAAACCAAACTTTAAGTTTATTATATGCACTATTTTTATAATACAAGAAATAATCATATACATGCATCGGTACAACAAAATATATATATTGTATATATACTCTTATTCTAAGCTCATATTAATAAGTTGAGGTATGTATAAAATTGGACATGTGTACAATATATATAGAATTATATAAGGACACACAGATTTTATGTTGTTTATTTCATATAAATTTACATGTACTTTTCGATGGCGTATAATAATACAGAATAAATAAGTAAACGCGTGTAGTATTGCATATATATTGGTATATCGTGACTCTTGTAATATATTAAATAGATTTTACAATATATATACCCAACTCTTATGTAATTTATTTATTTATTTTAAACAAAAAACTTTAATCAAATTTATAGCATATTTTTCGTTGCATAAAATTATTGATATATACCATTTTTTGTATGCTATAATATTTCAATTTTTCAATACATAAATATTGATAATTTTAAATAATGCATACAACAATATATATTTTAGATATAGAAAGTATCGATCTACATTCGTTTATGACATTAAATACCATTTTTCTGGCAAAACATTATAATACTGTCCCTAAAAAAACTGGTAACTTTTTAATCATTTGAAATCATTCGTAATATTATATACATATTGACCATAAATTTTCACAATAAATGCTCTTTTAAATTTGATATAAACATTTGGAATTTCTGTTGAAGAAGGTATTTACCTTCAAAATACTCTATAGACATTTATATATATTCGCAGTGAAGTTAATAAAGCTTTTTAATTAACTAAATGTTACATATTTATATATTGCTTATTATGTGGAATACTAAATATACTATAATCTAAATACAATTAAAATAAAATAACTGAATTCCTAAGAATTACACCGGTACCAATATATCTAACATATTATATGTATTTTATACGAGAATAATATGGTTGAAAATTTATGATTTTGATATTATTCATTATTAATATTTTTAAAAAGTTATATAACCTTAATAAATTTGCATACTTAAATATGATATATTAGGTAAATAATACAATATATTCAGTGACGCAGTGTTGTGGTTGCTGGCGTTCAAACGATCGTGGTGGCATAACGAATTCAATATCTGTAATTTCCATGTGAAATTCTTTAGTATTTATTTTAATAATGAAATTTGTTGTGCGTTAACATTTGTTCGTTTATGGAAATCTTTGAAAATATGGTGTTGGACGTGATAATCATTATCATAAATACTGAATACTTTTTCTTATGTCGCATTTATGTGTTTTCTATTGTTTGCTGAGTAACATTTTGAGATTTTCCCCTATTAGATCTGAATACATTACAAGCATTTATACTCATTAACTAATTTAACTAATTTTCTACAAGTAGATAATTAATATGTATGACTTCAATTAATTTAAATTTTACCACTTTGTTATATATGAATACAATCAACATTTTTCTTTTCTGCATTTAAACTCTTTTATGTATATAAATTAGAAGTTAGAATCGTTTTCGGAAAAATACCTAGATTAAATCCTTGTTTTTAATTGCGTTTATGTAAAATGTAATCATGATAAGTTTCATATAGAAAATAATCTTAAATGTATGGTGATCACTTTATAAATTGATAAAATATAGTTCGTTGACACCACTTTTAAACGCATTTATTTTTTACATGATATTATTTGTTTATAATTATTATTTATTATTATTCGTGTAATAATTTTTATATATTGTTAAATTTTTTTTTATTATTGTTATTTATTGTGATTAAATTTCAATAATGTTTTCTTTCAATTTGGATTATCTATTTTATATATACTAACATCTAAATACATACTAAATGTATCGAACAATGACAACATAAATATGTAAATATTTCTTGTTGGTATTTCGGTTGTGACATTATGAAAATATTATACCATATACCAGATGTACATGTATGAAATGTGGAGTTGAGAAAAGGTTGGAGCATCAAGTATCAAACGCGGCACATAAGTGATTGCATAATATTGTTTTGCTGTGTTCGTGTATAACGAAATGTATGCCAAATAAAGAGCATGCGCTTAAATGAATATCAGCATGCGAAAAAATGATAATCAAAATATCAATAAAAGCAATACAAGGTCATTTTTTTCATTGACAATGCTCCATCAAGTACGGCAAAACCGGCGACACGTTGGAAACACTCAACTGAGAAAGTTCTACAACAAGCGGGGTTTACACACCAGACTTTGCTCCTTCCGATTACCACTATCTGGTATCGATGGTTCACTCACTTGCCTAACAGCACATTGATTCGTACGAAGATGTAAAAAAATGACTCGAGAATGGGAAAGTTTTATACTGTCATGGTATCCGCAATTGCCCGCATTTTATACTTGTACAGCTGATACATGTACATTATAATATAGTACATCAGTACACAACAGTATATATAATATATAGTAGTATATGAGTATATAATATTTACAAACATTTCAGATTATTATAAATATATAAAGTATATGGCACTTGAAAATATTGATCGACATTATTAAAAAGAATAATAATATTGACACAAAACAGAAGCTATATATGTAGGTTTTAGGTTTTTGTATGTTCCTCCTTATCGCATATATTATTTCATAGAAGTATAGGTTTGAAAAAAGTATAAAAAAAGAAAAAAATCCAAATATATCATCTAGTGACTATATGCTAATAAATTTTCTGCAACATTTGAGATAAGTAAACGACGCACGTGGTGCGTGAGAATATGTGTATACATTATGTTTGGTTATATATACATAGATTGATACATACAATACATGTATGAAAATATATTAAATTGGAAAAAGCTCTTTTATTAATTGTGTCTTCATATACTCGAGCCTATGTTGATTTGTATATATTTACAGAAAATACTTTACATATTCACGCTAATGTTATGCTGTATATAAACATATTATTTCTAATATGATTGATTATGACAATATTTCGATTTAGTATTTTATTTGTTTTGTACTATAACATAAATTTATTTATATAGATTTTATCGATATTATCATTATTTTGGTAAACAATTGTTTTAAAAACTTACGTAATAAATATAAAAAAAATTGATAAATTTTTATAGTATCAAATATGTAACTTTGCATTGATTTATTAAGTTTTAAAATAATAAATTTAATTTTTTTAATGTTTTTTTTCGCTCTAGTCACCACCTCTCCTCGTATGATGCCAAATGCAATCCGCATAATAATAAATTACATTTATATTTTAGTAATCCCATTGAACAATTATATGTGAAATATGGCAAATTCATAAATATAAATTTAGATCAATGTGATTGAAAGTAAATTAGAGATGTAACATTGCATACCATATATGGGTCTTGTTACAGAAATAATTTTTAGTTAATTCATTATAATATAATCAGATTTTCTCATAATATTTAGTTATATTAACATAGGCTATAGATAGATATTTAAGACCAAGACACCATTTTCCGAGTCCAGATACTCCTGAAAATTAATATAGTGGTGTGCAATTATCATTCTATGATATTAAAGTAACAAAATAATAGATGTTATCGCACACCAAAGCGATATTACTTTTAACATTGACAGTATTCTTAAAAAAAATCTGTCGCAATAGTTTTCTTTTGACAGGATAATTTTGTTTTATTTGTTAAAATGATAAAAATTGATTACTGAATTTGTGTTGTGATCGTACAAGCACACAGAAACAATATCATTCCCAGTCCCACAAAAATCTTTTACTAAACTATAGTAATTTCTCATCTTGACCCGTTGATTTTAATACCCCATTATCAGTTTATAATACTTTTACAACAAGTTGTACATTACTTTACAGGACGATAGTCGTCTGTATAATATTTATTTATAAGTAAATAATAAATTATAAGTTTTTGGTTTAAATACTAGGAACTATAAATCATTAAATTTCTTATACTATGAACTGGCTATATATGTAATAAGTACATTTGTGGTTGACATATATAATAGAAAAATCGTTAAGTAAATCTAAAATTTACTAAATAAGACATTAAGAAAATTACAAACTATTTCTTATCTAAAAATTAGATTTAATAAATTGTGTACGGCGGTGGGAGGATTTGTCAAAATGTCAAATTTTATTTTTCTTTTGTCAACCACTAAGTACATAATCTTATTATATATTAATATTAGTAAATATCATCATAAGGTTAAATGTATACAATAAGAGATACGTGATTCTTTAGTTGCTTTATTGTTAAGTATATATTAAATATTTGGTACATTAATGTCTTTCCGATATAATATTATATAAAAGTCGTGGTTTTTCTGTTACTGAATTTTTTCTTTTTTATACAAACATATATAATTTTAGAACAATGAACTTTCTTGCCTAACTATAAAATGGGGGAGTGTGGGGCTGTAAGCTTGACTTATTTACATTTTATGGTTATCAAAATTGATTGCGTAAACATATATTTTTTATTCCTTTGTATTATTTACTATATTTTAAGAATTTTACTCTTAAATTGTGAAAAATCTATTCGGTTATACTATTCTGATCAGTAATCACCCAAATTGGGTAATATTAAAAAAAAAATAAAAAGGATATTTAGTGTCCTTAAAAAGTAATTTGCTGCTTATTTGATAAAATATTGTACATGACAACTTTTAATTTAAACAATCATTAGCCATTCTTTTTTCTATCGTTAAAACGTATACGCCAATGCAAATCTTTTTATTCGCATGGTATACAAAATGATGAATTTTTGCTCACTGACTCCAATTGTTATGTTGATTCATCCAAATATTGTTCCAATCTCATGTTTCCACATTTTTATCATTTTTACGTTTCATAATAACATTAATTTTGCATTAGTAATGTGTGTGTGTGTGTGTCAGAGCAGTATATTGTTGTATTTTGAAATATATTTGTATTAAAATCCAAAGGATCATAAGATTTTTTTTTTTTTTTTTTTATTATAGTTACAAATAAAAAAAAAAACAATTTTATATGAAACAATAAGAATATTCAATATTTATATGAAATCGAAAACATATATTTATTTTTTTTTACACTGTTCAAATACCATATTGATACTGAAACACAAAAACATAAAAATATTATACTCGAAGGAATCAGAAAAAAAAAAAAATATATAAATAAATAAATATATAAATAAATAAAATAAAAATAAATATACGAAATAAGAATACCACACATTTATTAAACTACAAGTGGAAATTATGATATCTACCAACGGCGTTGTCGACGTCGGGTTTATCACCTTCTATATATTTATATTGAATTAAACATTTCACGGCGTCATGACGGCATGTCGTCTCCGTCGAAACTATCTCTAGCCTTACGAGAAAAAAAAACGTATTGAAAATTAAATCAAAAATATTATAATAAATAATATTAATTCAATAATTGATGAATAATAAATGAAATCTAACTTTAAAACTATTAGTAATATTACTAAATATATATAGACCACCATCATTTGCACTATAAAATGTATAAAATAATGTTTATTGGGTTTTCATAAAATAATATGTATATTTTTTTTTATTGAACGCATACATAACTAATTGTGAGCAATAGGTCAATTTTTATATTGCGCACTCTTCTATTCCTTTTTTTTTTTCTTGTTTCTATGTACCGTAATTTTTTAATTCTAAAACAAAAGAATGAAATAAAAATCCAAGTGTGGCATCAGACAAAAATTCAATCTTGCATATAAATTATTTTTTTTGATGTGGTGTCTTGTGTAAAAAATTAGTTTTGTAAAGTAATTACAAGATTTTGTGTTTTTTTTAATTGTTTTAAGCATTTATTAATTTAATTAACTTGATAAACTAAATAAATATGTATTAATTGGAGTATTAATATTGTATTTTATGGTAATATTAACTGACGAAAAAATTAGCTCCTTGTATGTGAGTTTTTTTTTTTTTTTTTTTAGACGATTATTTGGGTGAGTTTAGTTTTATCTTATATATTTTATCAAATAAATATTGATCCATTGTCTTTTAATATAAAAATTTAATTAAAACATTCCCTAAACTAAAAGAATGTTATGTGTCCATTTTAAACTAATAATGTATAACATTTAGGTTAATTTAAATAAAACAGGTAACAATAATTATATGCGTAGATAAGTAATTTTCAGTACTACGTGATGGTGAAGAATTTTCATATTTTAATAGATAATGTTGTTGTTTGTAAAGAAATAGTTGGTTTTAAACATTTTAACGTAAGAAATAAATTCAGAAATTGAATAATGCTAATAATATTTGCAATCTTTTATAAAAATTTTATATAAAAAATTATAATAGGTTATGTTAGTTTTTGTAATGTACTTTTTTTTTTTTTTTTACTTATGCGCATGATAGAATATTTATTTTATGCATTACATTCTTATATTGTTTTTTTAATGCAATACATTTATTATTATAAATTATCTGAAATAATATTAAATGTATGTTTATTGAATTTTTTGCATATAACATTTCATTTAGATACAAAAATTTATATTGTGAATAATTTAATATTTATCTCTTATGTGCATATTTAATTGTGAACGAATATCGTCATTTATATGTATACTTAATTTTTTGTCTACTGTATTACCATTTAATTATAAAAAAAAAAGGTTATATAGTTCAATAATATCAAATTATCTAATTTTATATTACAGTCATGTTTTTAAATTACTCTGCATTAGAGAATATTACCATTTGGTGAATTATCGAAAGACATATGTTTTCTTAGGTCTATTATTTTTTGGATAAGTAATTAACCTGTATTACTTTTAATCACTGAAAAATACCACTACGCTACTGATACAAAAATTCTTAATATTATATACTTACACATTTATTTATAAAATGGACAATATGTTACACGTTTTATATCTACATGCATAACACAACCACCCACCCACACATATTTTTCAACATATACCACATACATATACAAAAGAAGAAAATCTTATTTACGTTAAATGGTTTAAGTTTAAGTTAAATTTCTATACGCATTTAGAAAAAGTTTCATAACAATCTGTCCCTATATCAAAACTCTTAAGTAAAACTTCTCGTTATGGATATAATAAAAAATGTTTTTTTTATTTATATTTAAATTCACATTTTAATGTGTATGATGAACAATAAACATCTTAATATCGTTTTTTAAATTATATTTATTGTAAATATGCGTATAAGAATTTTCATGGACGGACGTAAAACAAAACATTACGACGACGGATAGAAAAATATATGTTTAGTAAAATTGAAATTATATATTTTAACATCAACTTTTACATTAAATTTTTGTTTTTTTTTTTTTTTTAAATATACATACATATTTTAATCCAGCTTTTTTATTTTCTTTTAATAATACATTCAATGGAAAATGTGCGATGTGCAATTAAAAGTTCTTGCATTTATTTTTATAATTTCTCATTGATGCAAACTTTATATTTATTGTCACTTGAAACTACACTAATATTTTGTTGTACTTCCATTGACATATACTTTTTCGTTTTATAATTGTTACTTTAAAAATGAATTATTCTGAAAAGTGCTGGGTATCCTATCAGTATTTTGTTTTAGTTTTTTTTTTTTTTTCATTACTTTATTTTCTTTGGGTTAGTTATTGGAAAGTTGACAACCAATACATAAAATATAAACATAAAACAACATGGCATGTAAATACAGCTAATTACTGGCACTACCACCATGTCATTCCAAGCATATACACATACCTAATAGTAGGTATCTGATTTCAATCTATATATATCTATATCTACGGGTATATAATATTTTAAAATTTGATCATTATTACATATAAATGACGTATTTTTTTCGGTTTTACTTCCTGGAAAAAATAAAAGTTTATAAAAAAGAAAAGATGTCATAAACAAATTCAAATTTTCAAATACACACATAATATAGAGAGGATCTAATTTCCGTTTTATAAAAATTCAAAAACGTTTCATTTTACTATATGTATTATTTGAATATATATATATATATATATATATGCACTGACACTTTAGCATAAGTCACTTTAAAAGGTATGCGTATATATACATTTCCACAAAAATAAACACTCAAAAATTATATATAAATACTGTTTTCCATACAGTGTTCATTCATGCACAAGTATTTGCTATGTGAATGTGAAAAACTGAAAATGTATACTACACATGCATATTTAAATGTTTAATATTTTATCTTTTTATATATATATATATACTGTACTATAAAGATAGGTTACTTAAGTTAATGCAGACGTATTATTCCTTTATGCAATAGATAGATATATAGAATTGTAAAAACACTATAAAAATAAAAATAAAAATGATGGTAAAATGTGCCAATGGACTTTATTTGTTTTATGCAAGTGATAATTAAACATATTCGTAAACACTTGAAATTGCCATTCTATGTGTAAGGCGGTGGTGGTTGTTATCGCAATGATTGTATTTTGATCAATCGTAAAATGATTAAGTTTTACAAAATGTATTACCGAATAATTTTATGGAATAGTTTTGTACAAAAAAAAAAAAAAAGAAGTCTGAAAAATATTTGAAAATGTGATTCCAAAGAGTCAGTACAATAATTTATTTTTTCCAAATAATAATATAAAATTGCGTTTACTCTCTATTGGGTTTTCCTACTTTTTTTTTATCTTACCATATATATATACTACTATTGTGTACTTAGATAAATATTTTGCATCATTACATCGTTTGTGAAGAGAAGCATTTCTTACAATGTTAATGTCATTTTCTTATTTTATTTTATTTTTTATTCCATTTTTCTTTTATGTATTGTAATGAAAATGGATTACTTTTTTCGTGAACACAATCATATATATATATATATATCTATTATATATTGTATAACATATACCTATGCTATATAAATATTATTTTTTTTTATTAATGTACACGCCTTATAGATTATAGAGCATTGTGATGTTATATAAGTTATTATATTAACTATACTACTACTATATATATTGTATATGTTTTGGTTTGCCGCAAAAGTACATATATTTGTCTTAAATGGAAAATGTATATACTGAAATAGTATTTTCAATATATCATCTCGTTACACTAACACTCGCAATGATGTTAGTATGACAGTCAAGAGTATTATAATTAAGCTGATTATTTAAAAAAAAATACTAGCAAAATTAAAATTTGCTGTTAAAAGGGATATTTTTTCTTTAATTTTTTAAACACATGTCAATGAATTCGAAAGTGTAATCGACATAGATTTTCATTGCTTTGACTATTTCTCGTTTTGTAACAGATATTCAGTATATTTGCAAAACGTTTTGTTATGTTTTTTTTTTTTTTCATTTAAGGAAAACGATTTCGGAAAATTATCGATTTGTGCTAAAAGCATATAGTACACATTCCAGCTCAAAAATTTTGTGAACCAATTGGGTCGCTTAAAAGGTTACTGATTTTTTAGATCTCTGCAGCACTGAGCGTGGAACTGTTGTTGGCAATGAAAAATTTATATATTTCCATTGATATAAGGGAAAAAATTATTACTGACGGTGACCCAATTCTTAGATTATTAAATGCCATTCAATTTGTTATTCAAATAAATATCTGTGTCAAAACAATTCATATGCATACACGTGTTATATAGCACAGGGTGTATAAAAATCTATGAGTTAATGATACGTGCAGATATTTAAATAAAATTTGGTAGAAAATACTTATTTATATGTGAAAAATTCTCATTTGCTTGGACATGAATTAGATAGAGATTTCCGTATATAAATGCCTACGATAGAATGCGATTTGTCATTGTTTTCACATTTTTGTTTTCGGATACACTGCGCGTATTTAATAAAAATAAAAGTTTTTTTTTTTATCTTATGAAAATCAATCTATATTCTATTATTAATGTTTGAATGGATAAAATTTTCCGGATATTTGATGTCTCCAATGTAATGAAAAAAAAAATAAATAAATAAAAATATAATCTCATGAGATTTTTCGATAACGTCGAATCAAAATTCATCCACTTGATAAATTATTTTATACTTAATATAATTGTGATTTTTAAAATATAAAATCTTTCGTCTTTCCTTTTTTTTTTTTTTTTTATTTCATTTATTTATTTATTTATTTTTTTTATGAAATTTTATATATATATATTTCTTTTTTTATATGTTATACAAATACTTTTCGATGATATCTATATGGCAGTATATAATCGCAGCGAAGAAATAACCTATCACAATAAATTTTCGTAACGAATATCATAGCGGGTGTATACAAATAATTTTACTGATTTTCCTTAATATTTTATTACAATAATTATTGATACTCTTTATTAACATGTGACAACACCATAAATTTCCAATTTAACTAGGTATTCCAAATGGTTTTTCTTATAGAAATTGTATTCTCTTTTACATCGTCGTTGAGTTAATTTAATTTACTAATTGATATGCTTTTGCACTTCACTATATATATATTAATGTACAGACCAACAAAATACCGTGAATCAAACTCACGCAAATTCTTTTTCTTTTTTCTTCTTCTTCACATGCTGCTCTTTAACTATTGCGCGCGATACAAATCACTGAATTTAGATAAAATGAAAAAATAAAACAAAATTAAAAATTAAAGGACACACAATTAAAAATAATGGAGTGGGAAAGAAAATTAAATCATATTATTTCTAGGAAACTAATACCCCAGGTGGCAGACCAGTTTTACTGGAAAATCCACACTCTTCGGAGGACGGTCCCACGGATTCTGGGGGGGACCAACTATTGCCATCAATTCAAATTAGTAGAAGGAGTTCAATAACACCGAGAACTCCACCCGGGGTGCCGTATTGTGTAAACAATGGACAGACCCAATTAATACAAAAAAATGAACTTCTCGAGGAGAAAAACATGTTAAAACGACCAACTATAGCAGACATTATAAAGGAAAACCATGAACTACATGGGAGGGTCAATAACCTCGAAAACCTTATTAAACAAATGGGTACGGATATTGATGAGCTCCGTAAACAAAATGAGCTGTTAAAAAAATCTAGTGTCAGTGCCATAATGGAATCGAAAGCAAATTCTGAAAAACCGCAATACTTTACTGAAAACCTTATTAAACAAATGGGTACGGATATTGATGAGCTCCGTAAACAAAATGAGCTGTTAAAGAAATCTAGTGTCAGTGCCATAATGGAATCGAAAGCAAATTCTGAAAAACCGCAATACTTTACTGACGAGGAAGAGCTTGCACGAGAAACCAACTGGATTGTTAGGAAAAAAAAGCCTGCCAAAAAAAGAAAAGCTGAATCATCCCCAGAAATAAATACCTCTAATTCAGTGGGTATGGAAAAAAATCAAAAGGGTGCTCACATAAGTGAAAGATTACCACCACCAATAAATATAGTGGGCATTCAAACATATGCTCAAATACAGACCATTTTGAAATCAATTACGAATGGTAATTACAGGGTTATTTCATTGAACAACGATGTGTGGAAGATTAATACCACAGATCACGAAAGTTATAGGGCTGTTGCTAAAAAATTACAAGATGATGCAATACAATGGTATACGTATGAGAATAAAAGTGAGAGACCAATTAGGGTTATGGCTAGGGGTCTCCACCCAACGTGTGAAAGTAGCGATATTATATCCGAGCTACAGCAAAGAGGATTACATATAACGGAAGCGGTCAACATCATTAAAAAAGAAAAAAAAATAAATAATGAAGGAAATGAAATCATCAGTAGAAGAGGACTTCCTTTATTTATGTTGACTTTTGATAATAAAGAAAAGACTGAAAATATCTACAACATAGGCTCAATCCTAAATATGAGAGTGAAAATTGAACAGTTAAGGAAAAGTTCAAATTTAATACCTCAATGTAAAAACTGCCAGGGATACAATCATACGCAAAAATATTGCTCAAAAGAACCTAGATGTGTGAAATGTGCCGGCAAACACGGCACTATACATTGTACAAAAACACGAAGTGAAAAACCAAAATGTGTATTATGTGGGGACGCGCACCCGGCTAATTATAGAGGATGTATGATTGCTAAGGAAATTCAAAAACTCAGGAATAAAAATACGAAAAAATCCGAAAGAACCACGCCCAGTGAAATCAGGGGGCAACCAAAAATAAAGCCAATAAATGTGGAAGGAAATTCTCAACCATATGCCACTAACCCAACAAATACTCGTAGGGTAACTTATGCGCAAATAACTGCAAACAAAAATATAGTAACTAAGGAGCCAGATGAAAATTTGGAAAAAACCTTGAAACTGATACTTACAAAGGTTACAAGTATGGAAAATTCCTTTAAATCATTGAATAACCGGGTAAAAAACCTAGAAAGTACCTCGAAAGGGCTGTACCCGAAAACAAATACAAATGATGCCTAGTACACTCAATATATTATTATGGAATGCGAATGGACTGCAGCAACACAAAAACGAACTACAGGCAGTCCTTGAGCTGAAGAATATAGATGTGTGTCTCATTTCGGAAACACATTTTACTAAGCAATCCAATATCAAATTTTGGGGATACAAAACTTATCATGCGAATCATCCTGAAAACAGTGCCAAAGGAGGAAGTGCAATTATAATAAAAGAAAATATTGAACACCATGAAGAGGCTAAATATGAGACAAAAGAAATACAGGCTACTGCTGTAAACATCAACATGAAAAATTATTCCTTTGTAATATCGGGAATATATTGCCCACCAAAACACTTACTGAAGAAAGCGCAATACTTAAAATTCCTGGATTCGCTGGGAAAAAGATTCATACTGGGTGGTGATTTTAATGCAAAGAACTCTGCTTGGGGTTCCAGATTAACACTACCTAGGGGAAAAGAACTGTATGGCGCAATTAGGGAAATGGGATGCGAAGTACGGTCAACGGGAAGGCCTACATACTGGCCAACTGATCCTAACAAAATACCCGATCTAATTGACTTCTTCATAATTAAGAACATCCCCGCTAATAAATTACAAGTAGAAGAAAGTGATGAGTTAAGTTCGGATCACTCTCCGGTAAGTCTAACCCTAAGGGAGAAGGTTGTGGAAAACACTGAAAACCCAGCATTAACCAACAAACTCACAGACTGGTTGGGTTTTAAACTTTGTGTGGATGACAGTATAAATCTTAATATACCGCTAAGGACACCAGAACAGGTAGATAAAGCTACAGAAACATTTACAAGGGTCATACAAAACTCGGCATGGATAAATACCCCACAAAATAAAAAGAAAATAAAAGGAAACGGCTATCCGACAGAAATTATGGAAATACTTGTTAAAAAAAGAAGGATGAGGAGAAGGTGGCAACAAACCAGAACCCCAATTGACAAAACGAATCTAAACAACATCACTCAACACTTAAGAAGGAAAATAAAAGAATATAAAAATAGGTCGGTACAGTGGTATTTGAAAACGTTAACTAATAGCATTAACTCCGACTATTCTCTATGGAAGGCTACAAAAAAACTAAAGGGACCTATAGTTCATGTTCCGCCAATAAGGAGGGGGGACGGAAGCTGGGCAAGAAATAAAGAAGAAAAAGTGGAAAGATTTGCGGAACATCTTGAAAATATTTTCCAACCACTTGATAGTCGGGCCGAGGAGTCATGGGAGGTGCGGCATATTCAAAATGAAAATGTAGATATGGATATGGAACCAACGTCGACTACTGAAATAATAAATGAAATCAAAAACCTAAAACTGAAGAAGGCTCCTGGGTATGATCTAATTACGGGAGAGGTTGTGAAGCAGCTACCCAGGAAAGCTATAACACATCTAAGAAATATCATTAATGCCTGCTTCAGAATAAAACATGTACCAAATATATGGAAGGTGGCTGAGGTAATAATGATCAATAAACCTGGCAAACCACCTCATGAGGCATCATCTTATAGGCCAATTTCATTATTGCCAATATTATCAAAACTATTTGAAAAACTTATTTTAAAGAGACTAAAACCAATCATTGAGAGTAAACGATTATTACCGGATCACCAATTTGGTTTTAGAGACAAACACTCAACGATTGATCAGGTACACAGAATAACGGATTTGATCGAAAGAGCACTAGAAGAAAAAAAGGTGTGTTCCTCAATTTTTCTGGATGTGGCACAGGCCTTCGACAAGGTATGGCATGAGGGTTTAATACACAAGTTACAAAAAATGCTACCAGCACGGTATGCAGAGATATTAATATCTTATATGTCAGAAAGATACTTCAGAATAAAACAGGATGGAGCCGTTTCTCAGCTAAAACAAATCAAGGCGGGAGTACCTCAGGGAAGTGTACTTGGACCAATACTTTATTTATTGTATACTAGTGATCTTCCACTGATGGAAAACAACTTGATAGCAACATTTGCTGATGATACTGCCATCCTGGCTGTTGGGGACACTAACGAAGAAACAACCGCGAAACTGCAGGTGGCCATTACACAGATAGATAACTGGACCAAAAAATGGAGAATGAAACTAAACGAAACAAAGTCGGTTCACGTAGACTTCACAAATAAAAGGATTGTATATAGGCCTATATTTATTGGCAATCTGCAAATACCATATTCTAATTCGGCCAAGTATCTGGGCATGACTTTAGATGCTAAATTGCGTTGGAAAACACATGTGAAGAAGAAAAGAGATGAACTGGATATACGTTATAGACAAATGTATTGGTTAATAGGAAAAACATCTTCTTTGACAATGGAAAATAAATTATTGCTCTACAGGCAAATTCTAAAACCTATTTGGACATATGGTGTGCAACTTTGGGGGTGCACCAAACAAAGTAATATAAATATAATACAACGATTCCAGAATAAGGTGCTCAGAAATATTGTAGATGCACCTTGGTACATTAACAACAAAAACCTACATAGGGATCTAGAAATAGATAATGTGGTGGAAGAAATTAAAAACATGGCACAGGGTCACGAAAGAAGACTACGGGCACATGTGAATATTGAGGCTTACAGGCTAATAGACAACTCAAATATAACAAGACGACTCAAAAGGATAAAACCTTTTGAATTGGCATAATACTATAATCGAACAAAACTAAAATGAATCGCTGGATAAACTTTTAGTATCCTAAACAAATCAACAAAATAAAATTGCTTATTAGTCTTTAGACTAGATTGTAATAGGTAGTAGTATTGACATTCAAATATGGATGTTCATGCTCTTGGGAGGTTTTTTTAGTGGATTAGAGTTCCACACTACCACCAGGATAACGCGCGCGTTCCTCGTGGTGTCTATTGAGATTTTTACCTACCCACGCAAAAAAAAAAAAAAAAAAAAAAAAAAAAAAATATTATTTCTATTAAAAAAATTTAATTAAAAATAAAAAATACAAAACGCGACCGTCTGTTGTAAACGCATACACTTATGAAGACATAACAACTAGATGAATTAAATTTACTTTTCGCTAAAAAATGAACCTATGTTATATATTATAGTAGTATAGGTACATTTAAATTAGAATTCATCCAATTAAAAGAATTCTTTGATGTGGAAATTATTTTTCAAACGAAATTAAATAAATAGAAACAAAAATAATAATAATAATATATATAATAACAATAATTGGTACTTAGCTATACATTCAATAAATGACACCCAGAGGGTGATTCTAACGTAAATGGGATGTACTAAAAATTAAAAGGAATTAAACCATACAAAAAAAAAACTTGTTTCTTGAAATAAATAATCTATAGTTTTATAAAATATCTGGTCATTAATGATCATCCCGAACATCTACTCAACATTCATTACAGTCAATTTTTTAAATTACTCTGCATGGGAGTATATAGCAATTCACCAATTGTACTGCAATTAACGAAAAATATATGTTTTCATAATTCTATTATTTTTATTTGAGTGATTAGTTCCTAATTAGTCAGGCAGTGTATATTATTTGTATATACAATATATTTGATCTTACTTGTACTTGTGAGTACTGCAAGTACACCTCTTATTGTACCTCTTTATATGTTAATAGAATTACCCTGTGTATGAATTGAATATAATATATATATTATATAGTTAATATTTATAAACCAGTGGTGACTTGTGAAAAAGAAATAAATGGAGAATTACATTACAAACATTTATATTTTTCTTAAAACTTACTATTAAAATAAATCATTTAATAAATTGTAAAATAGATATTAGCCTATAATAGACAATTTTTTTGGAAAATAACCTTTTATGAATTAACTGCTTTTTTGGATTATGGCCTATAGTTTTACCAGTATTTTAATTTTTATTATAAAAAATTATAAAATTTAATCAATTTCTAACGTTTCAGAAGCAGAAAATATTTAATACTGTGAATGGAATGAATGAGAACGCATTATTTTTCTTTTATCTTTCTATTAATTGGTATGGAAAATCGACTATATTTTTCGAAGGCATTAATTAATTTAAAAAAATTTCTTCTACAAACGATGGGCAAATAATAAAAATTGGAAATCCTTTAAAACTATTGATATTGAAAAACAAAATATGATTATTTGCAAAATGCTGTTTTCCAGAAAATTTTAATATTTTACAATTTACTTGTAATAGGATATGACTTTTAGAAAAATATATTTAAATATTTCTCCGAAACCGCCACTGTTACATACGCAGGTAAACATCACAGACAATGGTTTATCTTTACCAAAAAAAAAAAAAATATGATATTAAATTTTCAAGAGTAACATTTTTTACCTTGTTGAAATTTATATGTAATAAAACGATACTCATATATTATTACACTATATATTCTATGTCTATACGCACATATTTAACGATACCATATATATATATATCTATATATCTATATCTATATATATCTCTATATATATATTGTATATCCTATATATAGATATAGGTTTACGGAAATGTTAAAATATTGTCATATCAATAATATATATTTTTTATATGGTTTATTTATTTTTATTTTTTTTTTAACTATACGCATGTATAATATTTTTGTTGTAAAGAATTTTCTTTGTACTTTCTTGAGAAAAAAAAATTAAATTTAAATGTAACAAAAATTTTCTTTTGCACAGAATAATAAAATATATTGTAAAAAAAGAAGAGAAAAGACAACAACAATATAGCCATATAAATATTCTATGTATAATGGTATTTTAATGCTTCTTTTTCATGAAATAATAAATAGAGCCTTATATATTATTTTCTTTTTTTATCATATATCATATTATTTATCTATATGTTATTGATTCATATGATTGGATTTGCTTATATGATTTTAATGCACTCTCTATCCGAAAAATAACCAAATTGAATTTTACTACTGATTAATTTATAATATATTCTGTATAAGTCAAAATACAATGCATGCAAATGTGGTCGAACGTTTGTAATACTTGTTTATCCAAAACACAAGTTTTTGAGTGACATACAAGGTATTTCAGTTGTGGGAAAATAAATCCATCCCTATAACAACCGCAATGCTTTTGTTTTCCAAATATATATATAATGACCTAACCTTACAATTATTGTAAAAATAAATGAATTGCTTATTTTCGTCTTAATCCATTCCGATTATTTTTCGGGCTGAAGGTATCGTATATACGTATAAGTTGTTTTTTTGTATTTACCTATAAATTATATTATTTCAATTTTTTGATTATCTCTACAAAATATATTTTATGTATTTTTTCAATTGAAATTAATTTATTCCTTTTTTTATATTTTTTTTATTATTGATATTTATATGTAAATGCATATTATATTGCAATACGAATAAATTATGATATACAATTAGATTATAGAAATTGCCTTAAAAGCTTTGGTACTAGTGTTGTGCGCACCCAGATTTAGGGTGGCAAGTAATATTAAACATATTGTTCCTAGTATCATGAGAATATATATATATCGATTCGATACCGCTGAATTATGACACTTATAGTACGACTTTATCCACAGAATTATTAAGGATACACACATGTGTGTATAATATACGTCATATAAAAGTAAGTTAAACAAGTAATCGATTTGAGTTGATGTTTAATGGACATTACATAAATAAATTCTACATTTACACCTTAAAATGCTTATTAGGATAATTTTCACAACTTTAGCAAATATGAAAAATAAATAAAAATAGTGAATAAAATAATAAATGTTTCATTCATATTGACAATATATAAGCTATAGGTGGAAATCAAGTTTTACAATCATGTACACAAATCGGTTTAGAGAATTAATTTAGAGAAGCAACTTATTATGAAATATACGTTATAAATAAAATTCCTAACGATAGTAGAACTCCCCTAAGTAAAAAGTATATGATTGAAAGTTAGTCCAGCATTATATAATTTGTAATTTTTAATATAAATATATTGTATATATAATATTATCTATATCAATTCTGGGCAACACATTTCTTTTGTATCCTTTTTTAAATTAATTTAATACAAAAAAGCTGACAAGTTCATGATATTTATTCAAAATATCTGCCTTCTGCATGTATTTAAATAAATTGTGTATACCTCACAATATAACGCATATATTTATATAATACTTTATATTCTTATAGTTAAAAATGATTTTGTTATTTTCATATATATTTTGTATATATATATAAACAGACGTGTGTACTCGGATCTAGAAATTATTATAAATATCTATATAAAGTAGTCTAGCGACTGAGATGAATCCTTTATCAATAAAATTCATTGAAACTGAGATAAAGAAAATATTATAACTTTATTCAAATCCCCTTATATTCATTCTAATATAAATAATGCATAGGTAGATACGCATATATATATATGTACGTTTACAATATACTCCATCGTAGGTTTTATAAAATTTATGTTCATGTTATTATGTAATAATAATATTGAGTTTGTTTTAGTATACGAGAATTTTTCGAATATTTTTTACTCGTAATACATACCATATATATTTTGATATTTTATATTAAACTCTGACGTTATTTATTTATGATTATATTAATATTATAATATAAAATAATTTGTTTATAATAAGTATCTTACTAATTACTAACATTATTACAAATAGCTATATATATATAAGTTAAATCGTCGTCGTAATATGGAAAATTTTAAGCTCTTCAATTTATGTTTTTATATTATAAACTAACTTTTTATAGTATATAAATAAATATCCATATTTATTGTATTAGATAATATATATACGAATTTTTTCCTTAAATTTCTTTAACGATTAGTCCATATTCGTTTGGCATATTCTACGGCTATAACAATTTATATGTATTTTCAGAAAATCGAATTAAAATTCATAATCTAATTTTGTTTATTATTATATTAAAATAATAGTATACATAAAATAAACTATAAATATAATTAAATAAAAATATAACTTTATCTTTTTATATAATCTAATTATAAATATATTATATTTATGCATTAGTTTCTGTCCTATATACACACAATATACTTTGAATTATAACTATAATATGAAAAAACCACACTCTATAAACGTTTTTTTTTTCTTCTTCTAAATTTTACTATTATATAAAATTAAAAAACTATAACTATACAATATTACTGGTATTAAACTTTTTTTTAGTCATATATATTTTTAAAATTATATACCAACTAAAATAGAATTATTTGTATATGGTACGGAAGCACATTATAACCACCGGTGTGTGTGTGTGTGGAATGACATAATAATATAATGTATAAAATTCAAAAACTTTTATCACAAATAGTATATGTATTTATTTTTATATTGGCTTTTGTATGATATGTAATGTGGAAGGACAATTTAAAATGCAAATAGCAATTCTTTAGAGAACCAGAAACTTTACATATACATTTTGTAATCTAGAGATAAATATGAATTGGTGAAATTCGGAGGTGTGGTGTCCTGTAAGCGTCATTAAACTCTTTCATTTTTGTTTCTGTTTTAAGCAAATTTCAACAATTTAACAATTGTGTTCATATTTATTCTGTTAAAATAAAAATTGCTATAAATTCTGCAAAAAAAAGCTTAATTTTCCGGAAAATAAATTATAGAATATTATTTATGCAACCGTAGCCGCTACTTGTTTGTACATGATAAAAAAAATATATATTTGTGTTGTGTATGAATGGAATGTATGTAAATATAAATGTTTGTATATTTAATTTAATATATATATAACAGAAAATGAATGTAATACCAGTAATAAATATACAGAGTATTGTCGTATGAACATGAACATTTTATGTATTCTATTATAATGGAATGAATATAATTTCAAAAAGTTTGTTGTTATATAGGAATAATTACATTAAAATATTAAATAAATTCAAGCGATAATGTATATTTTTTATATTTTTTTGGTGGCCCGAAAATGTTATATATATGTGAAATTATTATATACATTTAAATTATTATTTTTTATATATGAATAACATTTGGTTTTTTTTTTTCTCTCTCGTATAATTTATGTATAAATATAAAAAGTATTTTAATTATATATATGTTTTATAAAAATATGCAATTTAAAATTATATTTTTTTTTTTATTTTTAAATGTGAAATATGTGGCAATAAATGTCTTCCTTTCAAATTTATAAATAATATGCTTATGCACATATTTATATATTATATCTCACTATCCAGTAGCTCATTATTGGTTATATTTTATCTTTTATGTTATGTATTAATTTTCAATTTATAATTATAGTCATAAATTTGATAATTTTGGTTTATATTTTTCTATATAGCAACATAAATTTTTATTATAAAAATGTATTTAATGTACTATTATTGACCCATTTAAAAAAAAAAAAAACATATGTCCAATACGAATTCATGATTTCATTCACCACTTAATTGCTGTTGTATTTATTAATATAACTATTTTACACATGAATGTTAGCTTTTTCAAACTCGGCACTTATTTTAATTATAAATATTTATTTAAATTTAAAATTAATTTTTTGATAATTACAGAACAGAACATATCGATTTTGTTAGATAATCTAGTGCTGCGCTATGGGTTGTTTTTCTGAAATTACATACAATATCACATCGTTTCCACACACGTTTCATGGCATTTGGAAGCTTAATTGCATTTTTGCAAAATATGTTATGTCAATAAAATATTAGGCGTATATTTACGTTGCCATTTAAAAATAATTTTAGTGCAATATTTATAAAATTAATTTCAATTTCAAATATATTTTCGAAAATTTTCTTTCATTCTATTTTTAATAGAATTTTTTCCACTAAAATTTCATTGCATATTCATTTATTTGTGGGTACAAAACACTTTAAAATTTAATTATGTATTTTCAATCGTATTGTTTACGCATATAATATTATATGATAATATAAACTAATAAATATATATCGTATTTATAAATTTTCATGTTCAATTATTATTGGAAAACATGTAACATTATAGCAAATTTTCAATATAAATATTTAATTCATTTATTTTATGGTTTTTGCACATGTTTGTTAAATGTACATATTAATATACCTACATAAACATATGTATATAAATTGAATATGCTACACAAGCATATCTCGTATTTCTATCAGTTATAAAATTATGATACCATGTAAATATAGAAATATAAAATATGTAATATGGTCATGTTTTTATCGTTCAGTGTTCACAATATAAATTTATAGTATATAAAACATCACCTACATCACCACCATTACCACCGTTGAGAATGAAATTCTATAGTCACTATTGCATAGTATCGTACTTGTAAAATATAAAATGTTTCACTATTTAATAAAATTCAATTAAAAAATTTTTCATAAACATTGCAACTCTTCAAAACGACCCTTTAGTGAACAAAAAAAAAACAACATACAAAATAAACAATAAATTAAATTTATTCATTTGAAATTGTTTGTTTGTTATATTATTTGCGTATATATACAAATCAAAAAAATACGATTAAAGCGATTTATTTTCTCTACCCATATTATATCATATATATAGATAAAGTATTATAATATATAACTAGTATTGTTTTCTACATAGATTAATCAGAGATTATCAAACAAAACAAAACAAATATGTATGTTATAAATGTTTATGTATAAGAAAAATTAATAAATTTTTTATCACAAAATGACTATATAGAAAAGGTTTACGCATTTATATAAAATACACATTATATGTACGAATAATATAATGTTGATATATAAATATATAATTTGATAAAAACAAACAAAAACAATGAACAAAAAAAATAAAAAAATAAACAACAGAATGAACAGGAGGCAAACAAATAAATTAATAATATGTCTATTGATGTCTACCACACCGTACACTGTAGATATGTGTATAAATAATAAAAGTTTTATAAAGGTCAAGTAATTTTTAACATTCATGCATGATGACGGTTTTGTAATTTAGAAATACGAGCATTAATGGTATAAAAAAAAAATTATTTGAAAATATTAATTTCATTGTTGGTATTATACACTAATGTCTTTTTTTATAATATATTATTTATGTTATGTATACAGTGAATACAGTATTATATGTCATCGTATGTGGTAAAACTAATGAAATCATCAAAAATTCTATGCGAAAATTTATAATTATTTTATTACTTGCTTAAATTTATAATATGTTTATAAAAAAATTATTTTTAAAATATCTGCAATGCTAATTTATTTATTTATGAGATTTTTAAAGTTATCATCAGGAAACATTTTATGTATACGATATCATCGGAAGCTGCTGCTTGTAACAGAAACCACATTATTCTAATTTTAACTCCATACACATTTTACCAAACGATATTCCAATGTTTTAATGTAATTCATGGAATTTGTTCATGCGTGGTCGATTTCTTCATTAAAACGGTTTAATTAATTACAAACAAATTAAAGTTTTACCATATAATTAAAATAGCCGATAAATATTATTATTACAAATGTGCTTAAAAAAAAAGGATAAATTCATGCAAAAGATCATTTGGATTATGTTTAAACGTGGCGGTCAATCGTTCCTTAGAAACAGCTTTCTTTCACGTTTTTTTGGTCGATTTGCTTACAAACGAGGCAGACATTTTTCAAATGTTCATGAAATTATCAAATGCAATCGTTGTTTTGAGGTTTTTTCGATGTCACCAATAACACTTTAATTCACTTTTCGATTATTCAAAACTATATATTATAGATTTACTTTTGCATTGGTACTGCACAAACACTATGTTCATTAGGTAATGTTTGTACGTATCTATTGCATTTTTATCTTTATTGTCATTATCAAACAGTCATCGTATATACAAAAAAAGAAAGGACCATATATAAATCTAACATATATATATATATATACTGGATATTTGGATAATCAAAATGACAATTATTTAAGCATGGTATTTATGTCGAAAGTATTTTTTCTTCCTAATATGGTAATATTATATAAAAATATTTGTCTTATATAATTTATATATAAAATATTAACTATATACAATACAATAAATGTGAAATAGAAATCGAATATAAATACTTATATAGAAATTTTATCTCTATTTATTAAATCCGACATTTTTTCGTTAGGATATATATATAAATAAATAAACCAATAAATTATATATACAAAAATAAATAAATAAAAATATACAAATATAGAAGACAATTTGGGTTATTCAGAAAATTGCAATACAAAAAGACCGCCGCTGTTATATTTTCAGTAAATTAACTTTTTCATTAAAACGCAAGCCAGAAAATATCTTAAATCCAATAATTATCAGTAAATGTGTGTGTGTGTGTGTGTTGAAAATATTGTATTGAAAAATTTAAGTTTTATTTACACATTTAATTAGTACACTTAAATGGCGCAAAATTTTATGTACAAAAAAAATTTGAATGTAACTGCCTTTTTCATTTCAGATTTCTGTGATAAGCAAATTTTATCTTCTGAATGTTTGTATTATTCTTTTATATTAAATTAAAAAGTAAAATCATCTATAATCGTGATTTTTAGTAGGAATTTCCAAAAAGCAATAGAGTTAAAATTATCTATTGTGTAATTTATATAAATAATTTGTTGCTAAAAAAAATATTGATAAAAGTTATGTTGGAAATAATCTATTTATATGATTTATATTAAACCATTTAATATATAATATTTTGCCATGTAATATTATAATTTCAGTTGTGTGGTGTGTTCTTCATATATATAATATTGTACATTTTAATATTAATTAAAAATTTATCGATTAAATCTTTTTTCAAATAAATTAAACTACTAAATTTTTTCTGAATTTTATACAATAATAATATAATTTTTAATAATTATATCAAAAACATATGCTTTATTATTTTATTTTTTTTTTTAAAATATACATAGAATAATTTGAAATACACAAAGTTTTAACCCGATCTGTGTGTATATATATTTATTAAATTGAAATTGTATATTCTGTTTGGTTTTTGAAATTATTTTATATTATATTATTATTATGTATAATTGATGCGGAAAAAAGGTTTATCAATATCAAAAATATAATATCACTATGTATTTATGAATATATAAAATTTACAATTAATTAATATTAAATTTATCTATAATTACTAATATATAATTTCTATTATATATAAGTTATCTGCATTCGACATTATAATTTTGATTATTTATATTTGTATAACAAAACTATTATATAACATATTCGATATCAATACAATTAATTATATATTATTAATTTTCTTCTATCATGAACATGAAATAATAATATACACATTCACATTACATATATGAATAAAATATATATTTCCTATATATATTCACATATTTTTTAAAGGTTTTATATTATTACTTTATTTTTATTTCAATTTGTCAATATATCTGTTTATTGATTTACCTCGATTTTGATTTACATTATATATAAAAACAATTTAATTCCAACTACTAATTTTGATTTTTGTTATTTAGAACTGTAATTCATTTGCTATACTCAATTACAATGTAATTATTTTTTCTACAATATTATTACCTTAATTATACAATACACCTATGTAATTATTTATATAATTTATTCACCTATTTCTAACATTAAAATCTTCTGTTATACGATGAAGGGTAATTGGATAAGTTAAAGGTAAATATAAAATAAGTACTGTGTTTTATATTAATAGAAAATCAATTTTATGTTCGCGACAAATTCGTCGTTTCGCTGGATACAGATTTAAGTTTAATTTACCATCCACCACAATTATTTATCCTTACACATCTATTTAATATATTTCAGTCATACTATTAAATTACTGCATCGGTGAGTGTATAATAATTCACCAATTAATCTGTATAATTATGTTTCGATATAGATGATTTATTAATTCAATTATTTTTTCTGACTGAATCGCACAAACCTATAATGTCTGAATAACGTTTAATATCATATTTTCAAGAATATTCCATAAACGAACAAATGTATATGAATGTCAGTATGGCTAGCACATTCCTACGCTTATGATTAATTAAAAGTACATATTATATTTTAGATAGAAACATCAAGCATGCTTGTGGTATAATGCATATGACGTTGACTATTCATACGTATGTTAAATGTTTCCAAATAAAATACGTATTTTAAACTAATCATACGCGAATGTATGTGCTTACCCCGCTATACCCAGTGGAAACATAACCTAATACCATATATTGTATATATAAAATATGTCATGATAAATTATTTAGACACACGTAAATATATATATATGGTATGTATATATGGTATATTAGATAAAATCAAATGTATTATACATGTAATAATAAAATGAATAATTGTACACATTAATATTTTACTTTTGTGAAAAATTTAATTGTAATAAATATAATTTATAGATGTTGAGGTGTAAATACTATGAAACATTATATACCATATTTATTTTATGCATATATGATTTAAAGAGAATTTTATAGAATTAATATATTTTTTTCTCAGTATTTTATTGGAGTGTTTTTAGTTATAATGTAATGTGTAGGCGGCGTACATATAAAAGATAAATTCAAATATATATAGATGTATACATCGACATGAAGATATGATTTGCTATTTGACACCAATACATTTTTTAAATGTTTTACTTTATATATTTACCTATGTACAAAATTACTACAAGAAAATTAGTTGTACTTCAATGTTTTGAATTTTATTTTAATATATACAGTTGCGCGATATTTATATTTAATTCAAATATGTTCTGAAATGAGTTACATCCGTTTTTTTGTTCTACATATAATAATTAAGCTATTTTCATGTTTGTATAATACATTTAACTATAAATATATGTTTATAGAATATCACATTGTGTATGTATAATTTTATATAATAAAATATTAATAAATAAAGTTTCAGGACTTTAAAAAAACAAAAACCCGAACTATGCTACTATACTATATATACTATACGTTTTGCATATATATGTCTCCTCGGTACTGTATACAGTGTATACGGCGAACTTTGACAAGAATCTAATATAAAAATGAATTTTCTGACACACAAAGCAACTAAAATAAAAAATAATAATAATAATAATAATAATATGCAAATGTTATTTTCATTTTTCTATATACATAAAAGTATTTATAAGTAACGTATATATATATATTTACTATAATATTATATTTATGAAAAAGAATTTAAATTTTTTCCCATTCAACTTCACATTGAAATATTATACAATATATAGAATAAGAGTATATTTCTATAATGGCTTGTACTCTACGTATTATATTTGTATGGGTGTGTGTATACACGCATATTATAAAGAATTTCTATTGGTGTCGTGAAAGCAAATTTAATTCTTTAGTTATACACACAGTAGTCACCACAAACGCGTTTGCTAAAACTTATCCTATAAGGAAAATCAGATTTATTACATATTTCACAGCGTAAAATGTAGAAACATCATCTTTATTATGAGCAAAATTAAAAAAAAAAACTTAAGTTATTGAGTCAATTGAAACATATCCAATGTTTAATTTTAATTTATAGAAATTATTGTTTTACATCAGGAAACAATTTAATAAATCACATCATACTGCAAAAAACCATTTAATTTTTTAAGCAAATATTTATTAAATAAACACTAAACCAAGCAGCAAGCTTGAAGGAATGCTGCAATAATATATAATAGTTTATGTAAAAGAAATAATGCATATTGAATTTTACCATTTGCACAAAAATTAATGATATATAATTGTATAGCATCAGATTTTTTCGAACACGCTTCTGTGTGTGACCGTCACTGTTATATAATATATATATTGTAATATATAGGAAAAAAAGAAAACCATTTTAAATATTTTAAATATTTTTCATACTCAATTTTAAATAAATTTTAACACATAAATAATCATATTATTTAGGAAACATTTCCAAATAATTTAAATGAAAATTAACTTTAAGAATTTTTATTATTATTATTATTTATTTTTTTTTTTTTCTAAATTTAATAAACTTTTTGTGAATATTTCTTTTTCTTGTACTCTTAACATTGTAACAGACCCCCCTCAAGAGTCGCATTTTTTATGCACTTATATAAAGTGGTAGTCTGTCTGTCCTGCTGCCCTATCGTTGAACGCAAAAGATATTTATTTTATAACATAGAATAACGATGATTTTAAAATTATTACCTTGATAAATTTAAGTATAATATACTGGAGTTTGGGTTGCGTCAATTTTAGTAGTCGATATACCAAATATTCATTTGTCGCTTAAATAATTCGACCCCTGCGGATCTGTTATGTTAATTATGTAAGTGGTTAAAAACATAGGTAAAGTATACTAAAAAGTATATGGGGTATATTAGTGTATCTGTATATATACATTTTCTTCTTTATTATCGTTTAAATATATACTTATCTATGTAAATAATATTTTGTATTTCATTTTTTAAAATAACCAATGAAAATAATGTAGCACGTTTTATAATAGGTATAATATACACAATGGAAACAAAAAAAAAATCAAACCTACGTACGCATATTATATGAACTTTTAAATTGTTAATTATTCAATTATTCAACAAATTCCGTTGTAAATGTTTATATTGTATAATAATATGTTTTATATATATATATTCCTATATAAATTATTACATGTATATTCTATATAATAGAAACGATTGCAGCAAGTTGTGTAGCAAAAGGAACTTTTTATTTAAACTTTAGTTAGAATAATTATATTTGGCAAATTTAATTTAATTTAATTTCATTTTTTTTTTTCCTTTTTTTTTTTGTGTTTCTTAAATTCTTAATCTTATCATAGAAAATTTTGATTAATTACAATTTGAGTAAGTGAATTAATTTGGTAAATGTGGTAGGAGGGGGATGTTTATTATTATTTATTTTTTATTTTTCGGAAAAATTACGACAATGAAAATAATTTAAAAATTAAAATCATTTATATACAAATTCAATTTTCTTATTATAAATACATTTTTTCAAAGTCATCACAATACTTTTTTTGTAATTTCTTTTTTTTTTTTTTTTTTCAAATAAATATTCTTTTATTGTTATATGAAATACAATAGAATATATAATTTAATATAATGTAGCCTTTTATATATCATACAGCACACTATACCATTGTATATTTATATTAGGTACTTGTAAATTCTTAAATAATTAAATTGTTTGAAGGAAAAACCATAAAATTGAAACATAAAATTTCTCATTTGAAATTTAGTTGTTCTAAATATAATATAATATATATGGGAAATAAATTTGTATGGTTAGGGTAATTAGGATTCATATTTGAATCAACATTGAAAAAAAAAATTGGTTTTCCAAAAAAGTTCAAAGATCACATATATTCAACAATTCCTCTTGGTGTGGTAACCTTATTTTATGGAAATGAGTTTATTCAAATTATGCATACATATAATGTTTAAAGTAATTAATTGGATTATATGGTTATGTACAGACTATATATAATAAAAAATCTAATTATGTATAATGTGATTTTTTTTTTTCAATGAAATCTAAATCATAATGACCATATGTTACAGTTTATATATATATATACACACACACGTTGTATATAGCTTATCTGGAAATTTCTAATATAACTATATGCGACTGAAAAAAATAAAAAATCTTTTGTCTATAAATGTTAGAAATGTTTTTCATTATCTAATAATAAAAGTTTAAACATGAAAGCTATCATATTTTGCAAAAGGGTAATCTAAATATATAAAATGTCATTTGAATTTCAACATGTTAATGCATCATTTGCATTTAACACTATACACATTGAGAGTACAGAGATAGATCATTGCGGTTACTTATATATAGAAGTATATTATTTCATATAACTTCTGTGTGTATCATATATTTAATATCATTCTAAATTTAACAACATTAAAAAATATTTTAAATTGTATTGCGTGTTAACACATAACATTATAATTGTTATGATTTGAATTATATATAATATATTCACTAGTACATTACTATATTGATTTTATGTATTATGTATATAAATATATATCACACACGCAAGTAAGAAAACTATAACATTAATTGTTAAAAGTCACGAATATCCTGATAATTAATTGATCCATTGTAATTTATTGAGAAAAATTATATATATTATTGTATAGATATAAAGTATTTTGTTTATATACGCGAACGCATTTAAATAGTTTAGGTGAATTTTCATCACATTTCACAAACAACGGCTGTAATTACCATTATAATATTAATTTTATTATTAAATTATATCCAATTAAATGAATTGTTAAACGTGATTTTCAATACAAATATTTTTCTATATACCATAGTAGTAAATGGCGACTATATAGCGTGCTTCGTTTACTAAGCTGTTGTATACGTGTGTTGATATAACAAAGTATATATGTAAATATATAGAATTTATAGTGTTGATTATTTGATGTTAGAAGTTTTAAGCTAAAGATATATAAAATTTTCTTTTTTTTTTTAATGTTAATCTTAATGTAATATTTTTGGTTTTTTTTTTAGTACACATATTACTTGTATGTATTGGAAATTGTACTGTCGATTACAAATAGATGACTCTATATTATAATTCAATATATTGAATTGTCATATATTTTAGGCTAAACACTAAAAAATATTTACAATTTAGTATGTGTGTATAAAAATTGCATCGCATTTACTTGTTGTGGAAGCGTATAGTGAACATATATAGAGATTAGTTTCAATAGCTTGCAAAATGTGATGATTTTGATGTGGATAGCGGAGACCATGTCATATAGAAACATTTCAAGATGAAGTAGGAAGCATGAAGACGCAATACTTTAACGTAACATTAACTAACGCAAAAGCTTTAAATGTGTTCGCATATGTAAATGAATTAAAACATGAAAAACTACAAATTATCATTAGTTTTTATCGATGTTTCGGTCGTAACATAAATTCTTTAATAAATTGCGTAAAACCAAGCATCAGAATCAAATGGAAATAATTTCAAATTTTTTTTTTCTGTTAACTTTCCAATACAAGTAATATATTGTATAATTTTAACACATAATGTGTATCGCACATTGTATTTTAAATACATCAAGTAATAAATATGGTTATACAAAGGATTATTATTATTATTATTATTAGAGCTCGTAGATAATTTTCTACATATTTCATTTATTCATATAATCCTATATGTAGTACATTAGTGGACAAAAGTACAAGTATTATTACATATACTTGAAAAAAAAAATAGGGTTCGTTTTTTGACCACAACTGTGTAATGCATTAATTTTATTTATACATACCATATAAAAGGACATTGTACTCATATATATATATATATTGTGGTATTACTATGTGTTGTATTTATTACTAAACAAATTGTTAACATATATATTATATGGATATGGTTGAATTAAATGTGTATACTCTGCAAATATATAATATGATTAAATGTTGATATGTTTCATAAATCATAATCACAAAACATTATACATATAAATTCTATTTCTTACAATATGGGAACATTTTTATTATATATGTTACATAAATACAAATATATGAATATTATATGTATAACAATTATAAAATCATACTCACTCAGTCTATATATCGAAAAACATTTGTATATTTTTGTCATTTTCATTCGTTTCGTCATCGCATGAATTTCTATTATATAAAGCTTTTTTTTTTACATATAAATATATAGCACAAAATATGTATATGAATGATATGTTTTAATAACAAACGGGAAAACAGAATAAAAAAACAATTTTCATTTTAGCCTAAGAAGAATTTCCAGTGAATAAAAAAAAAAAATTTGTTTTTCAATGAAATGGAGAAAACGCCATATATTTCATATTACATTTATAATTTTATATAGTCGATGATATTATTCACATAATATTTTGTAAAATGTTATTATAAATTATATAACATTGCTATTTTCCTTTTAACTATATTTCCATTCAACAATTTTTCTCTATACATTGCATTTGATTTGATATTTATATTTTTTTATATATTTATTATATCACTTTGTATTGTGTGTAATACTTACGTCAAATAATAAGTATCATTATAAAATATAAAGAAAATTTAGAAATAATTTATATTATATATTGTTAAATATTACGAAGGATCTTGATCGGGTTGGGTTTTTTTATCGCGTCCTACCTACTGTACTATATACACGAGTTTATTTACCCAGATCCGTATATACTAAGTAATCACTCCACTCGGCGTCTATCTGATTAACAATGCAGTCTAATTTGTTATATTGTCCGTATATGATGTGTATATATCAATTAATCTGTAGATATGTTTATACAGATGTTTTATTTATTCAATTATTCTGAATAGCTTCCTCATTTTTTGTTTTGTATGGAAACATTATAAATTTTATGAATAGCGATCAATCTATTTCATTGGTCCTATTCATTTATGGTAAATCGAAAAACAAAAGAATTTCTCTTTCGACGTTTCGTGCATTTAATTCGAATAATGTAAATTTGTAAAACTGCGCTCATATTAATTTATTTATTGTATCTTGTATCTGCAATATGACAACAAAAATTGATTATTGACAAAATTAATTTAAACAAACAAATTGCCGTAAGCATTGATACAACGTATTGAAGACTGTATCCAAGAACTGGGCCACAAGCCACAGCAAACACTTGGAGTGATTGTATGGCAGTAGTACTATATGATATAAAATCAGTGGCGATTATTGATTTTTTTTTTCTTTCATTTCAACAATGCGGCTAATTAATTCTCTGAAGCAAATCTTCGAAAAAAAAAAAATCTATTTATTTAGTTTGACATTTTTAATTGAATTTTTTGTAAAATTATATAGGAATATAATTTTTGTTTATATGTATTGATGTATTGAAGAGTAACAGCTAACTATAATCCAGTCATTTATTCCTTTTCATTTTAAAATTATTTGCATTTTTCACATAAGATTCTATAGGCTATTAAATTCAATCACATAAAATACCCATAGATGCTTTTCGATCCGAATATATTTTATAATCATATTAAATGTTTGTCATTGGCTAACATCTTTTAAAACAACCTGTATCATCTGTCTATCATAACCCTATTATATATAAAAAAATGAAAAAAAAAAGGTTTTCATTTTATTGTGGTAATTCTAAAATTAATTGAATTATCGTTATTATGAAAATTTTCTCATATATATATATATATATTCGTATTCGTATACATACATACAAATATAATTATAATGTGTATAATAAGTAGAGGGTTTAAATCTAGAGACTTGGAGCTTTTTTATTATATTATTTTTTTTATTTTTTTTTTTAAATTTGAGTGAGATGAGAGGTGCGGTTACAAAAGGGTTATTTAGTGGATTATATTTATATATATAATACTTATTATATCAAGTCCGTTCGTACCACACGATCGTACACTAATTAAACAATTTTCATATAAAAATTAACAAATTTCCATAATTTTATCCTTAAATAATTTTAATTGGGTATAAAATGTTATTTATAAATTTCTGGTATGTGTTTGTGTGTGTCATATATATATATATATATACAGCATATAACATACAAATAAACAATTAATGGTACATAATTTGTATAACATTTTGAAATATTGTCAGAATATTTTATGTTTACACATATGTGCTTTTATAAAATAAATAATAACAAAGTACAAATATAATGAAAAATATAAATCGATAATATATAATTATTTGTATTTGTACAATAATATAAAATCTGAATAAATATATGTGAAATGAAATGTTTGTTAAAAACGTATAGCTTAATTATTCAATATTTATATAACCATATTATGTATATATTATTTCCGCTTAATTAATATATTTTGTAAAAATAATCAAATTTGATTATAAATACTATAACTGCGAATCGTATTAATTAATTTTTGATATAACTAAATATACCAATATATTATAAATAATATATAATTTAATAATTATCGGTTCTATAGTTTTTGCGTGAATTTAAAATAATGCTTTGTTTTTGACAAATATACATATACTATACGTGTGTATAGTACGGAAGAAACAATGAGTTTAGCATATTATGAATTTAACATTTATATATACCATTAACATTCATTTTAATAATAATTTACAGACTTTACATATTTACATTATATAGATAGAGAACAAAGAAAATGTACATTCATTATTTTGACAGTATAATTATTTTATAATATTGAAAATTGGAATTAATGTAATTTAATTTCACATACAAATAGTTAATATTATGTATTCATATATTAGGATGTATAGTTGTATACATATAATTAGATAAATTGTTGTTGTGGTAATGATCATTCATTTGGTTACAGAAGTTTATAGTATACACGTGAGATTTGTTTTTTTTTTAATCCAAATCATCATTTTTGAACGGTCAAAACTATTCTCATTCGATGTAGCATATATTCACGACACTTTTTTCTTTTTTCAATCAATCTAATCATCATTAGTTTTAGTAAGTCCGCGCGAGAGGGCATATATCATTAATAAAAAAGCTATATTTTGTTTTATATTTTTAGGAAAATGCTACTTCAAATTTCACATGTGTATAATGCGCAGAGCGCCAATCGATATATCGAATACCATGAATGAATTTATTCTCCAGTTCGCTAAATTTGAATCGTTTTGCTACCACAGTTAATTAATTTTACACAAGGTCACAAAATTGGCACAGTTCAAGAAGTTTGTTTTGCGAATTGTCTTTAATTGTTTTATTATATATATTATATGTTATGTAGAAATATTATGCCATCATTTATGAATAATTTAATAAGTTTATATATTAAATTAATATTAATTTTGTTTAAATACTATCATTACAAAATTGTTGTATATAGAATATTCTATATAGTATTTAATATATTATATATATATATATATATATATAATAAACTTTAAATAAATATGTAAATGATTATAATGAAAATTTTCAAAATACATTACCACAATTTGAAAACATAAATAATTATATATATATATATAAATATAATAATACACATTACTATAACATGGATGAATTAATCACTTTATTATTAACTAATTATTATCACGCTAATGGTATATTTACAACAATATATGTACATATAATATACATGGGTATATTAATTATGTAAATAAATATATGTATAGTACCAGTTTCAATAGTATATTACAACTTATAATAGTATATGTAGTACAAATAATATAGTTATTTATTATGTATATAACATCATTAGCATCAATTCATTCATTTACTCTAAGTGAAACTTATGGTATCTAGTAAAAATTTTCATTACAATTAATTTGGTTAATCACTCTATATGCAAACATATAACAATTCACCAGTTGGTCTACCATTATCGAAATATAGATGTTTAATTAATGCCATTATTTTTGAAGTGAAACGTTAATCTTTGTATAGCGAGCAACACAAAGATTTCAAAAAGAAATCCGTTTATTTTATTGGTATTTTTTGTTTTATTCACAAACTCACAAAAATCCAGCTGAAAAATGTTAGTAATATTAAAACCAAATACCGAAAAATTTCATATAGTAATTTTGGGAATTTAACCCGGTATACTTTATGATCCACTGCGCCGCGCCACTGACTTGTTGTTATACTAAAATTAAATGATAAATGTATTATGTCTACACACACATATATATATAACAATATTTCAAAACCTCATTTCCCTAAGTTTTATATATATTACATACATTTATCATTCTACATTTTCACATGCACATATAAACGTGTATAGGAATTATAATTAATATATATGCATAGGGTAAACTATAAAGTAACACTTTTATGGACATTTAATTTTTTTGTACAATACATACTGGTACTTGTCGTCATAGTGAAAGTTGGAAACATAACGCCTTAAGTGTTTATGAATTATATATTTAAAAAATTATGTATATCTTTCATGTTAATTCTAAAATTCTGTACTAAACTTTTGTTGTCAAAAAATTGCTAGTCGATGTTTCTATACATAGATAGCGATAGATTTATTGCCACTTCGAATTTATAAAAAAATTTTGTTGTCGATAATAACTGATTCAATTAAAAATTAACAATATTTAATGATATGGGCATGGATGACTATTACTAAAACATGATAATCTATGAGTCAGCCAGTGAAATGCATATTTTATGTAAATTTATTAAATTATATTAATTTTTAATTCATTTCAATCAATTGAAATTTAATTTTAATACATATACCCAAAATGCCAGAAAATATAAATCTATATAATTTACTAAAACCGTGAACACACTTTCTTATTTTCACATTGAATACACTTAAAGAAATATTCCTATCTATCGCTGATAATACAGTGCCGTTTACTAGATAGTTTACCCTTTATTAAATTTATTTCATATATATATATTGGATATAGTATATAAAAAGCCATCATTTCATTAAAATTATGTTGTTATACATTTTCACATAGTGAATTCTTAAACATATATAATTTTATAATTACATATAAATTTATACTTCAATATTATTAATATTATTATTATTATTATTATTATTATTATTAATAATATTAACCTTACGTCAATTAAATTTCAACTTAAAATTTAATATTGATAACGATCATATATATGGTATATCCGAGTTTGTGTTTATGCAAATATATATGTTGAATATATAAACGGATATATATATATTTGTTTTAAATAAGGGATTAATATATTTAACAAACCATAACTTTATTTAAATATAATTTACGAATATCAGTTTGAAAAGGACTAAATAAATAATACACTGGATTATTTGATGAAATAAATATATGTATTTCTTTTTCTTATAGTGTAATTTTATTTATGGATTATTTTTATCTATATATTGTATATGACAAAAGTCACGTCTTCGGCTAAAGATCAATTTTATGTACAACGACATATACTATATATATATATATATATACAATATATTGTATGTGTATTATAAAATTGGTTATAGAGTTTTGGTATATATAGCAAATGTCCAAATAAAATATTAAATTCGTTTTTACATAATAAAACTAAATTATACATATAAAAAAAAGTTTAGATTGTAAATTCTTTACGTTTTTAGAAAATATATGTATAATATAAAGGAAAAAAAATAGAACTTATCGCTTTTGTCAATCGTTTATATACTTTTTGGCATTATGAACTTTTTTTTTTTTTTTTTTGTATATATTCTTACTCTGTATACAAAATATTAGGAAAAATGTGCACAGAAAAAAAATAAAGAAGAAAATGCTCGTATCCTTTTTTTACGATACCATAATATATAAAAGAGGTACATGAAATTTATGATTGTTAGTTCAAGTATTATTGTTATTAAGAGTATAAGAGATTTAGTTTATATGCGATGCGGAAGCATTTATACTACTGTTAAATATATTTATATTTTCATGTCATATATTACTCCAAGTGGAGTTTTTGGCATCTAATAAACATTCATTTAAGTTGGTAAATTACTCATGCATATGGGAATATATAACAATTTATCAATTGTACGTGCAATTTACGAAAGATGGATGTTTTTATAATTCTATAATATCACCATCATTATATGTGCGCCGACAACCATCTAGTAATTGTTGAGCTCCAAAAAAATCATATATTTCTAGTACTACTATTATATAAACAATGGCAGATGAATATTAATATTTTATAATGAAATAACTTTTGATATAAAGTTCATTATTTATATTTTAACTTTAACTTTTATAAGTATATATTTATTATATAAAAATAATTATAAATAAATAAAATATAACTAGCTACCTATTATTTTTGTTTTCTATAATGTTTGCCATATATTATATTTAAATAGGGGATGTGATGGGATGTTGTTATAATGTTAAGGATTGTTAACGTAACGAAATAATGGAATGGAATTTTAGATAGTGTTATACCGAAATGTATCACACAAGAACAAATAATCCAATTTCAATATGTTATTATTAAGACCAAAAATATAAAAAAATGCCTAACACAATTATCTATGACGATTCTGTAATATTTTTAATCATTTATTTAATGTTTCATTTTTTCCATTATTATATGTTTCATTATAATATGTATGTTGTCACGATAAGTTACTTGGGTATATTTCGAATATTTTTTCTGGTAACCCTACCTAATATACTAATAATCAATATTATATTATATAAAATCATTAGAATTTATGAAAAGTTGTTTAAACAAATAATAAATACAAATATATAAATAATAATACAAAGTATATTTATTTCATAAATACGCAGTCCTAAATTTAATATTAAATTAATTTATTTCTTCATTTGGTCATAATGAAATGATGAGAGAGGTGCGGTGATATTGGAATATCAAAGAAATCAATAAACCTTTTTATGCAATGGTTAATTAATAATTATAATAAAACAAGAATCAGGCATATTACAGATATTCTCTAGTAATGTGATATTTAGGAGTGTATTCAAAAATTTTCGAAAAACTATATCAGTTCAATGTATTTGCATATCCTCCTTTGCTTAACATGTTTTTTTTTTTATTTTGAAAATGAAAATAAAACTATAGTAAAAGATATAGCTCCGTTCTATAATTACCTTATTTTTTGATAGTTAACTCTCAATTTTTAAAATTTAATCAACAAAAATATAATTTGTTGGTACATAATTAAAACACTGTGGTGCAGTTAAAGTTACGTAATTATGTTTTTTTTTTGTATTTTTTTTTTTTTAAATATTCATTGAATTCCACAAAATATATATTTAATTTACATAATTGTATTGCAGAGTGTGTATTTACTACGAATGCATTGAATTATAATCTATAGTAAAATAATAAGTATTCGCTTTATACTGTTTGTTTTGTATTTATACAATAAATTATTATAATTAAAATGAAATAATTAGAAAATAAAATTATATTATAATAACCCACATATGTATAATGTAAATTCTTCGAAAACTGTATGTATTGTATATTATATCGTGTATTTTTTATAATATTATTGGGTTGAGTATTAGTTTCTGTTATAATTAAAAAATCATTTAACTTAATTAACTAAAATCGTATAGAATTTAATTGTCATTTGATGTATTTGTAATATCTGATATTAATTCTTTCAAAACTTGAGTATTATTAGTGAAGGCAGTTCTGCTGACCAGATTTTGCAGTACAAGGTTATTATGTTAACTGTTTTATTATAACTCTAAAGAATTAAATTTTAGAAAACAACGCTTCTACTCAATTGGCTGTTTAATATCACTTTTTTTCGTATGAACTATCGTATACCTTTAAATCCACAAATTATCGATATCCGGATTAATAAATTATTACTGTATACTTTATAATCGTTTGCAAAAATTGTACACACGAGACATTACTTTTATCAAAATAACACGCTAATGTAATAAATATATGTGCATCTAATAATATAATAGTTAAATATAATTTAAAATGAAACACAAACCTCTCTGTTTTGTAAATTTTTTTTGTATAATATATTTTCGTAATATTTATTAATAATAAATATTTAATACACACCTACACATTGTACAATTATGACCAAATTTATATTCGTTTATTATTGTTTCTATATTATAATATATTTATGTACATTTTCTTTATGGAAACTTGATGAATTTGCAGAAAACATGAATACCATTCAGAATCTAGTTGGGATATGGTTATTAAATGCAAAATGGAAAATTTGTTAAGAAGTAAACGATCAGTATACATAATTTCATAACATAAGAAAACTATATAAATTTAAATAAATTTTTTGGCCGTCAACTGTATGTACCATACTTTCACTTGATTTATATTTTATAATATAATTATATGTCACATAAGATTATCATCCTTCAACTTTATTTTCCTTCAAACATATGACGAGAATTTATATCCGTTGTAAATTTATATGTGTAAATAAATTAATAAGTAATTTATTTTTCTAAAAAATACATTCTTGATGGAAAAAAAGCAATGAACTTTTAAATATATAAAATACGATGAAATTTAATAATGAAATCTAATCTAATTACTCATTTGTAGAATAAATAATATACTAATTATAATTAATAATAAATTTAACATAGAATTGAAGCATTTAAATATGTAAATTTTTAAATTTAACCATTTGAAAAATTTCTATTTATCTTAAATGGTATTGTTATTAGTTAATTGTATTTTCAATTAAATTTATAGAGCCAAATGATTCTGCAATCATCATATGACTGCCCATATGCATATTCCACGAACATTTATGGTTTGGATATCGGCTGACTGTAATTTTCACGCAAACCAATTAACATGAAAAAAAATTTCAAAATGTTATTTATTAATAGTAAATTTGTGCTATTGTGTTAATATTTTATAAAAAAATATTATTTTACTTGCCACGGGTTATGCCAAATTACATGATATTGTTGGAGACTAGTTTATCGGCTTCCGCCTGTTCACAGCTACACTAAAATTGCATTATAATATATTTTACAAAATTTTTTTAATCACAATGCGAATAAATTGCCATGATTTATAAAATAATGAATATTAAATTTAAAATTTCCGAAAGTGCAAATTAAATAGCATATGATTTTTAAAGATAGCAATAAATTTTAATTTTCATATATCTTCTTATATAGTAAACGTAAATTATATAATATATAAAATTATACAAATAATTTATTTGCACACACACAAACACACATATACATTTCTCTTGGATTATTTAAAAATAATATAGCACAACATTTTGATGGTGTAGTATAATATTATTCAAAAACGAATGATTTTAAATTAAAATTTAATTCTAGGATACAAAATAAATAATATAAGAATATTAAGAAATTGTTCAGATGATGATGATTATGATGATGATGACTTACGTAGTTTTTGAGTAAACACGAAATATTCAAAAGTCAAAGTTTGGTGCTTCGCATATATCATTTCTTTTTTTTTCAATTAAATTTTAAATATTTTTTTTTTCTTGTAAACAATTTAAATTCGTATATCTAAAATAAAATAAAAATTTCCATATTATTATTATAACATAAAAATGAGATGTGAATGTAGTACTTATATATATATATATATATTTAATTAATTATATATTGTATGTACCATATTTCCAAACCTAATTCATATAATACAAAGATGAGATGTCTTATTCAATGTATTTATTTAATATTTTTTTTTTTTTACACAAAATTTGTGGTAAGAAATGATTGGGAACCATATTATGAAATATGCAAAATTTATAATGAATTTATAGAAATGTCATTCCAACAGTTAATTACAGCATTATATTAGGTACATATTGAATAAAATATTATCTTTGATATATTATTATAAGAGATATATGGTAAAATTTCTCGTATTTGAATAACATAAAATTTTCGTGTGTTATTAAAATTGTTAAATTTTATCATTTGAAATAAAATCCTAATGGTCGTGAATTACCAAAATATTAATTTGTTATTTAAATTTCTTTGTATATTTACAATTGTGTATTTGATACATAAACATTAATTATATTTTTTTTTTCTTCTATATACTTTAAATTAATAATTGAAATTATATGTTCAAATAATAAATAACACATTTCCTCACTTCCTTGGGGCGATGGTTGTTTATATACTAATTTTGATATTGTAAAGAATCATATCAAACATATAACACAAACACAAACACTGCACTACATGCATTAATGGTACCAACAAGTGTATTTATGTAATTTATTTCAATGTAATTAAAATATAATTGACTTTGAAAATGGGTATAAAAACTATATAAACATATTGTATAACATGTAAAACAAGTGGTTTAATTAATGTCATATATTTTCTGATTATTCGTTATCATATAGTTATTACAGACATACGAGTATTACTCATAAATGTACAATATATAGACAACGCCACATTAACATAAGTTATAATAACTTTGTTACAATGTTATGTTATCTATATATAAAAATACCCATAGTTTTGTAGCAATCTTATAAATGTGTACTGTTGCTTATACATACAATATATAATAGATTATCAAATTATATGTTACAAGCTCAAGTCTTCGAGTGGATCGATATAGCATCATCCACCAACATTCAAATTACGTCGCATATGGGACTTCATCAATTGGCCTGGAAGTTTCACAAATCTTTTTAATTTCTAGCTGTAGAAATTGATTTTCATTAGTAACTTTATTAACTTTATGTTATCTGTTTATCACAATTAATTTGTAATGATGTGATTGATTCATCCCTTTTTAAAATTAACCGTTTACCAATTAGATTAATATATTGTTTTACTTAAAAATATTTACTTTAAAAGTTTACTATTGTTCAGACTATTCTAATATATATATATGTATAATAGCACAGTCTAATGTAAAGAAATTGATATAGTACACTTTTAAAGTTGGAAAAACCCATTATTTGTTCACAAAAACTTTAACTGGGTGGGTGGGTGTTATGACCAAAAAAAAAAAAACTATACGTATACATATTACAAAATACACCTATATACAGAAAATTATGTTGTGAATGGTGATTCCTTTGTTAAATGTGTTAATTTTATGCTGTTGTTTTATGTTTATTATTTTATACAATATTATGTATAGAGTATACGGCGACCTACACAATAGAACGGAAATATAACCTTTATTTCCGTTTATATGCTTATAGAGGAGAAATAAGAAAAAAGGTAAAACTGAAAATTCTATTTAAATTTGGAATTTAATTATATATTATTATATTGAATAAAAAAGTTTTCTTTAGACATTCTATGTATGGGTGTGTGTGTGTGTGTATATTGTTGATGATAAAGTATTTGGATATGGAGGAAAAATATTAACGCCGTGCGTTGTATAGCAATATTATGTGTGTGGAATAAAAAACCTCATTGAAAAGTATTTATGCAAAACCATTTAAAACTTGGAACTATTTTAAATGTATATCACACCCTTGCTCATTTACATATAAATATTTATTGTATATTAATTGTTTCAAGAAAATTGTTAACCAATAAATTTGGATAACAAATAAACTAAACAACAAACCTCAATCAAAAAACTTATGAAAAATTTTTATATCTAACTAAAAGTTTTTATTTAAAATAGAATTAATTAATTTTAAAATTATTCTATCTTCATATATTTAAATATATATATAGGATGGTTCTATGTAGACGTAGACTTGACATAGGACATTTATTTACAATATGTGTAAGATGAAAAAAACTATAATATGAAATATTATGATTTAATTATATAGATGTGTATAGAATTTTCTTTTTTTTTTTTTAATTGATTTCTTTGTATAGATTTACTGATTTATATAGCAGCACAAATCATGAACAATCACTTTTTAATGTTTGTTTAATTAATTGGTGGTTTCGGCTGTGTTATGCTATTTGTATATGTGGTCTATTCAAATTTCTATCGATTACGATAAATTTAATAAATGTTAATCTCGCAAATTGTTGAATTGAAACCAATCTCTTAGATATAGCAACACAGAACTCAACATAAGAGTTTGATCAACTTTTCAAATGGTTAATTTTTTCATATCAAAACAATAAAAACAGTAAAATGTAATGATAATAATCGATTTTATTTATTCGATTTATTCATTTGTATTTATTTTTGTATAAATATGTAAATATACATATGTGTGGGGATCAGAACTAATACATATCATTCCTAATGGAACGAAATCATATGAATTTATATGTAAATCATCAAATATTAATTCTTACACAACATTGCATCACATATGTTATATGTATTTTATGCGTGTTGTTGTTGTGTGTATGGCGGCGTCTGTGTCAAAAACATTTACACAAAAATATCAATCAAAGACATGAGATAATTAAAACATTTTCTATTTTCTTATGTTCAACAAATTGTAAACGTATGTTAAAATAATGTATGAAAATATCAACATATAATAATTATATTTTTGTGTGTAGTACATAGGGTAGAAATGGGGATTTGACACACAATATATTGTGTAAATTTTGTATTATATTATTAATATTTTTTCTAATGGTGTGTGTAAATTAATAATGTAAAAAATATTTTATTATTTTTATTTAATTTTCTTTCATAATGCTTATTTTTTTTTTTTTATTTTAGATGTATCGTTGTAAGATTCTTGTAACTTCATTGTTCATTCATGATGTCTACTCAATTCCTATAATTATTGCGTTTATATAATTATTTATATAGATTGTTAAAGCTATTATTATGATTGTAGACAAGGGTAATAAATTTTCAATTAATTGTGTCTGCCCAGTTTTACCCTATATCTATATATATAAATAATTCTTATTTATATTTGAATTTATATAATTTATTATACACTTTTATTTTCTTTTAAATGACGCGATGTTTGTGTATTATTTGCATTATTTATATATCTTTTGAATATTTCATAACATAATAAAATTGTATAGATAAATTATATATAGAATTTCTTCAAAAAAAAAAATAGAGATAAGTACAATTTCTGTTTACACTATTTCAAGTATTACATAGAAACATTTTAGTTTTGACAAAATGTTTATTAAATGTGTGACTCAAATTTTTGCACACCATAATTTTAAATTATTTAACATAATTTCTATTCTATTTTATAAATAATAAATTAGCGCGTGATTAAAATGTATTAAAATTAAATTTGCAGTCCCCATTAAATGCTCATCAAATCCAAATCATAAATTAATATTTAATTTGCCTTTCTTGTATTCTTTGATGGATATATTTTTTTAAATTACTCTTCATATCAATTTTTCCAATTTCATTATTTATTATTAATCAAAACAATTTTATAACTATATAATAAAAGTGTAATGTTGTAAAAGGACTATACTATACTATAATATGTTTATAATTCTATAATTAACAACACATCCAATCGGATATAGGGATTTTGTACACAGACCGAATTTCAAATCTTTATATTGTTTCTTATTTTGGATTTATAAAAGAAGCGATCCATGTACCAGTTCCTAACGCCACAACCAACATCTTATAAGATAAAATAGTACAAGCATATTGACTGGCAAACTTATGGAGACTGGACGAACCACCGCATTGACCCTATTAAATAAAAACGTTAAAATTACATGTGGATAAATACATTAAATCAGAATTTATCATGTGAAAATCGACCAAGTGTACAATAATTTTAATTTGTTTAGAATTTATTAATTTCAGCACGGAAAAAGTACTTCTATACACACACAAGTTAAAGTACACTACAAAACTTTTACTATAACCACTTCATTGAATCTTATTATTAAAATACGAATTAAGCGAATCTTCAAAATTCTAACCCACACCAATTGGGATATGAAAATCGTTTGGTTTATACGAAGATCGATTATTATTTATTCATTCTATATTGTAAATGGAATTATCCAAAAAGCTTTTTAATAAAACTAAATCTCTGTACGTGTGGTATTTATTTAAAATATTATAGATATAACATTATCTTGAATTTTTTATTTTGAATGACTTAATTGCGCTAACTTAATTGTATACACAAAACTTTATCTAAATAATAAATACATTCTTCGTTTAAATTTCTAATTTGATTTATATATTGGAAAAAATAATTTGTCTGGTAAATGTTTGGTTTTTTTTTTTTTTTTTATATAATATTCATTTAATATAGAAATGTGTGTGTGCATAAATTAACTAATATAATTTTTATTTCTTCAATATGTTTGACTCTACATTTTTTTTTTTAACGCATTATTTTTAATTAAAATAAATTGTATATACAATATAAGATAAATTATATATAGTTTAAGTTAAGAGGAAAAAAAAAGCGAAAAGCGAATGAATTCAAGGCTTAATAGATGTTATTTTAAATATTTACAATTTTCTTATCTTTGACATTGAAATATGTTATGTACAATATAAGTATAACATCAATTTATACATAAATAATATATGTGTGTGCTATGTATTATGTTATGTATAAAACATATATAATACATAAATTCTTATTTTGAAACATAAAATTTGTGTATATGTTATATGTATATATTTTTCTCTTATGGTACATAATTTTAGAAGTGGCAGTGACATATGATTTTCCTCTTTTTTTTTTTTTTTTGGATCATTCACATTTTTATATTATATCCGCAACTTCACCATATACATCTCTATGTATATACATTACATTTATAGAGATATGCTATATTTAAAGGATATAGATGAGCATTTAGAATTGTTATAATTTATATACATATATATATATTCTTATATATATATAATACAGACATCAGTCATACAGTCATGTATCATTTATTTTACACTATAATATAATGTATAGTAAAGGATCCGGTACATTTTTTTATAGCGTGTTGAAATGAAAGAAATACAAAAAAAAAGAGAGTATATAAATAATATATTGTTAAAGGATTACATGAACATGTAATGTTTTATATATGTAATATAGTAAACATTATATATGTTATACTGAGACACCGTGTATTGTTAATAATACATATCAATATAGAATTGTGTATATCTATGGATATATATATTATATGGTATCTTTGGTGATTTGCTTCTGTGTATTCCTTTATAATTGATTGTATTTAACAAATATATTATTATATAGCCATTTGACGACTAAGCTTTACGTAAAAACCAAAACAAAATCTGTAATTTGATATTTTAAAGGTTCTTTGGTTAAATTTTGTTTTTTATTCTACCTACTTGATATTCGAATTTCGATTCGAAAAGAGGAAAATGTCTCTTACAAAAATATTTTTCATATTAAATCTAATATAATATAATTCTATTTCTCAGGGTGTACGAGTATAGGTATTTTGACGACCTGAATGAAAAAGGTTTACCAAACGGCAAAGTAGTTGTCATGGAATGGGAATGATTTTAATATCTGGTAAAAGACGAAATTGTAAAGCCATACACATTAAAACATTTATTGTTTCTATAATATTATGTTATGCAAAAGTTTATACTGGAATATCCAGTAATTACACTTCGACAGACCTCGGACGACTCGGAGATCCATTTTGTTTGCCCTGCACTCCCTCCCTGTCGTCGCCCACCCCAAACAGCTATGTGGGTTTATTTATCAGACATATACTAATTCAACTGCCAAACAACAATATGGTCATACGTTTTTCAACTCAATTAAATAGTACAGTGAAGTCGATACAAATTACTTGGTATGTGTGTGCATTTAGCACTTTCACCAAATTCATCTGTAATTATGATATTTTATTTATTCAATTATTGTATTTTTTTTTTGAAATCATGATAAGTTTAAAACAGGTTTTTCGGTACACAAGAGCTAATGATTAAGTCAGCGGCTACGTTTATGCACGCATGTAGCTCGAGTTGGTTCCCTATTTGTACATGAAATTGAGTGGAAATGTTTTTTTTTGATAGTTAAAATTTAATAATCATTGAAAAAATGTGTTTACATACCAATTAAAAATATATATCGAACTATTATTAACTATTTTAATAAATATTCTATTAAATTGAATAAACATCTGTTAAAAATGCACATAATACACAACAACAAAAATTTTAACATCAATTTTTTATTTTATTTTTTATATATATATAAAAAATAAATAATATACAATATATATTTCACATTAATGAAATAATTTCAAAACAATTTTCGATAAAATAGATAGAAATATAATTTTCTATAATAATTGTTCACCACATTTACTACCTGCAGTAATTTATATGCGCACTATTAAACAAATTAAATTATAATAATTTACACTATAATAAAATTTAAAAATTACTTTGTTAAATATTTTATCAAACACATTAAAATTTATTTATAACGAATTATATTTAGCAAATAATTTTTTTCTACATAATTTACAATAAAAATATAAGACTTTAAATACATTTTTAATTTAATTCTAAATAATTACCAAAACAACTTTAAGAAAAAAAAAAAAACCATTTGTAATCAATTATATGTATTTCTAATTAGTTAATTAATTAATTTGTAGGCCAAAAATACACATTATGTGTTGTTGTTTTATAACTTATAAACAATTTAATAATTTATAGAATTATTTGTGTTACTTCATATCCGCGTGTTTTTTTTTTCTTTTAAATAATAATAATTTTCCGTATATTGTTCTATTTTTTACCATCTAAACACATTGGCTGTTCAACAGCAACTGAATTTTTAAAATGTAAACAGTCTATTTACCAATAACCAACAATTCATCCATTTAAAGAATATATATAGATTTAGATAGAATATATTAAATGTATTATAGAGAGAAGAATAAGTTAAATTATGAAAAAAAATACACATATTTATATATACCAAAAATACTACGAGTATATAATATACATATCATCATTATATATAATATATAAAGATAAACACACATACCATAACCATATCTTATAGTTAGCTGTTGTTATGTGTTCCGCATGGTATCATTGTAATCATGAAACATTATCATCATTGAAATAAATGAGAAAATTTTTTACCGGTCGATGAAAATGCTTTTTATTTATGTGTATGTGTATGTTTGGTATACATATGAATAAAGTGTGGAAATGGGAAAAATATTGTATTTTTACTAGACTTTTATAATAACAGTTCTTTTCTATCCTTAGATAGGATATACACAATACATTATATGGTTTAACTTGCTAGGCACATAACAATCGCAAATATTGTTGTCTAATGAAAATTTTTCACTTCACAGTATATCTCTCATATTTTCCCAATGAAACGGGTGGTCATAAGTATTTTATTTTACCAATGTGTGTATGCGAGTATATGTACTATAATTAAAAAAAATTTATTATTATTATTATTATTATTTATTATTTTATATAGATGATGTGTATGTTTGGGTATATTAAATCTATTTTCGAAAATTGTTATTATATATTTGGTTAAAAATTATGTATGGTTCATGTAAAAAATTTATATACAAGTGTATGTAAAGGATGTTTTCATATATAATATATTGATATGAGTTTGTTTAAGTTATTTACATCCTTTTGTTTTCTATTAATATAAAGTATATTAAAAATAAGTATGCAATAAGAGTGCGTCTGTGTATTCAATTGATATTAAATATTTATATAAAATATTCTTGATTTTAAATTAAAATTTTAGCTTATATGCTTTTTGGTTAATAAATATATAGACGCGAGAAAATCGAACACACACAAAATATAATAATAATATAAACATAATATTAATAAAATAATTAATTTTTATTTTTTATTACAGTATTATGCAAAAATTAATTAAAACATATATTTATATATATATATATATTGTATTATTATGTATTTATATAATAACATTCTTCACTATATAAGATGTTCAAAAATATAAATTGAATAAAATATCATCCATTGACGTCATACACTGGATTGCTGGGTTGAAAGCTCTTCTATGTACACATTGCACTGACAGCACGCCCGATAACTTTGAATTGTATAGCAATTTAGACACCATCGATTAAAATTTTCACACCACGACAAGATGCGATTATTATATGGGTGCTTTTTAGAATGAAATAATTCTATCTCTATAATTTCGTTATCAATCAATGACTCAATATAGCATAATGTTATAGCTATCGGTTCTTCTTCAATCGGTAGACGGAGCGATGTCTCATTAAAACGTACGTTTTTATTTGTCGGATTCCAAACCGAAATGTTTATCAACAAAATAAAGTACAAAGTAGTAAAACATAATACTGATATCACCAATTTTATGGTTTTTGGTTTATCGAAACAGATAAATAGACATGTAAAATATAAATAATAAATGCTAAGAACATTATCGTTTACCCAAAGTTATAAGGATTTCCGTAATTTGAGAACTCCGTACTTATAGGAATGAATTTTGAAATAGACTTCTATCAAATATGTTTTATTGTTGCATTCATACATTCACATTGTATTAATCAATTTTTTGCATGATACTGTAATGAATAAAAGAAAGTTTAATAAATTCTTTCGATTATTATGTTTTTATCATAAATATTTATAATTCAATAAAAATAAATAAATGGTATATTTACGAAGCCACACATTTTTTATATTTATATATGGAATATATATTTTAACGATTATCGTAATCCATTTCATTCAATTGAATTATAAATATATATATATATATATATATATATGTGTGTGTGTGTGTGTCGGTTTTTGTTGTTATTCGAAATAGAAAATCTCTGAAAATGTATTATACTTTTAAGTAAATATAGTAAGGGTATATAAAAAAATATACTTTATATTATTATTTGATGAAAATGATTAATATTTCGAATACTTTTGTAAAAATTGATTTTTTTTTTCTATATCATTACATGACTGAATCATTTCCCATAAAATATCGATAACTAAATATTTACCATCTATATGTGTAAGGTGAGGTCATATCAGCCACCAATAAGTTATTTGATTAAGATATGGTGGTAAATTATCAATTGCTTAATTAATTCAATATAAACATATAATTTTTGTCATATACTTCACAGTATATTACTAATATTTTTATTTTCCTATACCTCGTGGTACATAAATATAATAATTAATTGAAAGGAAAATGCAAATTTCATTCAGTTTTTTTCCCAGTTACATGTTTATACTAATTTAAATGTGTGTTGTAAAACGTAAAAAAGAAAATAGATGACAAGTAATCGTTATTATGTCAGTGTGATTAATGAGAAATTCTCTATATATTCACCATATGTTTAATATACGAGTATATGCAAAATTGTCTGTGGTTTATAAGAATGTACTTTTACATTTTTGAACATATTTTATAAAATATTTATTAATATAATTACAATATATATTACAAGATGTATTATTATTACAACAATATTTTTCAATTTTAATGTACTGTTTAAAAATACTTATTACTTACTGCCATATACCGTAAATTGGGAAGATCAGGAGTACAGTGGATCAGTACATATTTTTTGCGGTCCTTCTTTATTTACTAATCTAATTACCGAATCCATTTGAATTATTTATCGAAAATTTTACACTTCATTTACCATTATATATGCGAAAAAAGTATATAATAATTTTAAAGTATACTCGGACATTAAAGCCAATATATACATCCAGGTCATCGAGATTACGAAAACCTTCTTTTATCTATCGAATATATATAATAATATGGTTGAAATGTTTCTCGCTTAAAATACAACACCCCATTTTACAGTACACGATTTTCCGGAATATAAAATTTTATAAACAATTTATTTCCAAAAATTGTGTACAATAAATTATATAAAATAAATCTTGTCAAATTTATGTGATTGATTATATAATCTTCTGAACAATTTTTTTTTTTTAGATAAACAAAAGGTTGGTTCTTTTCTTTGGGGTTTTTTTTTTATGTAATAATCGGTGTACAAATAAGACATTGCGGTTTCGTTTTGAAAGCAAGACCCGGATGTGGGGGTGACATAATCCCAACGTTTAAGTGCCTTTGACGTTTGCGTTGGCTCTTTTCATATATGTTCGAGAATTATCGTGTAGAAAAACAACAATTATTATTATATTACAATTGAGATACAGTGCTACTTTCCGATACCATCAAATACTAAGATTTTCAAATCATCCATGTTTATATATTGAAACCGCAATCTCTTCTACATGATGGTATTGGTAAACCATATTGTTTACACTATCAGCTCTAGATGAATGGTAAATTATACAGATTTTTGACTGGACTTTCACTAAATAAAAGATTTATGAATTGATGTATTGCGCCATAATTATATACGATGGCAGCTATGTTGATCCGCCAAGTCATGTGTGTACTACGCCTATTATAAGACTATTCTACGAATATATACAAATGTGTACCTATGCATATGCAAGCATATGTATATAATAATATTAGTATATAATTCGTTTTTGCTTTTTGGTCAAATAAATAAAAAAACTAACTCATTTATATACGTGCGTGTAAGTGTATACGTGCCTATTGTATTTCCCATATATGTAATAATAGTATAATATATGATGAAGGACGACAAACCTTATACACATATTATTTATGCATATCCCCAAAATATAAGAAAAATTTTTCATTTTCAATATGCGATTATAGAAAAATATTTAAATTTGTTGGCAAAGGTAAATCAATGTCATATTAAATTGATAGGTATCTTCAAATTATGTCTATAACAAAAAAATATTTTATCCAAAGTCACAAATAATATACATGTGTATATTTAGAAATTTTACAATATGTAAGTTAAATATATAATCTTCTGGCCTATGATAAACTAGAACTAGACTATGCAATGTATATGTGTTTTTTTTTTATTTTTACATTCTGTCTGACTTCTACATATCTACACATATCCAAATGTTAAATTTAAAACTATTGTTATAAGAATTTTTTTCTTGCTTTTTTTTTATACTTATCTTTACCTCCTTTTTAACCTACATACATATATTTTAAATTTTAACTAAATTCTACATCGAATAATACTCATATAACATACATATTATGTATTATGGGTCTATTGTATAGAATAGATGTATGAAAATTCATTTGAAAACTATAGAAAATGTATATATACGAGTATGTAATCTAATAAAGGGTTGTTTGTACCATATTATCAATATTTTAGATACAACTCATGAATAAAATATGTATAATAATAACTATAAAATGGAATAACTTTTTTTTTTTTTTATTCACTCTGGCTTAAAGCAGCGTACGCTTGTACACATTCGAAAATTGTATTCAATGTATGAAACTACATTTGTTTAAAAAAATTTAATTTAATTTAATGATTATTGTATAAAAAATAGAAAATGCAATTGATCTTTTATCCAATATATAGGATATGTAAAATTTTTAAACCAAATAATAATAACGTATCTTTCACAGGTAGAAAATCAGTTTTTCGTGTAAATACAAAATTTTGTACTATATTATTATTATAAACTATTTAGATAAATTTATAAATATATTTATTTTAAAAAAAAATACATAATAAATTAAATAACGTAATGTCTACCACTTAAATTTAATGCTGATTTAAAAATCATAATATAAGAAGTAAAAATACTATAGAAACTTAAAACACAGTCTTTGTTAAATTATGATTTCGATCACTTGTATATATTTATAAACTTGAATTTTACTTTTATTTAATTAATTAAATTTTTAAAATTCATTTTATAATATTTTCTTTTCTTGATGCATAAAAGATATTTATTATTCAAATTCTAACCTCTTGAAATTTATATCTGCATTATCGATATTATATAATGACTTATTGTGACTTGATCACAATTCGATGATATTAAATTCTCATTTTCATTTTATTACATTTACTGTTATTTTATTATTTCTCAACTCAATCACATTCATCAAAATCAATCAACACGTTCACGTTTTGCTAAATAATTATTTTATTTTAGAAGTTTTATAATATTAAATATATAATTTATGTTAGTATTTTTTTCATATCGTGTTATAAAAAACAAAAACAAAATATAATTGAAATTCAACAATCCAATTAATTAATTAAAATGTAAAAGTGTAATATATTTAGAAATAATTAAAAAAAAATTTTTTTTTTTTATTGATGTCCAACAACAAAAATGGGCAAATAACCTAAAAAAAAAAAAATATATATAAAATATTGTATAATATAATAAAAAAAATACCTTTATTTAAAATTGTTACGAGGAAACATTCAGTAAGTAAAATAAAAATTATATGTTGTACTTTTTATCAAACACACGCGTGACGTTTTTATTGGTCGTTTTTTTTTTTCAATTAATGCAGAAATTAAAAGAAATTGTTGTTGTTGTTGTTGTTGAAAACAGCACATAGTTATGTTTCACCTACGGGTTCAAGAGTTCATATAATATATGACGCATTTTTAATCTTCATACATTAAAAGCACTCGCACAGGTAATTAAACAATTTCACATGGTCATGTTTGGTAGATGTGTTAAGAAAAGAATGGTCATATTCTGGGTGGGATGTTAACCACACGTATGTCTGAACATTCAATCAACAATTTATTTAACATTGTTTTTGTGGTTATGTATATTATAAGATTGATTATGTATGTCTGACTTATGGTATCAAGCAATATTGTTTTGGAAAACGTTCCATTACCAGTTTTAATCTTATTTTTTTTTTTTTTTATAAAAATAAAAGAAAATAATAATGTAACATAATTGATTTACGAACAAAAGAAATATTTTTATGTTTTCTCTAAAATATTAGTTACGTTTGTTTTTACTTCATAATAAATTTATACTCAAATTTGTAATTTATTATTTATATATGAATGTATTTTCTATTATATATTTTGTTGTCTTATATATTTATTATATACGTTAAATCAAAAACATCAAAACACAATATACTTTTCTCACAATATACTACACACCTATGTATTATATATATATGTACAACTAAATAATAATATATATAGATGTTTGATCACAAATCAACATATTTTAGTTAGGCATATATGTGTATAAAGTATCCAAGCCAAGGCAATCCCAGCTAATATTTAAAGTGGCTGAAATCAAACGTGTATGTTAATGGCATCTTAATTAAGTATATAGTGTTCCAAAATAAGAAAATCCTTTGTGATATGATCCGTAACGTTTCTGTGCTGTGGCAGAAACAATCACTTATTTTAGAAATTACTTTTCTAAATTATAGTTTTAACGGATTTCAATTTATTATAATTTTTTTTTTTTTTTTACAGAATTTATAAAATTTAATTCAATCTTTTATTGAAGAAATTGTTAAAATTGTTTCAGACGTTTAAAAAAGCGTTTAAAGAGCGACACTTTGTTTGTGCGAACCTCATATCTTTGGCATGACTAATTAAAATAATATAAATATTGTTTTGAAATTGAAACGAAGATGGATATATTTAATAAGAACTAACCAATGATTCTTATAAATTTAAAATCAAATGTTAGCTGGGATATATAGCCAATGCCTGCCAATAATATATGTATTATAAATAAAGAAAAGGAATCAATTTTCTCTAAAAGTATATAGATATAATAAAAATCCACTTCAATTATTATTTCTTTTGTTTTCCGTTTTTTTTTCTTCCATTATTCATTTTCATTCATCTCTATTTTTATATGGGAAAATTTAATAAAATATTCAATTCTAATCCCAGTTATATACAAAATATGATTCTTCTTCTTCCATAAGTATAATTGTATTGTATACCTGCTGTTATGGTTTATAGATGCATATTATATTATATTATTTATATATTATTATATATTATATTAGATGAAATATTCATTTTATTTATACAATATATTTTTCCTAATCAGGGGTGATGACAACATTATCGATATTAAATAGTATATTTATATACATATACATGTATTGTATATGCATACTATCTAATATCTATGACATATATTTCATAATCATTCAATTATGTGATTTGGATCAAAGTTCCACAAAAAAAAAATAATAAAATATGAATTCAATTTTGCTATTTCAAGTTCATTGACACTGACTGAATATAACGCATTAAATTATATAATTATATAATTATATACATATACATTTAGTATTATGAATATACAACTTACATATTACATGTTATATTAGTACATATAGATTATAATATTAGTATTATATTTTAATGCCAATAACAAAATATTAAAAACTACAATAAATATATTTTAATAAGACTCTAACTGATATACTATTTAATCAAAATACTTTATTTATAGAAATATAGCAGATCAGAATATACCTTTTCGATTTGTGTTACAATATTAAGTATAAAAGAAAAAAAAATGATTCTTTCATAACTTAATTAAGAAATCTAAACAGTATATTTATATGAAAAGGTATACAATAAAAAATACCTGTTCTTGTGATTTATATATCATATTTTCTATTGATTGAAACGTTTGTTTGGAACTATTTCTTGGTATAGTTTAATAAGGAAAATACTTATAAGCTGAAAATGGAAATAAACCATAAATTCATGAAGTGAATTCTTATAATTGAAATTAAATAATATTTTGTATTACAATTATTCAACCATATAGAAATTATTATTGAATAATGTAACATAAATATAAAATATTGTGTATTTTTCTTCCAAAAATAATAGAATTATACAATCGGTACGTTCTCTCTAATATTTAGAAAAAAAATTATGTCACAGCTGTATATATGAAAATGAAAATGATTCACTTAATTAGTTTTTGGTACTTATCACGCCATAAATAAAATGTAACTTTTATCATCCAAATAAAAGTGCTTTTTTACACTTTTCAAATATACAGTATTCATTCTGCCTGCTGTTGCTATAATTAAATTATTTATATATAACTTATTACTTATTATTATTGATAAAAACGATGACAAGAAATTACTTTATTCAGAACTTAAGAGTGTGTTTTCAATTTTATTGTATTGACGTCGACACGATGTAAGTTTTGACGGATTTTTTTATTTTTTTTTTATTAGTAATAATTTATATTTGTTTTGGGTTTTGTTCTGCGAAAGTTGACAAGAAATCACATTCAATTGACTCGTGAACAAATTTTATATGAAAATGAATTATTATAATATATCTTGGTGAAAAAAAACTAATATACATTCGCACGTAATATGCGGAAAAGGAACATGTGTATTATAAAATAAGAAATACTACCTTTATCGGTTATAAAATTTTAGTTCTTTTTATTTTATTTGACAATTAATGGCGGAAATGCATCAAATATAAAAAAAAAATCTTTCACATGTTTTGTTTGTTTTTATTGCGTATTATTAGATCTTTCAATTTTCTTTGAGTAGTTTTATTTTATATGTTTTTTTTTGTAATAGACGAACGTATATTTATAGCTATAAAAAAAACCTACTTAAAAGATATTCTCTAACATAAGTTAACCTTTAAGTTTAACAATAATGTACACATATGAGCATCCAAAATAAATTTTGTTTAATTTATATGAATATACTGTGTATTCACTGACAAATCAAATGTTATTTTATTAATGCTAAATGTATATTTCAGATAATTGAATGTTGTACAACGGAATACCACTTGTTTTTATCGATGTTACATTCGCTTTCTAAGACATCATAATCTCATGAATAAATTGTAAAATGAATACTTGTAATTTAATTTGAACGTGTTTAGTTAAATATATACTGTACTAATATTCTTTAACATAAGGGTTAAATAAATACAAGCAATAACCGTCTTCACTAACCTTTTTTTTTTTTTGTATACGCTATAATATGCTTTACCTTTATTTATGGTATATGGTATATGAGTACCATCATATTATGTATGTAATAATAACAGCGTACGTTGTTGTTCTTATTATTTATATAGTGGTACTCGTATAACCATCTTGAGTATTGAAATTTTAATTAATTCTTAATGGAAAAATATATTTTATTTTATGTACATTTGGTGTGTGTGTGTGTCTGTGTGTGTTTATACACTTATATAGTCTTTATTATAAAAATAAGAGACTTAATATAAAAGTGGGTATCAGTCTTGTTATATGTGTGGAATACATATAATATAATAATATGTGTAGTGATTGTGTTAAGCATTTAATGGAAAAATATATTTATACAATATATTGCATTCATTAAATTGTTTCTGATACTCTATATCATATTATGCATAGTATTCAATATATATAATATATAATAGACAAGTAACCTATACGTCGTGGTACATGTATAATATTATAAATAAATTAAATTGATTTTTTATATTGTAATAAAGAGGAAAATTTAAAACAATTTATTTATTTTACGTTTAACTATAGTTTGAATTTAAATAACTATTATAACTTATTATGTATTACATTGTTATCCCTTTAGTATTTTTCAATTAAATTACCTTTGAAGTTTTCAATATAAATACAATATATGTATATACTTCCTTTTTAACTTATGGAAAAATCACAGAGTAATATTGTAAAAATTAATAATCTTTTTTACATGTGTCAAAACAATTTTTCATTTATAAATCTATATATTTTCCTTTTTCATGTTATTTATACGTTCAATGAATGATGTTAAAATCAATTTACTTAAAAAAAAAATACCGATATTTTTTATTTATTTTATAATAGAACATTTTTAATTATAAAGTTTTTCTTTTTTTTTTCTTTTTAACGATGCGGTGAACATATAAATTATAAATGTTTAATTAATAAAAAAAAAGGAAAGATAAACTTCCCTCCCCACACACAACTTTAATAATAAATTTAAAGAAAATTATCCACAGAACAAAAGTAGCTTGTTATTGCTTGCAATATGTAATACCAGTAATACGTAATACCACGTATTAACAATGTAATAAAATAATTGTATTTGTCAACACACAAACACACACACACACAATACATATAAAATGTAAATAGTCTAAACTGCAGACAAAAATAATATATATCGTCTAAGTAATTTTTGGAATTTTTATAATGTTTAATTTTTTTTTCCATTCTATATATTGTTAATATAATGTGTTGGTAAACAATGAAAATGAAATATGGTATATTTTACCAATACTACACAGTAATATAAGTATCTCGATATAAATAATATATTTGGTATATATTGTATATAAAGCAAATATTATTATTATATTCTTGGGTATGATATATATATATTTTTTTTGATAGTTCTTTGGTGTGCTGTGTACACATTATTTTGTATTTATAGTTTGTATAAATATTGTGGTGTAAAGTGTGTTGACGTATAAACTATATTTAATTTCTTACAAGTGTTCAGGTGTGGCACTATTATTATATTAAATTTTACGTGCAGAATGTGAATATAACTTTATTATATTTTAGTTGTGTGACAATGTGCACTGTTAAAAATGAGAATAGGTTTAAATTTTGATGAATCTCTACTAAATATCGTATTTCTTAATTTATTATACACAATTTTCAATGCCAACTTATGCTAAATGTTTTCAGAATTTTATTATCAATAGTAACGCATATAGAAAATCAATTTGAATTCACAAATTTTGTTATACATTTACATTACCTGTCTGTTTTATAACATCTTGCCCTGTGGTTTCCAAATAAATTTCAATTTATTAATTATTTATATTATTGAGTAGTAGAATTTAACAAGCAGTGAAGTTATTGCTATATATTTTCGTAAATTGTATGTAACTATAATTGTGACCATTCACCGAATGTATACACACAATTTAAACGCAAGTTTATTTAACAAACATGCTAAAACAGAAACATTTCCGTTTATTTATTAAAAATGGTTTGTGTCTTTGATAATCAATAAAACAAAATCCAATTAGTTGATTGATTTTTACAATGAAAAGTATAGGATAATGTTAAATAAAATTGCAATTATAGAGAATAACAAGCGTATTCATACGCGTATGATTAGTTTAATATCCGCGTATGAATGTTCTTGTCCATACCCAGTGGAAGCAACGCCTAAGTAATAAGAATGTGTGTTAGAAAATATTCGTCAATTATAAATATAATTATCATAAAAGGGATATGAGATATTATAATATCTTTGTCAATCAAGATAAATTTAAAAATAAGAATATCCTCTAGCGTTGTTACTGAAATGTCACACTTGTTCCACACCCTTTTTTCTTTTATAAATATGTTGTCGTTTTTTAAATTTTCACTCATTATAATATATATAAAAAAAATAAAATTCAAGGGTACACTTTTCAAGATTTATTATCTTTATCTGAATTGAAAAAAGAATATAAAATATGTATATGTAAACAATTGTTTTGTTTATAAACATAAAATTTATGAGTTTATTGTATTTTTAAATGATAATCTGAACAATATCATTAATTATATTAAACTGTATATATAAAAAGATGACCATATTGTAAGAAAAACCCTATTTTTCTTTCCTTTTTTTTTTTTTGTTTGAAATTTTCGGAAAAATTACAGTAATTAAACAATTTTAACATTTATGGGAAAATTCCAGCGAAATTCCTTGATTTTATTCATAAGATTGTTTTTATTTATATTAAAAGAATTATGTGTTCTTTACGGTGTGACCTTCGTTTAACTCAATCCATTATTTCTCTTGCAAAAAAAATTTTCAAGCAACTTTAATCGGCTATAATTTTTTTATTCTATTTTTCCACCTCATTTCGTTTTAGCAACACAAACACACAAAAAAAAAAAGGAAATAATAAAATTCGCCCACATTGATATCGATGGAAAAAATTCTTATAGAGTTTAATTTAGAAACCGATAATAAAATCAGTTCATATATAGATTAAAATACAAACATTATTAATAACTAACTGTGTGCAATTATGCAATAGATAGATCGTATATATAGAGTTGAGATATACCGCCTATACATAAATGGAATGAAATATAAATTTAAAATAAATTTCTATAAAATAGTACTCGAGGTACATAAGAAAGGATGCGAAGAAAAAAAAAAAAAAAACAAACATGCATATAAAATTCAATTCGATAAAATCTAAAGTAATCTATTTATGTATAATATATAAAAAAAAAAAAAAAACAAGTAAACCGCCCACCTCCATAAATGTATTATAATAAAGGATGAGTGCAAGTCAATAAATAAGTGCAAACCATATGAACTGTATTCGATCGTTTTGCAGAACAATGTTGTGTGACGACACTTTGACATTTCAATTTTTCCATTTTTTTTTTCTTTTAATTGGTCACTACGCTAATTTATTTTCTAATTTTTGGTTATCCAAATTATGAAAATTGTGATCCATCTAATATGTGGATTAAATCTTATTTATCTTCCTAACTGCATTATTTTTTTGACTTGCCTTCGTCTTTTTCTATGTACTACATGTATTTCTGAAAATTTAAATATTTATACTATTATATTCGTAAGTATTATTATAAAGTATAATATTACATTCTGCAAAAATATAGTGATTGCATTCAAAAATTTCCGACAAAAAATATGTCTTGTTAAAATGTTGTTACTTTGAATTTCTTTGTTGATTTCATTTCACATTTATTAGTATATAACTTATTTTTTTTCGCAATCAATGTAGTATTTATTATATAGCTGCTACCTATTTATATAATGGTGCATAGAATAAAATCAAACGTATATATAATTAATGATGTGAAACAACAACAAGGTTATTTTAACATAATATAGTAATTGAAATATTCAACAATTTTATGAAAACAATAAAAAGAAAATCTTATATAATTGTATTTTAAATATATAGAGAAATCATTAATCATTCAGAATTGAAAGGTTTCTTATTTTTTTTTATACGTAATTATGTATATAAACAATGCAAATACAATAAAATACATGTAAAATATATATATATATATAACATAGATCAATGAGACAATATTGAACAATAGAATTAAGTCGATTGTAATACACTTTGATTAAAAGAAAATTTATAAAATTGAAAAATAAGAAAGAAGAAAATCTTACTGCAAATATCAATGTGTTGAATAAATGTGTGTTTGTGTGCCAAGTGTTTTGTGTGTGAATATATAGAAAAAGGTAACAAAAAAAACGCAATTTATGATGAGATTTTTTCTTTTCTATTGTACCACTTCCATATTATTATATACTCAATAAATTTTATTTAGTTGAATTTACCAAAAACATTTCCGCATGCTGAGAGGTAAAAGGAAAAAAAACCATTTATCTAAATTGTTATTAGACAATAAATATTAAGAAATTGTCTTAAGTTTTAAATTTATTTGTTTTTCTTTTTTTATAGTACAAATTTTTAAATTGTTTTGTTATTGTATAGACCCGTCCTATATAATAGATATATAGATGACACACAGTTAGTATATATATTTTAACATTAAAACACTTCGGGAAAAATTAAATGTTTATATATAAAAGATTGAATTTCGCTTTTTCATTATTACTTATTTTTTTTTTTTTTTCATGGTTCTGTTGTGATTGAAGTGTAATTTATTTAAATGAATTTAGAAGTAAAAAAATTTGTGTAATATGAAATAAAATTAATTCATTTTATGAGATAATTTTATGGTATTGATTTGAAATTGTATTGTAACTATAGGTTCGATTTAATTTTAATACTTGTTGCGGGCGGCATTATATGCACTGCTCCAATTATATACTATGTGACTCAAGTTACACTATACTACACCCCTACATGAAAACATACATATCAAATTCAATGTAAAGTATATAAAAAGTTTGTATTGTTCATTTGTCGAACGATTTTTTAGATGGATAAACAAATTTCATAGTTGTTCACAATTTTAATTAAGTGATAAATTACAAAAATATTTTTCTACCAACTCTCAATTATAATTAAAATGAAAATTTTTGGTTTGTAATTTTATTATAGAAATATTATTATATTTTATTCTATTGATTAGATTTTCAAATCCAATTTAAATGTTATTGGCAATTGTGGCGGCTTATATAATATAAAGTACTCATTCAACCAATTGTCTCATATCGATATATGTATATTTATATATATATATAACTATAGCAAACATGCTTTAACAACACCAGATATGTGTGAATTGTTATAATAAATAAAATATAAAAATCGAAATTCAATAAATAACTGTTGAAGAAATATTTACTAAACAATACAATTTACAAGAGAAAGAATATAGATGGATTGAAAAAAAAAAATGTGGTTCCTGTATTATTATTAAAAATTAATATATATATTTTAATATATTTAATTATAATAAGCGGTTGCGACACACACGAGTGGATCAAAATATAATTTATAAGAAATTTGTTTGACATTTTATCGTCTGGTATATGCTATTGAATTTAAACGAAAAGAAAAAATTTACATACCCTCTGGTCGTTGCCTCCCCTTTACCCTATATACACATATGATACAACATATATAATTATATTTTATTTGAATATTTCCACAAGGACCATCAATTTAATAAATTTCTATAGGGATTTCAAAGAAAAAAAAAAATAAAACAAGATATAAAAAATATCTAAAGTTTTATGTTATTTTATTTATTTTATTTATATGATTAAAATTATAAAAAATAAAAACATCAATATATATTTTCGATAAATGTCTCTAGGGTATCATAATATTGTTAACAGTTTTTCTTTTTCTAATTCTCATGTAATATACAAAATAGATATTGAGGTGGTTTTGTTGTTGTATTTTTTATTTATTTATTTATTTATTTATATAACGATAAAAATTATAATGTATATATTAACATTTTTTTTTGTATCAGTATATTAAACTCGTATAAGTAAAGACTGTTACAATATTGTATAGTTTTTTTTTTTATATAGGAATTGAAATCATTTATCTCATCATCTAAAAATTTAAAATAGTCGATACTAAACCTAAAGCATCATTATTTTATGATATAATGTGTCATATTCAAAAGTAATACATTCAGTTGTTTCCTCAATCAAATGTTGTGTGTTTATATACTTTCTATATAAAACTTCTTTCTAGATATATATATATATTTAATAATATTTACAAAACATTATATATAAACTGTCATATATATTTACTTCGTTAATTTCTTAAGTGTTTCAATTTATATGTGTCGAAATTTTACGCCAACTTGTTAAATGAAAATTTTTATATACTTTGTACTATATTTACTATATTTAATATATATATAATACTATGTAAATTTTAGATAGTAATATTATATATTTACGCTATTCGCGACTAAAAACATTAATATAAATACTATGGTTGTAAATATAATACGAGGGAAAATCTGATATAGGATTTGATAAATTTACTCTTAAAAATATAGTATGTATTGTATTTTCTTTATGGGGAAATATAATAATATAGATAGATAGATAATTAGATAGATATATATATAGATACATAGATAGATAGATAGATAGATGGATAGATAGATAGATAGATAGATAGATAGATAGATAGATAGATAGATAGATAGATAGATAGATAGATAAAGAAGATGCGATTGTGGATGTGTTTGTAGTAAATATAAACAATTAAATATTAAAATTTTTTTTAAATTTAAGGTAACTTATTTATGGAATTTTTTGTCTATTTCTTTCGCTACTGTATAGTTTAATCATTAAAATATTACAATTTCTTATTGTTGTTTCCGCATAAAAACTGTAATTTTTATTATTTCATTATGGAATATTTAGAAACTTATAAATGTAATTTATATCAAAAGCATAACAAACCAAATTTTATTTTTATACGTATTTTTAAATAATACTTTAATATTCATTCATTTTAATAATAACAAAAATTTAAGGAACAATCTAATAGGAAGCGAAATGTAAAAAAAAAAAATTTAAGTGGCCATAAACAAACGAAACTGAGTGTATAAATAATTAATTTTTAAATGTATTATTTTACACTAAATTTGATATCATTATATAATAGAATATTTAAATATGTTTCTATTTTCTAATAAAGAATTCATGAGATTTTATTTCCCTTTATGCAAGCGATAAAATTAAACTAAATTCTTATATACCATATTTATAAACAGATATATTTATGTACAAGAAACTCTAATTTTAAATTCATGTATCACCACCTCCACCATCACCACCATCACCACCACCACACCGTTGTCTAGATGATTTTCATAATATTTTTGAATTTGTTGATCATATCATATAATTGATGATTTTAATTATTTTTGTTATTTAACTTTCTTTCTTTCTTATTTATGCATTATATATTTTCTATTGTTATTTTTTTTGTGTTATCTTAGAAAAAGGATATTATATGACATGACTGTAATTTTACAATATTGCTGGGTGTTTTATTATTTGTGATGGATCTTAAAATTTGAATAAAGCATATCTATCGAATCATAATTTCAGACCAATTGGTGAATTTTGTTATATACTCACGTATGTTTTAATTAACTAATTTGGTTGTGCAATATTAGATGATAGTGGCATCCATCGTTCCAGTATTCAATTGTGAAGAAGAAAAAATGTTAAATATTCCAATATGAAACGTTCTTGGCGTATAGTTGTTCTATATAATGTGGTTTGAGCTACATATGTTTTAGTTTTCAAAATTCCTTTTAAATCTGAATTAAATTTATAATTTCTGGTGTTTTATTGTTTTTATAAAAAATGAGAACAAGCAATTATTCGAAGAAAACTTCGGTTCGTTCTATCGTTGGCTCATTGTTGCACTAATCGTAACTGTTGGATATTTTTTTTACGAAATTAAATAAATAGAACTGTTGCACATAAAGGATCGCTCTGTTTATGTTCTTCTATATATGTATTTGTTTGACTATAACTCTGTATATATTTATATATTTGTTACCTATATGCCACTGTTATATAATTAAATTAATTTTCATTATTAATTATGTCATTTATACATAGTAATTAATTCATTTATTAAAAGAACAATTATTCCGATGACATGCTGACAAAAAAAAAAAAAAAATTACATCGTTATTTATATATTTATAAACTGTATTGAATATATTGTAGTATATATAATTAATACTATATATTAAATATTTATATATAATATAACAAGTTGAATTATTATATAAATTATATTGATGACAGGTGCTGTTTTATAAAGGTTAATTTATTAACCACACAGAGATATGCATTAGTCATATTATAATTTACACTTAAAAACAGACTATAACAGCAATAAATTATTTTCGTTCTTTTTTCGTCCGTAACTTCTATTCCGGATGATGTAAATTTGTATATGTACAAAGGACACGATAATAAATATTACGCAACATATATATTTATATGGAATATAATTGTATATGTGTGCATTGTATAGAAAATTAAAATTTACTTGTGGTTATAAGTATATAGAAAATGTATACTTATATTTAATTTAATGTACTCCAAAAGCATATATTTTTTCTCATAATCTTAAAAATGTGTAGATGAGTATTATTTTGTTGTTATAATTTATATGTTATATGAAATATTTTAGTATATATAGCCAACGTCTTAACTTTATTGTACTACCCATATAATATATATACTAATATATATAGTTTTGAGATGTAATTATGCATATTGCATTAAATAAATTTATTATACTTTCTTTAATTTCAACATTTTACAATTTAATTTTTTTTTTTTAATTATTTAGTTTTGTTTAAGTCCATCATAATTTTTTCAATCTTATTCATTACAAGTCATGTATTTTTTATATATGTATTTGACACATGTTATATATATCATAAAATTTATATGTGGCTGTGGGTGTGATGTTGTAATAATGTTCTTTTTGTTAAATATCTAAAATTAATAAAATAAAGATTGCTCTCAGTCTCAGCAGTAAAGGCTATGGTTCTATTTGCGACGACTAAAATATTATAATGAAAAGTTTAATTTTGTTTGTGTAATTTTAAACAAAAACTTAAGCTTCAATGCGATTAGTTTGGTAACTTTTCTCGTTGTTATGTATTACGTTGACTATACTCTGCGAATCAGATCATATATATATATTCTTCATGTTATTATGCTAAGAAATTATCATCAGACTTTGATGATATGGTAAAAAAAAATGTACCATCATTCAAATAAAAGTATGGCGATATGGGATAATAATTCAAAATAAATCTAAAAATACAAATGATATATGTGCGTATTATATATGAAATAAAAATAATATATTAGAAGAAGAACCCAAAATAAGAAATTTAAATTATTTTATTTTATTTCTATATTATATATTATTTAAATCTGACAAAATTATATGTCTTCCATTCTGAAAATGTATATTTGCATGTGTTTTTGAATGTTATGTAAAATCATTTTCATTAAACAATAAACCATAAAATGTAAAGGGTGTACTTCTTCGTGCAGCAAAAAAATTAACCATATAAATTTAAAATTAATCGCAGTGCCAATTTATGCATTTCTCATTCAATTTTAATTAAATTTTATAAGTGGTTGTAAAATTATGATTCTAAAAAAAGAGGTTGCTAAGAAAATACTATGTAAAATCGATATACAAACACAGTATATTTTTGCATAACTTGATAAATTCGGATATTTATTACACTTTTTGTGATTTAACATCAAGTATACAATATATATTTTACAATTTAATTTCTATAAAATTTTATACTTTTCGTAGAAAACAAATTTTTGTAATTTAATTTTAATTTTTCTTATAGAAAAGGATAATCTGAAATATTAAATATAAATATAACAACATATGGATTAAGTTTATATATATATGATGATGTGCATCTCTGTTATTATTTTTGGGCAACGTATCGCGCATTCACCCGATATATGAAATATTTTGTGTTTCATATATATTATAAATTTGAAAACATAACATATGTATAGACTATTTATAGACACAGTATAGGCTTGAATAGACTACTATATGTGCTATGTATAGCTAATATAATCGAATTAAGTTTTAAAAGCACTTAAAATTCGTACTTTGATGCACGTTTATATATATATATACAATATATAAATTATAAAATTGTATTTATATTGGATTTTAATTTGCTATATCACACCCAGCGATAGCACTCTGTTAACATTACGCTTACATTTTGTTTTATTTAATTCTTATTTTTTGATTTTGTTTTATTTAGTATTGGCAATAAAAGCAGTGGGTCCTTATGACATATAATACACCTACGCACGAAAATGAGACACATAGGTTATAAAATAAAATTGTTATGTGCACTTTAAATTTAATATTATTTTTTATATATGTGTATATATTTACATATGCCTTTTGAGTGATGATGATATTATATTTTACCCTTATCATTTTTTACATATAATAATAATAATAATAATGCTATTTGTACGTATATATGTAATTATGTCATGTGTTTTGTTTGCATAGCAAGTTGCTACTCCTCTCGTACATGTATATTTGTTCATCTTCATACATATATATAATACAGTGAAATTTGAAATATAAGGTGTGTTTTCTGACACATTTTCACTCAACTTTGTTTCTTTGTAATATTATAAAGAATTTGTATTTTTGTTATTCGAATTTAATCATTATTTTTTTATACCTGAATTTTTTTTTTCACCTTATAATATATACACCTTTTTATTAAATATTATAATTACATTCCGTCTGGGTTTTTGTTATGAAATAATGTACAATATAAGAAAAAAATTCTCATTACATGATTATAACTTAATAAATAACACTGTTGATGATGTATTTTTCAATAAGGTTTTCATGATACGGGTTTTTCTTTTTTTTTCATTTCTTTTCAATTAGAAAATTTAATATATTTGGAAAATTTCCGGTTTCTCTATTTAAAAGTGCAGTTTAATTTTAGAATACAATTATATATATTTGTAACGACATTGCGATCACATTTGAGAAACTCTGAAATTTTTTAAAAGCTAAAAAACGAGGCAACCAATTACTGTGCGAAAATAAATCGATAACTTCACAACATTAATTGTGTTTGATATAAAATATATATCTACAATATATTGTATTATCATTGTATATCCAAAGAAATTAGAAATATTCAACAAACAAATTATACTAAAAAAGTGACACTCTTTTCGAAAAATTCCGTATTTAATACATTTGCGTTTTTATATCACTTTATATATTCTATTCGACACAGTAAAATATGAGTTTATTGTGCTGTGTAGTATAGATTTAAGGACACATTAAAATTTCGGAAACACAATAATAGCATAAAAGTTGTACTATGTATCAATAAGCTAATATGAGTCGCCTTTGTAGACCAGTAAAATAAGCGCAATAGCTAATTATTGTACTCGTTTTATTGGACTTGAAGGACTTTATTTGGTATTGCCATGCCGCAAGCACAGAAATAGGGTAAATCTGATTATATTTGACCGAAATGGTTTTTGTTTGGGGATGTATGTTATTGTGTTTAACTCATTAATTACCTTTTTTTCATGTGTCAATAAATTATTTAATTAACATTTTTATTTTTTTATAGCATAATAACTACTGCATGCATGTATTGTGACATGTATACAAATATAATTGATTAAGTCGAAAAATGTAAATATTATTACAAATAATTGTGGTTGATATGGATTTTCTACATCATCATTTGCTATTTTAATTACATTTTCATGACAGCATTGTATCGCCACATTATTTAATCAAAATGTAGGGGTAAATTATGATTTTAATTATTTTTTTTTGATAATTAAAAGTTCATAATTTTTAAAATGAAAATAATGTTATATAAGACAAACTTTAAATTTCATATTCATTCTATTCACTTTTTTTCTGTATACGATTGGATTTTATCATATAATTTTGTTTATTATTATTTTATTTTTTTTTTTTTCGTGATTGTTTGTTTATCAAAAAGTTATACTATGTATCAAGTACTTAAATCATATGTGGTGTGATGGTGTTACTTGTTACACAAAGGTGTTGACAGAACCATTTATAATATACTATATATTATACGAGTATTTTATATAAAAAGTATACTAGATATATATTGTATATATGAAGAACCCTATTTTCTATTTCCGTTTTACATTCAAATTTGTTTACATTATATATCCTATATATGTACCAACGACACATGGCATATATAATATACCATATATTGATTATCACCCAAAAATAGGAATTTAAAATGTATGTAAATATATGTTCAAATAGAAAATAATAATATATAACTTAACAACACCCAAGAACATATAATGTTATGTAAAATAAAATCGCAATTCTCTCTAACCCCTTATTTGTTTAGTTTTATGTGACACTTTTGTTGCTATTGTGTACATTTATTTTATTTATAGACATACACGTTTATATATTGTATATATATATGTAAAATTCTTGAAGAAAATCCAAAAGCTTATAAATCTGATTAGCATTATAATTTTCTTAATGTGTATACGTCTATATATGATGTACATATATGTTGAGATATATGCTAAAATATATGTAGCGTTTATGTATAGTATAATAATTATGAGGTAACAATATAAAATTAATACGATAATGTAAAGTAATTGTTTTCTATTTATATTTGTATATATATATATATGCATATGAAACGTCGATTTCGTTATCAAACTCCACAACCATTATTTGTGGTTTGTGTCAATAATAATATAGTTGATATTTTGGAGAATAAACATGTGTGACATTCAAAAATTATTATAAACTAGTAAAACCTTGGTAAACCGTTGCTATGCGGATCGTTATCAACAACAATTGATAAACATGAGCATCATAATTGAACATGGAAAAATGATGTTGCTCCATGGTAATATTTAACTGCATGTTACAAATCCAATTCGAAAATACATTTAACTGGGATATTCTATCACATATTCATCACTTAAACTGCTCTGGTCCATTCTGACTACGCAATTGTTTCGATCGATACAGCACGATAGAACAACACTTAAATTCCTTCGATAAAGACAAACATTGGATCTATGTATATAAATGGTAAACATTGCTGAACATGTTGACATTTCATATGCATACATTTATTATTACATTCTATTTTTTATGAATAAAAATTAATAATTTAATATCACATATATTATTTAATAACATAAAAGTAATATGGGAAGAGGCCATATATCACATATTCAATGAATCTTAAAAATAATTTGTTAAATTTTCATTGCCGTATATTTATAATATTAACTAATTAGTTAATTTAATTTTAAATTCTATAAAAGTATACAATTTATTATATGTGAAATCGTATATAAAATTGAATCAAAATTGAATGCGTTTAAAAATGTCTATTTAATATAGATCAACTATTCTTTGAATTGATTTACCAAACAACTTATAAATTAGTATCAGAACAAAAACTCTTAGATGCGATGTCAAATATTTGGACATAATATTTCAATTCAAACTCAGCTTGTTAGTAATACATAGGGAATAACGTAAAAGGGAATAAACCCGTTTCATGTATATATGCAAAACGACGATGCATACAGCAAACATCAGTGAAACTTTTTTTTTTTTTTCTTTGGCAGTGTTTGAAACCAAATTGTATCTGAATAATCTAAATAAATTGTAGAGATGGGCTATAAACATCTCAATCGGTTCTGCAGATGATGCTTCCTATCTACACTGATGGAACAAAGATATAACCGGGCTGACGTAAGAAGGTTTGTGATCGATGTTTGGCATCCAGGCATTGTTGCTATTGTATTATATACACCTTGAAAGTGCAGGTGTCACAGAATATTGGCTACAAACAAATTTGAACAATTTTTGCTATAGCTCATTTGGTATACACCAATGAATATGAAGATCGGAATCAATCGATACTTTAACTTCTTATTTGATTGATATCTTAATCATTTACAGATTAAAGATTCATAAAGAAAAATACAATAAAGATGTACACAATGTCTAAAATAAATTTAAAGTTCTATTAAAATTTTTTCCTCATCCTCATCTAAATATAAATATATAGGTTACAATAATTTTTTTTGTTCTTTTAATTTTTTTATATATTACATAAAATAGAACTAATGAAAATTATTTTATTATAATAAAATTTTAAATGTCGTATCATTATTTCTCATTATTTTTTAAAGTAAAACTTTGTTGTGTTTAATGCCATTATCATAATATTTAAAGTAGATGTGTATATAAATATTAAATCTATATTATATGTACGGAGTATATATTGATATATATGTTATATAATCTTGTATATAGAGAATGTATACTATATGTTTGTGTACTATACAAATGAAAAGGATATATATAGGAGTGTATATCATCGCATACCATATACATTTTTGCATATAAATATATTTGAATATATATGAAATAATGCATTTTTATGTATATAAACTTGTAGTTCATTGTGTACTGTATCCATATTACCATCGCTCATACATTATAAATATCAATGCTTCTCTATTATTAGTTGAATTACTATATATACATTCTAATATGTATACACATAAGATATTATAATAGAGTAGTAATTCATACAATACATGGTAAATTGCATATATATATATATATATATACTTTTTATTTGCGCATACGATATATGGTATATATATATATATTAACACTCGTAACTAAAAGTGATTTTAACTTATACACGAGTACCACCACGTATATGATTAATGAAATTTATGTTGTCACATATGTGAGTGAAAGAACTTTTAATTTTAATATGATAAAGTGATAAAATATATAATACACCATCTGACACATATATATTATGTTTACGTTTTGATACAATGTATATATTATCTTATATTATCTATATTACATATTATAATATAGAACAAATGGAAATAATATATGTGTACAGATGTACTTTATATTTCATCAAATTATATTATAATAATATTACATATTTGTTATATAGAAATATTATATGAAAAACTAAACTTTATATTTAGACATAATTCCATTTTATGTGAGTTAATTTTAGTTGGTTTTTTTTTTTTTAGTATTTTAATAATTTGGTTAACTATTGGTTTGCCTCAACATTTTAATATCTCACATGGTTATATATTTTATCATTTCTTATATGGGGTATATATAAATTTAATTTAAACTGAATGTTGTTCATACATATTTATTATCAATGCAGAAATAAATTTAAATATTTGTAAAGTAAAGTAAAGTGCAAAAAAAAAGGGGGACAGAAAATCATTATGATTCCAAAGTCGGAAAAATTACGAAATGAAAATGATATTATATTATTTGTTTCAAATTGTTTAATTACTGTTTGTGATGGTCATCCGTGATGGTTATACTAACACGGTTTCAGCAGCTCATAGTATATCACACCTTGTAAACCATTTGTGCAAAAAAAAATATGGGTGGCCTTCAAGGTAAACATGCAATAATATACATAAATAATATATGTTGTATAGATTGGGGCCGCCAAATGAAGCACATCATAGATATTATCAAATTATTTAATTCTTTACACTCTAGACACACGCTTACTTAAAATAATTATTTGTATATTTTTTTTTTTTTTTTGTCTCTGACGTGGTCATCTAACTTTATAATTTATATATGAATATGTGTTTTTTTTATTGAAGTGGAAATATTTAAGCCAAAAAGGGTTAATGACACATTATCTTTAAATTAAATTTATATTTTCTTTTATATACACAAATACATATATTATATAATTTCAAAGCTATATATATATATATATCTATGGTAATATAGTAAATTTTCTTATAAGATTTTATATTACACACTACTCACTACACAACACATGTGTATAGTAAATACAAACATTTTAAATTACATACATGTGTTTCTTTATTATTGTTCCTTATAGAATTGTTATTATGTCCTTTTTATTATATGACCTATATAATATAATATTAACATTTGTTAACTGTCAAAATAAATGAAAGAATTTATTATAATATACACACTACACATAGTTGTGATAAATTCTGTTTTTCCTTCCATTTATGTTATTTACATTATAATATACATTATAATATAATATAAATAAAAAAATAAATAAATAAATAAATAAATAATAATAAAGAAATATAAATACTAAATTAACAAATATTCGTCCGAATTTTATCATAGTTTTTTTCGATTCTATATACTATAATTGTTTCATATATAATTCTATAATTATAATTATTATTATTATTATTATTATTATTATTATTATTATTATTATTATTATTATTATTATTATTATTATTATTATTATTATTATTATCTTGCAGGCAGTGTTTATATATTGTTTAAATGTAAATAATAAAATAACAAAACACATCCTTTTAAAATATAATTATATACAAAGAATCATGGGGATCATGACCGTAATTAAAACATCAACGTTTATTCGTTTGGAAAATCATACAAATGAGAAGAATTGAGAATTATTGCTGTATCTTTTATTTATATTTCATATGAAATTTCGAATTTATATACACATAAGGACCACCATATTTCAATACTGAATACAACAAAGAAACAATATATACTCGTATATTTTTTTTCTTTTTTTTTTATGAAACACATAGTCATTATCACATTAACAAATAAACTTCATAGTTTGTATGTAAGATTTAAAAAAAAAAAATTAAAATTAATAATAATAATTATTATTATTATAATTATTAGTACTATACAAATATAATATCCATTTACATATAATCTATAAATTTTATATACTTTACCATTTAGAATTCAATTATAAGTTAATTGTTTCTCATTAGAATCATCGATCGATTTCGGCCGGTATATACAAAAACTTATAATTTATGAAACAATCATGAAACAATTGCAGAAAATTTATTTATGTTACATTAATTCTATTATATATAATTAGTATATCACAAATTATAATTTATATAAAACTTATATATTTGTTTGCAATTATGTTAATTGAAATGGCATGATAAACTTATTATTTTGAACGTAATCAGTATTGTCTTGTTATATAAATATCAGTACATATAAATACTACTAATACTAGTCTTGAAGTTTTAACAAACTTTTAATACATAATAGTCATTGGCTGTGTCGGGAGAGATTAAAATTGTCTTGATCATTTTCTTCAGATCAATACATTGTTGATTGATCTAAAGATTGTCATCGCATCAAAATTTTTAAATCATTGTTTAGATCAATATTAAATCTGTATATGATTTAATAATAATAAAAATAGTTATATTACATATGTAAAATCTACCATAGAATACTACTCTGTGTATATTCTATTGTTTGTAATACAAATTTTAGTCATAAATATACATTTCCAATTTGAATAGAATATGAAAAGCTCAATCAGTATTAATATATAATAATAAAATACACCAATGAACATAAATTTTTATGTTATTTATATTTATAGATATACCTCTATACACATGTATCATATATATAGTTATCGTATATCACATAATTGTAAATGTATATAGAATAAATTTATTCCTTGACCTGATTGTGTCTGCATAAGTTTAATTAAAATATTTATTGATGTAGAAATCCGCTATCTATAATTTAATTGTTTTCTTCGGTGTCCATGCATATTATAATATAATATAGTTGATTTTCTATTCATTAATTTTATGCTGTATTGTAATTGTTTACATCCATATTATAGTTAATATTTTATATAGAATATTATGTTACGAATATATAGTTAATATTACATACTACTTCATGTAATCAGACTCTCAAAGTTTAATTTTTTTAATACAAGGGTGTACCATTACTAAACATTTGTATATTGATAATGTTTGTTTATAGTTACTACCGTTGACACAATAATATGGAATCGTATGTGCTCAAAATACATTAAGATTTGTGTGTGGCATTTTTTTCGTTTGTCAATTTGTACAAAAAAAATATGTTTCAATCGTGTAGTATTAGAAATTTACTTTAAATGGGTACATAAGTATTATCTTTCAGATTCCATTGTATTAAGTGTAGTATATGATAATAGGTGAATGTACAAAATTAATATGTATATATCGATTATATTACTATATATTCACTATGTCAATTAAATAAATTGTAAAATTAGGTTTATACTTATTTACTGTAGGCATTTAATTTTTGTATTTAATATGTTGGTATATATCAATCTATATATATAAGTTTTTGGTATTGTAACATATGTTATCTGTGTTTTCTCAACACAATGAGAAAATGAAAACACACAATATTGAAGACGTCGGTGTCTATTATTACTACAATCATAATTGTCGTCTTACGAGTGTCAAAAGGCAATAATAAATATGAAATGTATTTCTATTATGAAGTATTATTGGTATAACTTTAAGCTTTATCTAATATAATTTTTTTTAGCATATTAATTTTATGAACCACCTTTCCGTTTTGTAAACAGAACATCATACATTTTCTCACAATTTATTTTGCAGTTTAATATCTATTTGCTTGAACACTCTTCTGTAACCATTTTCATTCGTTAGACGTAATTTCTCTCATGATTACTATTTTTTTGTGCTGCCGTTAGGACATTCAGACTGTAGATGTTAATCTTAAATGCTCGCTTTGTTTAAATTCAGTGGAACAATTTTTTAACGCAATTAGATTTTGATGTCTATTGAATGATATGACTTAAAAATTGTATATGCATTAAAATAAATATATATAAATTTATTGTTTAATAGCGCCGCTCCTATATGGGCCAACTTATTATCAATTTACTCTTGTATAGTTTTATAGAATTTTTTTTTTTTTTTTTTTGGATCGTTCTCAACTTTCCTTTTTATTTTTTATATTTTATTTTTTTAATATCCATTAAATTTATAATATTATATATATGAAATTATTTATTATCCTTATCGTTAATATTTTTAATGTCCGTATTGGTTTTTATTTTATTACGCAATATGTGATGTGTATGTAATTTTTTATTAAGAACTATTATACAATAAATAATACAATAAAAATGAATAGTCTGTGGCGTCGTCGTGTTGTGCGTATACAACACACTTATGGTGACCATTTATTTTTCAAACCAAAACACTAAAGACATTTTCATACAAAAAGTAAAACAACAAATTAGTCAATTTTCTTAATATGGGTGCAGTATTTGTATCATTCTGTCTATCTTTTTTTTTTTTTTTTGTATTGTAGATGACGTTCGTACAACTTCACTCTGTGTCCAATTGTATATATTGTAATACATTTATATGTATGTGTTAAAGATTTGTCTAGATAATTTAATATTTTGTATTTTAAATTTGTTGCAAGCGTATTCAATAATTATTGCAAATTCAATTGTTTTTATATATAGTTAGTATCTCTCGATCAAATCGATATGGTTGATAATTGAAAATTAAACTATAATAATAGTTGCATTGTACACAATATTTTAAATGCGAGAAATTCTTGAGATTGGTCATTGAAAAACTCTGCAATTATTTATAACCCAATACTAATATTGTGTAAAGTATATTCTCTTATATAGCAGATTTTTGACACCCATCATATAAATAAATTCTATAAATAAAAATAATGTTGATGTTATAAATTAAATTGGTGTCAAATTTCACACTTTGATAGTTTAATGTTATATATTTCATTCGCAAATTTATAAATGTATATACGACGGATTGATGACACACCATCTGTCTATTTATATAAAAATAAAATTAAGCGTAATATTTTAAGAATTTTTATATTAATGTACGTCAACCGCAACGAATAACCAATTGTTTGTATATAAATTTATATTTTATTCACAGGGTGATATCCATTGTAACGGCCAACTAACCTGAACGATTAATTCTAAACAAATAGTAGTTTATTCAGCAAAAATTTTATATATCTATAGTAAAGTGATGCCTATATCTAAAACAAGAGTTATATATTATTATTTTATTAGTTTATTATATATAGATATTTAGTTATAGTCGCATTAATTATAGTAATAAACATAATCGAAAATTTTTTTTTAAAATCATTGACGCCGTATATAGTACCCATTTTTAATACCTCCTCCTGTACCCAATATTTGAATTTCAATCCGCATCATTTCGATAAATATTTATGTGTTTTACAATTAAAAGAACATATATAAAATTTGAAATATTTACAATAATAAAATATGATATATCTAATTGAAGAAAATCATCACATTTTCTCTATCAATCAATTGTCAATTTTTCACACGAAATATAATTTTCTAATATATAATAATAATTATACTCTGCTATATTTTATATATATAGATAATAAATGAAGTTATTTCATTTTCATTTCACTCTTATCTATTCACGTAATATATAAATATATTCGAGTATATAACACTGAATGTGTTATACAATGGGTATATATTGATATATGTTATTTATATTGTAATGTATATTACAATACGCAAACACACAGTGGCCGAGGAGGGATTGGCATTTATTTTCTATTTATTTTCTTTATGAGTATTATTTTATTTTTTTTTTCTTCTTGGGCTATTATTTTTTTTTTTTTCCTTTATTGTTTATCAAACAAAACAAAAAAACAAAACGTTTTCATACAAATAAAATATTATTTTTCTACTATAAATAAATAAACGATATAATATAAAATAAATATTATTATTTTATTCTTGAAAATGATTATTATTAAATATAATTTATTTGTATGTGTTTTGTTTTATTAAATTATCTTTACAATCTATTTTATATATTAGTTTCTTACACACACAATACTGTAATAATCAAAGATATTCCATATTCAAAAAATTAAATTGAGAAATGGACGTGAAGAAAATGGATGCAGTGAATTTCCCTTAAACCATTAAAAACACTTGTACTTATAATTATATATTGTATAAAATATGTATCAGTTGTTTCTAATTTAAATCTATATATATATAGTTGCTATAACTTTTATGGTATGTGTTTGTTTAATCTGCGTACAAGTTTTCTTGTATTTAAAAATTTTATTGTAAGTGAATTTGGATGTTCCTGTTTCTGATATCATGAGCAATCTTCAATCTTTAAAAATTTTGAAAGAGGTCATCATTTGTTATATGAATTCGCTGATTAGTAGTTTCAATAATTTTTCAAACCCCCTGCAATAATGAGAAGATCAGTATAAGAACAATTAATGTATGTATAGACTGGCTACATATAGATATAATTTTGAAAGCTTTTCAAATGAAATTTTAACAATTTTCATAAACACAATTCCATTTCACATACGTTCGTTTATAAGATATACTTTCTGAAACACATATTATATAACTTGTAAAAAAATGTATATTTTAAATTTTAGTCATTTTTATATACATAAATACTTTGATTCAATCTTTTAAAATGCTAATTTACATATTCTTTTCATAATTCATTTTTATATTTTATAAATTTAATTTAAAATTTCATAAAGAAAATGTATGTGTGTTAAAAACTTGAAAAAAGGAAAAAATATGTGTATTTATTTGAATAACATTAAATTCATATATAAAAAGTGTAATTTTATATTACACTCAATCAAAAAAATTGTTCAATTCGGAAAGGAAAGGAAAAACAAAAAAACCAGTACATATGTGAAAAACAGGAAAACGAAAACATTATCGATAAATAATAATAAATGTTTGTTAAAAAGAAAATTCTATATCATAGAATTTGGTTATGTGTAATGTTAAAGGAAATTACTAAATGTTCATATGACTTGGCATAGCAGGCGATTTTTTTTTTCCATTCGGTTATTTTTTTCTTTACCCACGCACACACACACATATATAATACTTTACGAAATAAATTGCAAACTTGAATAAGTTCTCGCTGTTTTTCGACAGATCTTAACCCTTTTGCATCGGCACATACAACATCCAACTTGATTGTGAAGCATTGCCATATTAGTCTTGAAATGACATTATTTATGTTATTCCGACTAATTGTAAACACCATAATTTTGCATATAGCGTTAAACATTTTGAATATCGAGATCAAAAATAGGAGTATATGGCGGTGAACTTTATTGTATTGTCCTTTTGTTTTTTTTTTGGTAATTTAATTTTCACGAAAACAAAACGACGAGAATTTAATCTAGTGCCTGATAAAAGAAAATAAAAATTTCTGCATTGTCATGGAGAATTACATGTACATATTTTATTATGTTATTTTTCTTTTTTTTATTTTTATAAATGGTATATATATTCGCTTTCAGTATTAAATATCGCTAAAGGTGTTAAATCTTGAGAAAAACGTGCTTTTCAAATGAAAGCAAAAAAATGAAATAAAATAAAATAATGAATGCAGAAAACACAAATCGATTATTGTTATAATTTATACGAGTATCGAGATTATTATATAATAAACAGGATAGAGCAAAGCAATATATATATAGCAACTAATTTCAGTGAAAGCAAAATGTAATATTCATATTTTAAGAGTGAAATTAAGTTTATAATTAAAATTCAAATATATATTTTATTGTATAATATTTTAGATTTGTACAAAACTGCAAAGCATCTATATTTAAGATACTAAAAATTTGAAAACGTTTTTCAATAATCTGTTGTTTTAAAATGATAAATTCAAATTCTCTGTGGCACACAAATCAGGTGATTGTGTGTGTGTGTGTTTCAGGTGGTTATATCTTGTTGGAATGTCCAACGATACGATTTGGAATAGCTTAACATTCATCTTTCAGAATGTCTCTATATTTTAAATGGTATAAAGTATGTCCATATCATTGCATAACCACTTCATTATCATTATCATTAGACCTAGACTAAAAATTCAAATGTATGTATCCAATCAACTTGCGATGTGCTAATAAAATTATTAACATGTTAAGAAGAATAGTATAGTTGTAGGGAACTACCTCTGACAAAAATCATGTTGGTCGCTACAAATAATGAGTTTAGAACTAAAAATTATAGATAAACTGAATATTATATTACATTTTAATTTCATTAAAGTTAATAGTTGCTATATTATTTTGCACTAAACTGTGTGGTGTATAATATCCTGTGCTATATATATATATACGCGTGCTTATTTATTGTATATTATATTTTTTATTTTAAATATATGTATTTATATAATATAATATAACAATATAATTGGATGATGGTGTGGGTAGGAATGTATTCAATAAAATTTCTTTTTATAAAGGATTTAACCATATATAAAATTTATAAAAAAAAAATGCTAATATATATAGATTACAATTTTAAGAATTCGTATTTTATTGTTATTGTGCATATATTTTGTGTTCTATTGATATTATTGAAAAAATTTATTGATTCAATTTAAAATAAAAATTTATTAAATCAACTATTTTTTAGTTATGCGCGGAGATATTGTTGATAAATAAACGACTTGTAATATAAATTCTATATATTCCTCAATATGTAGAAAAAGTTTCTCCCCCTCCCCAATGATAGATTCCTTTAATGAGCAATTCCTCTAATTAGCCAATTTACATGTAGAAAGTTATACAACAGATTAAAGATTGTATGAATGTGTCTTATTTTTCTTTGCTATGTTACAAACTCTTGATTGTCAAAATACAATAAATTATATGCGATTTTAATTTTCGGTTTTTGTTGAGCTTTATTGCACTATAGTAATTCAGGGATCCAAATAGTTTTATATGTACAAATCTATAATATTTACAATAATTATACTATACAATTATTAATGTATCGTTCATGTCACCATGTGCTCTCTGTTTGTTTCAAAGTTATTACAGTGGCATTACATTAATATGTATTGTAGACGAAAAAATTTCAACCAATGCATACTTTTTTTTAATTATATCCTATATTATTATATATTTTTAATAGAAAACACTATAAAATAAATTTAAATAAATTAATTTTATTCATTTCAAAAATATAACTTCAAAAGATTTTAATTTCAAACCATTTTACATGTGCTAATTTATTTGAATAATAAAAATTATTATACCATTTATTGAATATCAAAGATGATTGTGTTTATAAAGAATATATATGAAAATCTTAATCAGCTTATAATAATTCTACCCATTTTTCTGCTCTATAAAATATACTGAATTACACAAAACATAATGTGTATGTCTGTGCTCTATATAGAAATTTATTTAATGTAAAATTGTAAATATATTTATTTTACAATATATGATTAATTCAATATTTGTTTATGTATATGCATTTACAATACGTTCTATTTATTTATATTTATATATAATCTGTATATAGGAAAATATAAGCATTAAATTTAAATTCATATCCTTCTATATTATGTAATGTATAATTGTGTCTAGATTGGAGAAAGGTAAAATGAGAATGATTCGACATGTACATTTGACTTGATTGATCTTATAATTATTGGTTTTTTGCAAATATTTGTTAAGGAGATGCACCTCACAAATCCTACTTTGTATCGTAAATTTTTTTTGGTAAATGATATGTTACACAAATAATTTGTAGTTTTGAATTGTTTTCAATAAAAATTAATCTTTTGTCATTGTGTATAAATTGAACGATCACATTATATTTTTGGCTATGTATTATAAACTACTAAAACCTAGTGACACGATTATAGTCGACCGCTACCAATACCAAATGAACTCAGCATTGATGGAAAAACAACCGTAATGGGCTAGCATCAGACACGAAAAAAATATTTTTTGTTCCACATATAAATGCACAACCACTTAATTGTTGTTGTGAATACAGTTTAAACATATTTGTGTGGCAGATCATTTACCACCGCGCCGATAAACTAGATCTAACCCTTTGTGACTACCACTTATTTCGATCCATACTGCACCTGCTTTCTTCCCATTTCTTTTGATTTGAAAATTAATAACTATTGAATCATTCCTCCTCTACCCTATGTCTATTCGAATTTATGTTTGTTACTGAATACATTATACATTTTAGATTTATAAATACTTTGTAATATTTATGTTCAACATATATTATACAATATATATATATAATATGCGTGTATCTATATCAAAATGACATATGATGTATATTATTATGTTCTCTCATATATATGAATACAAATTGGTACAATATAAACATGTGTATTATGGATTTTATTATAAATAATATTGTATTATACATTTATATTATATATATATATATATAAACGTAGATATCACATATGTATGTGAGCTGTGAATGAAATGAATAATAGAAATTTACATATAACATAAATAAATTCTTTAGATTATAATTACAATATGTATATTGTATTTTACACATTTATTATAATTTATCATTGTATACCTGACTATGTACATAAATATGTACCATATATATATGTAATCATATGCAAATTATGATTAAAGCAATTAAATAGGCTTTATGAAATATCATAATTTATAAAACCATTTATATTTATTTATGAAAGTCATTTGTCATATACCATATATTAGAACAAGAAATACGAAGAAGTTGTGTACGACAGACAAGACGTTATACAACCAAACATAATTTCATAAATTTTACGATAAACAGTATGTGTGTGCGTCTTATATGTATAATGTCAGAATAGCAATGTATACAAATTAGCATGTTTTTATCAAATTTTATAGGCGAAATCCTTTTTAAATTATAACATAAATGGACAAATAATATGTTGTGGCAGTCAATGCGCGGTGGTGGTGATTAGGTTACTATTATTGAAATTTGTTAATTTAAATTAAATGTTAGTTGATATATATATACAATTTCTTACATATATAATTGGTATGTGATAATTAATATGGATAGAGGTTAGGTTTTTAATAATAATGTGTGCCCTTTGCTTATAAGGCTTTGAATATCACACATTGCATGTTCATTTCTCTTAAATTCAATTCCATTAATAAAATAATCTTCCATATTGCATTCGACAATCAAATTTATAATTGAATCTAATTTTTTTAAATTATGTGCTATAGCTATAATTGTTTTGAAAGCCTAGGATAACTGAAAAATCTATCTCCGATTATATATCCTTGTGTACGAAAAGTATTTATACCTGACTTTTGAAAATTTCCATTTTAAATTTAAATCAATTTCCAATATTTTAAGTGAAGATATTTTTAAAATTATTTCACGTGTTGCCTTATATTAATTTAATCTATTCACCTTATACACTAAATTACTTTCTCTTATAGATTTCAAAAAAACAATTTAATTATTATTTTGTGTACCTATTTATTGATTAATTATAATGCTTATTTGTATATATTTACAATTAAATACATATTTCTATGCTAAATATTACGCATACATTGACGCTTGCCTCTTCACCTTCATTGCATAACTTAAAGACATTACGAATTTAACAAAACCGAAATTTCTTTTATACAATATAATATAATAAAATTAATTAAAATATAATCGATATATATTTAGTTTATATTTATTGTAGTTATATGATGGTACAGATTTTTGATGTTGTTCTTTTATTAAAATATAACCATTTTATATTTATATATATATATATGGTGGGGATACGTGACTAGAATAAGGGTAACGATTTTTTTTTATTACTACTTACATATTACACTAACTCTATAATATATACGATGAAAACCGCAAACAAAAAATGTGCTCTCGAATGGTGTATGTGTAATTTTATATATATATAGCAAAAAAAAAAAAGAATAAGAGACACTTACAAAAAAAAAAGTAATGGAAAATATTTATGAAAAACTAGAATAATTAAACCAGAGAACAGTCGGCGTTTCGTTCTTCTGTAAGAACATAGAAAAAATAAATATAATTTCAAGTATATATACTAACTTATCGAGACTATAATGTATACAAATATATTGGTATAGTATGGTATAGCCTAGCTATAGTTATAGATATATGAGTATATAGACGAACACATTGGTTTTTTTCAAATAAATTCAGACAGACACAAGCTGTTGTTTTTTTTCTTTCTGTTTTTCTGATTTTTTTTTATTTTTTTTAATCATATGTTAATTCTTGTGGTTGATACTATGAAAATATGAAATTATATGTGGTATTTTATATATAAAGATATTATAAAAATTATGGCTTGAATACACACAAATTATTTATCTGTGAATAATTTGTATAGTAATTTATTGTATTAACCGCAGATTTAGTATGTCAGCGGTGCTTACTTAAATGTACTTAAATAACATTAACATTTAAAATGAAATTTATTATTTTGGTTGTTTGTTTGGTATGTGAAACGTTACTAATTTCATGCTCCTTACAGTTTGTTGACACATATATGTTGGGTGGTTTTTTTTGGACAAATTGAAAATTCATGTACGCGTTTGTACACAAATTTTTTTTAATAACAATTTTGTAATTAAATCGAATTTGTGAAATTATTGCTGTATACAATTTGAATATACGAAAATATGGGTATATCGTTACTGATTACTTACTCTAGCTAGATTCTTCATACCTCTATCCAGGTTTCACACTGGCAACGACAATTATACATTTCTGCTCAATATACCGTATGATCAACCCTCCTTCCATCTTCTTTAACCCCAAATATTTTCCTATTTATGACCATACTTGTCTTTAAATTATGTTAAATTCATCTCCATCATTTTTGCCCTTTGAATTGTTTTTCGTGATTGATTTGGACAGCATGTATATATTCTCACCCCAGTAATACCTACGTGTTTCATTTCATAACAATCGACAACGATGATAAATTGTAGTAGTGAAAGCACATCATGTCAATGAATTATCGCACTTTTACCCTATATATATTATATTATAAATTTTAAGTGATTTATTTATTTTCTCATGTGGTATTTTTATAAGAATTTTACATTATACAAACCCATTGCATTTCTTTATATATAAATATACAATAATATAACCAGAGTTTTTGTGTTGAATTTTATAAATATATTAAAATTAAATTATTTCTATGTACAATAACAATATAACATGTTTAATGGTCGTGTAGTCCTGTACATATGCTCAGTATAGGCAAACGTTACACGTACACACAGTATTATTCAGTTTTATATATCTTATTGAATTTTAAATATTGCCTAGTCCAACGTTGGTAATACATAAACGTTGGCCTAATCTAAAATTTAACATTTATATGCGTTTATTTAATGAGGGCAATGAGTACATAAATATTGTATAGTAATAAACACCAATTTCATATTATTACTTACCATGTATTTTTTTTATTTTATAAAGCAGACGTTCAGACAGACAATTAACAAAGAAAATGCTTTATCATCATTTTATAATGAATATAAGCTTTTGCATATAATAATATATAAAATACAATAACACAAATATATTATTATATACTTCTACTTATATACAACTTTATATACATAACATTTATATGTTATAACTTATATACAATGTAAAATTACAATTATATTTACTGCGCGTATAGTTTTATATAAAGATAAAAAATAGAAAAATAGAAAAAATTTCAAATTTTCCTTTTGTTTTTTTTTTCTTCCATCGTTCTATTCGCTTTGGTGGTATATTGTTGCTGCTTTTGTTATTAGGACGATAGAGAATTTATGTTGTTTTATTATATATTTTTATTTCTTTTATATTACGACTTAATGGGTGAATATATATATCTTCAATGTTAAGTAAAATAAAAAAAAAACGAAATAATAATTTTTTGCTGTTATTTTGTTTTTCCTTTTTTTGTATTTCTTTTCAGTCCTTAAGAATTATGTGGTGTAATAAGAGAGAATTTTATGTGTCAAAATGTTTGTTTTATTTGTCTGGCACACAAGTAATAATGTTTGTTTGTTTTGTACTATATATTGTATATATTTTTGTACTCGCCGAGCTTATTTTATATGTTATAAAGTTGATACATATTTTTATATATTTGGTTGTATATCGCACATTTTAATATATGTATTCTGAAAAAAAATAAAAATAAAACAACCAAAAACCGAAGAAAATTATATTACATCAATATTATATTAAAGATAAATACAATTTATAAATAAATAATGAAGTTGGTATATATTTATAAATTTATATGTAAAATGTATTTAAATATATAATTGATTGTTGACAATATAACAAACAAACACACACACACACACACATTTATATAAATAAATAAAGTTGAGCCATGGATTGGGCATGAATATTAAATAATATAGATAATACAATTACTTTTTTTTATGACATTGAACTAACAATTTATATATAAATAATGTTAGAAGTAATTTTATTGTTATCGTATTTAATTCTATTAAATCATATATATGAAAATCTATTAAATTTATGTAATTCTCTCGTTTCTAGTTTGTGATTTGTTTTAAATTATTTAATTATAAAATATATTGTAAAGATTGGGTTGTTTTGTTCGATAATCACTTGCCATAATCGCAGTATATAGAGAAACAAATCATGTTTTTTTTTCCGTGGTCATGGTGAAAATTTGCTAAATAAATGGTAATAGCCAGAGTATTGACCATTCAGTTTTAAATATCACTATATATTTTTTCTTATTTATCCTGACTGATTATTAAATTAGTAAAACACATAAAAGGCGGCGGATCTTGACGAAAGTATGCTAGGTAACGCAACGACCGCCCCGTCTCGGTTCTATGGTAGGTGGAATGTCGACTTCAATCCATTGATGTATAATTTCTTTTTCATAATCATTTTCACTTTCATTATCGCTAATCGGTAATAGAAAAACTCGGGTCCTTCTCACAGGCCGTATACAACAATCACTATCATTATCGTCAATATCACTATCATTATTATCAATATCTAACTCTCTTTCGTCGCAATCAACGTCAGACAAATCGTCTGCATAAATATCTTTATTTTCGCGTGAAACCATATTGAAGGATTTCAAAATGTACTGTAATTAGTATTTGAACAATCGAAAAACTTCAAACAACAAAACATACTAAATACAAATGTAAAGTGGCGCATGGATTACGCAATGTCGTTGCAAACCGTACTAATACGACTCCCGTCTTTAAGCTACAGTCGAGATAAATGGTAGTACTACGACTTCCGTCTTTAAGCTACAGTGGAGATAAATCGTAGTATTACGACTCCCGTCTTTAATGTTTTAATTATTAAATTAAACTAAATTATGAAAAAATTTTGAGTGTTCACTAAACTAAATTTTCTGGAAAATCTTCTTTTACAAATTATCATATTTTGGCATTTACTGACATCATCAGAAAATTGATTATATCTTGTGAATGTGTGAATCGATTTTTCAAAATTCCTTCAATAAAACATTGGATATTGGATTACATTATTTACAATTCTGCGTATACAAAAACAATGATCCATAATTCAAAATGTAGATAATTCTTAAAAGTCGATTCTACGGATTAATTTAATGTTTACCATTTTATTTCCGATTTACAATATTATAATATTTATATTTACATAAAACGTAACGTAAAAAAAAAACTTTTCCACTTATTATGGTTTTTATTTTTCATTTATATTGCAATGGTTTTATTATTTAATATGAACTTTTTTTTTTTTTTTTTAAAGGATTTTCCTGTTATAGTTATTTATACGAAAAGTTCACATTATATATATTTGGTATACAATACAATACATATATATAAATTTTAATTATTATAAAAATTTAATACACATTTTACATTATATTGGGATATACGGGTAAATAAAACATAAAGTTATTTTATAAGAACATTTGTATACAAATATTGCATTAAAAACTTTTTAATAGAATAATATTTAGTTGATGAATTACGAATTTTTCATCGTTATATTCATGTTTTTTTTTTTTCGGTTTTATATTTATTTATTTATTTAGTTTAGTTTATGATGTTGTTATACGTAATATGATGTTTGGTGTTGTCATAAAAAAACATACATAAAAAGTCTAAATTGAAATTTATTGATAATGTTGTTAGTATTTTATTTATTTTAGTTTATACATATTTAACGGCGACTTTTCATTTGTAAAAATATTGTACTATTTTTTAGAATTACCTAGTTATAAAATTTTCCTATTAGTAATAATTATAGTAAAGATTTTACTCATTAGAGTATAATTTACTGAGCAATGTGCGCCACCACCGTCCAGTAAAACATATAATATATAGCAAATTTTATATGAATATACGAGTATTATTGTTTGAGCATATGATTAAATTTGAATTAAGTTCCTGTATAAAAAAACAGACTTTCTTAATTGCAGTAAAATTGGTAAATTGTTATATATTTTCATGTGGAGTATTTTACCAACTTGGCTGTAATGCCCGGTTTATAAGATGACATAAAGCTCCACTTGGAGCAATATATGTCTTGTAAAAAAAAAAATATATATATATACACCAATACATTGCTATACGGCCTACATACGTTCCGGGAAAATTGGCCGCAAAGCGAAATGTTATATAACGAATCAAATGTTTTTATAAAATTATCTATTGAATTTGTATGGATTTGTATCAAAATAATTGATTCGTTATATAACTTTTCGTTTTGCGACCAATTTTCCCGGCAAGTACGTAGACCGTATATCTAGGTATTGGTGTATAAAGAACACACTGAGAAATATTTAAATATTAATTATCACATTAATTTATATAGCTATTTTTTTTTTTTACAAGAATTTTATTATTACAATATATAATAAAATTTTCTCATTCTAAGCGATAAAATAAATTTATGTTATATTTATGCCGGGATACATAAAAAAAAAATGATTGATTTTGAATACGAATTATTATATTGATATTTTAGTATCAAAAATTTATTGTGAGTACATAAATATTATGAAGAAGATAAAAATTAATTAAAAACATTCTTTATTTATTTTTTATACATTTTATCCGCGACACCTACATTATAAAAAAAAAAAAAGAAAAAGATATTACAATCATCATTTAATATTTATCAAGTCATGTTCTTATATTTTGCTGTAATTCTATAAATTGTATTATTAACTTACATTATATTATACTATTTATAATATTGTAGTTTGCACGTGTTAATAAACCATAAATTCAACAATATGAAATGTGAATAAGATGGTATTGCGAATGACCTGTTAAATATTTATTATTAAAATTAACACTGAAAACATTTTAAATGTTATAATTATTGTATTAAATTTTTAATATTTTACTAATATAAATTTTACAATGTGGTGAACCTTTGCATGGAAATTACTTTTTAGTTTATATTCAATAATGTTCTTATTGTATAACTTTTCTTTTTTTTTTTTTTTTAATTCGATATTGATTTTGATCACTTGAATATTTATATACTTTTAAACTTGAATTTACTTTTATTTAATTAATTAAAATATCTATTGCGCAGAATTTTATCTACTTTATCGATATAATAAAATATGAATTTTATTGTGTGTGACTTGATCACTATTTGATAATATTCAAATTTCATTATCATTTCATTATTCCATTTTCCATTTCACATATACTACACAATGACAAATAATTCATATGTCAGAAATAAAACAAAAATTTTAATTAAGTATAATTTATAAATTATAATGTGAAAATAAATATTTTAATAAATAATAATGTAATTGTATATAAATTATATAAAATAAAATATAAAGAACATTATATTAATAATAATATTACATGAATATATTACAATTTAACTAATTAAAAAAAAAGTATGACTATAATATATATTAATAAATAATTTAAATTTTTATTTTGTAAATATTTTAGATGATGGCTGTCACCTCAGCGCCCCCATCATTAATGCCATTCATAGGAAAATAACCAACAAATTAATAAATGAAAAATATAATTAAAAATATATATATATATATGGGCATATTATAATAATAATAAATTGACGTCTAAGGCGAAATGATTACGAGGAAAATTATAGTATTCTGTAAGTACACATACACATACACATACACATATATACATTTTTTAAAATTTAATTACACTTATTATGTTGTATTACAAGTACAACATTAGACATTTTATCGATGTATATAATAATACATTACAATTTCCTGTGGGTGTCATGAAAAAATGTATAATTTTGAGCGTCTGGTAGGAACACTGAATATAAAATTATATTGATTTATATTATTTTGAGAGGAGCATGCTTTTTCTACTGAACGTATGATAAACCATTAAAAATACACAAAATTATATTTACTTTTAAATTTTAATCGAAATCTTATTTTCTTTGATATATAATTGTTGATAATTGATATATTTGCAATCCTATATTAATAATCATATTTCTTTTTTCTTTGTTGGTCTTGTTGTTAATTTCCTCTATTTTTTTTTTTTGGCAGAAAAAAATCTGTATATTTTGTGAAAATGGTAATTTGTATTTCAAGTCAAAATTGTGTGCAATCGTTTGTTAAAACTTTTTCCATATTACAGAAAATAAGTGATTTCCACGGTAAAAGAAGGTTTTAGGTTTTGTGACTACAAATTTCATCGACCCATTTTTTTTTAGCTTTTTCTCATACATATATACAATATATTGTGAGCTTGACGTTCTTTGACTTTGACATCAAAATCACTACTTTTGAATCGTTTGAATAATGTAATAGACAATATCGATAATGTTTTTTCGCTATACGTTCCATTCATAATATATCATTTTAATATTTGACTAGAGACATAGGCAATTAAATCATAGACCTAATATATTATATTATTCTATACTAAACAATTCATGCATGCCTAAATTTGATTAAAATAATTTTATTTTATATGTATTACTTTTTTTTTATGCTTTTATTATTGAGAGGGATTCATAACAACAATACGTTGTTACAAGCATTTCATTTATGGCAACAATTATTTCCATAAAACCTTTATATAGAAAACAAAATCTTTTCTCTTTTTTAAATAATGAACTAATGAAATATACTTGTTTGATTTTAATGCAACACTCGTACATGTAAATACAATATAAAAAACAAAATTTAATATTATGTTGCAAAAAAATAGAGATTCCTTTATTACAAAAAAAAAAAAAAAATAAAAATATTGTTATGTAACAATAAAAATAAAAATGTAATATCCTATTTTATAGTCAAATATTGGGATCAATATATGTACTATAAAATAATGTGTATAAATAAATTTGCATGTGTATAGTAACTGTGTATTATGACCAAATTGTATATATGTACCTTCGTTCTTTGTTAACTTGTTTAACCTTCACATAAAATACGGGTCAGCCAGACCATTTCATATAGTTTGCGTGTATAGCAAACAAGAACATGTAAATGACATAAACATTTTAAAAGTGTTCGTGAATAAATTAAAGTTGATCCACAAGTTTCCATAAATTGTAATGTGGAATTTGGTCAGGTATGGAGACGGTGTGGTAATTGTGAACTGTCCAAAAGCATAGGTTGTGGGAGAGCTTCTGTTGCGTGTTACTGGGGTTGTCCAGAAAATAAGGCACTTGACAAATACACAATGATGAATTCTTTCATAATGAACGAATCTTTTATATTGTAGGCAACATTAATTCTGATATCATTGAATTTTTTGCAGCAAATTTGCTGTCGATTAAAGAGATTACTTTGAAATGAAAACCAAAATAAATATTGATTAGTTAAATTATCTCAGTATAGTTTGGGTTATTTATGAAGATAGTAAATAGTTAATTCTAGTATATTTCCATGATAATAAATAAATACAATTTTAAATACACAATATTATTAAAGAATTGGTATATATTTGTACGAATGTAAATTGTATCATAATTTGTTACGACTCCTTTCTCTATCTCTATTAATATAATTTTATAAATATGTAGTGTTTAACACCTCAATGGAGGAGGATATAATAGAATATACTTAGTAATATATTATATATATATAGAATTTCAGGTATTTTGGTCTGGTCTATTTGTTGTTATAGATTCAATTTCATATTTAATAGTACATTTTATATAAGTTTTCAATAAAATTTCTGAACAAAATCGGATACAAAAATTAATAACTCTCAAAAGTGTTATAAAATATAAATATCTTTATTATACGTATATTATTTTTAAAGTTTATTTCGTTCATAAACTGACTTTTTCTTATCTGTTAATAAATGGTAAGACGAAAACTATCTCAATAAAATATGTTTTCTTGTGTAAATTATACATATTATAATAGTAAATAGTAAAAAGTAAAATAATGTTTATACTTTTATGTATTGTTTTGTTTTAAGTCTAGCCATCCACAGTATATATATGACCAAACCTTAGGGTTCACGGAAATTATAAAAAGAAAAGTAAAATCGATAATAAATACCAAAAACAAATATAAAGCAATATGAATTTATTTATAATTCATCATTTTTTTTTTTTTTTTTAAATAGAATTGAAAAACTTTATATTTTCCATAAAATGTCAAGTTATGTTTATTATCATCATAAATCATGTTTCGTTTAACAAAGAGAATAATAAATAATAAATTTTTTCTATATGCGTACACACATCATATAAAGCAATATATATGCAAATGTATTATATAATTATAATGTAATGCAAATGGGTAATTAATTGAATTTATATTGATTTGAAATTAATTGATACATTTGTAAAATTATATGGAATACATATATAATTTAAATTTCGGACATTCTAAAATTATCATATATATTGCATTATCATTAATAAATCAAATTATATGCTTTACGGACCTATTGCATTAATGATTCATTCAAGATTTATCATGATAAGATCATATATATATGTTTGGTTTTTGAATATGCTGGTTATTTACATAAAAATTGTCACGTAAATTTAGCACAAGCCACATACATACACACACACCATAAATACGTGTGTAGGATATCACGTACAGGATATGTGATATCCCTGCGTTATCAAAAAATGTATTACGATATCCTGAAATAGCTTAGGAACATAATTGTAGAGTGTGATAAGCTATATTATTGCTATATTTTAATTTTCGTCTAGCGTATGTCATGTGCGACGCTCTCTATCATGTCAATGTTCAATAGGATATTTCTGGAAATGTTTAATGTACAATGTATCCATACAATTTTCCAGTTTTTGAGTCAACTTAATAAATTTTAATAAATAGAAAATGAAGTGGTTGTGGTAACGAACCTAAAAATGAAAAACCAGCCTATGTCGAATAAATATTCCACATTCATTTTCATTTACTTATACGCTATCAATTCCTATCTTTATTGTCGAACCATATATATATTAATGTCCCTTTGTTCAAATTAGTAAATAATGCAGATGAGAAAACTGATAGAAACGCCACGGTACATGTTACATAACATACATTATTGCCACAGCATCATTAATTTGAGTTTGGGGAATCTACAATGATGAAATGTTAAACTTTACTGAAAAGAAATACAAAAGATTATTTTAATAAAAATGACAAGAAATGTTGTCACCCTTTAAAAAACGCCCTATACGATATGATTTTCCAAATGCGTTATGTATTAAATATTATTAAAATATAAAATAATGAAATTGAAACTTAAGTATTTAATGTTCTCAAGTTTTTAATATAAAGATGGCAAGCGGTTCTTGGATCTTAGAAGAAAGACAAAACAAGAAAAATATTAATTTTAAATTTTGATGAAAAATATTTTAATGAAAATATGATATATTTTAAAATATATGTTCTAGCGTTATCGTGAATTCATTTATTTTAATATAAATGAAAAATTTGATTCATAAAATGTACATGTGTATGTTAAAGTGATAATCTGATAATATATCTAAATTATAGGTGTTTGCATTAATTCCTGACTGATTTTAAAAGTTATCAATCAAAAGTATAATACATATTGTTTCTTTTATGAGAGTATGAGTTGAATTCTTTGACCATTGATACAAAAAAAAAAAGAATTCAGTCGGTTCTTCGGATTTCGCAGCGAAAACCGTCTCTTTCAAAACAATGTTATCATGACATACGCTATAGTAATTAAGCACATCTGTAAAGTGAGTGATGCGTAATTCGCAGTTAATATTTTTTCATTGCTACATTATAAAGAAAATGTATTTGTAATTTTTATTGCACACATTTAATTAATATTAAATAACATTTACTTTTACAAATACATAATTAAATAATTGTATTTCTTGTTTGTAAAAAATCATTCATTTTTTCTTTTATATCCATTATTCCAATTTGTAAATCTTTTAATAGTAAATCCTATACATTTCAATGAAATTAAATTGAATTCATATTCACTTATTTATAGTTCATATGTAATTTATTTGGATTTTCATACTCTGCATATATGAATAGAAGCAGTACAAGTAGTGAGCATAGGTCAAACGTCAACCATACTTAAAGAATTTTACACAAATAAAGACAGTACTATAGTTACCAGAACGAAACGCGTATAATTATAACCGTATTTCCATCAGTAGAAACATATTGTTTCTTGTACACATAATTGACAAAATTATCATATATGGAGAGAGTTTACTTTATATCCCGGAACAATTTTGGTAATGGATTCTCTAGTGATCAAATTATTTTGGCTAGGAATTTATTATTATATAGATTTTAGCGGCCGGTCACTTCTCACTTCATTTTAGCATCCTTATTACGTTTCTGTCCATTTTGGACACCGTCAAAAACTTGGATTGTCGTAAGCCTGAAATTTTACTCCAGATTTTAATCCATCACCTACAGTTTCGTTGACATATTGAGTCGCACGTTCACGTTCTTCTTTGCCTCCCTGCATCCCGATATGTTCTTGTATTTAATTGACTAATATGTGTCGGTCCCGTTTACAGTTTATTACGTACATAGTCTAACACGTTTTTTAATATATATTTACCATTTCATCATTGTTGTCGTTCACATAATTCTTCTTGACATCAAATTCATAATTTATTTTTTCTACAATCAAAAGGAAAAAATTTATTAACACACTGTTATAACGAATCGTATAATTAATTTCGTATTTATTACCAATATCTGATTGCAAATCAGTCATATTATTTTTACATGTACAATCGGGTAATTTTTGAAAAACATATTTTATAAGTTCAATATTATTTGTTTCTAATATTTGTTGTTCTAATCTATAACATAATACACATTTGTCGTCGATAGTGGTAGTCATGGTGTTAGTATTTATTGTGTCACCACTTCCTACAGGAGCATTTTCCAATTTAGATATGGTGGTATTTACACTATCAACTGATTGCACTGCAGCAGAAGTCTCCAATTGATGCGTGACACTCACTGGATTCATCGCCGTATTAAGTGAAATTTTTTGTTTTTCATTTAATTGTAATTTTTCTAATGATTCCAATTTTAAATATTCTATAATGTTATGAAGAAATTCAGTTGAAAATTGTAACGGCTCATTACTATTTAAAATATTATAGAATGATTCCGATGAATGTAAATTATATAGTGGCGACGGTATTTCATCAATTAATGGTTCTTCTACTATAGCTTTAGGTTGGACTGCATCCAATTGTAAGGATTTGCGGTTTGTTGATGGTTTTAATGATGTTTGATAAATAATATCAATATTATCATCAACATCACCATCAACATGATTACTATAGGTTTTTTCAATAATTATTTGATAGTTATTAATATCATCTTCTTCTGTTAATGAATTTCTAACTATTAATTGGGATTCTTTAGTATTATTAATAGTTTTTTCGTCACTTATTATTTGTTGTTCAACATTTAAATGTTCTGTTGATTGTTTTTCATTTGACTTTAAATTAATATTATCACTAATACTAAAAATATCTTTTGCTGAAGATAGTAATACAGGATAAGCATTTGTACATTGTTGCGTTGATACATAATTTGATTTTGAAATTTCTTCCGACGGTATTTTACGAATATTTCTAGTTTCTTTTTCTGATATTGTAATATCATCTGAATTCCTTTCATTAAGGTTATCATTGAGTTTTGATATTTCATTTGCCACATAAATAATATATTTGTCTATGGATACTTGAGTTTCGACTGATTTTAATTGCTTATACTTATCATTTTCTATCGAAACTCGTTCTATAACAGATGTTGAAGCTATTTCATCAATGTTTTTACAATTGTGTGAATTTAATGAATGAAAATCTTCACTATTGTTACTATTTGACGTGGTTGTAGTAGAACCGTTAGATTTTATTTCAGAAATATGATCGTTTGAAATTTGTGTGGCCACAGATATTAATTTTAAAATAAGCTGTGTTGCTATTGAATTTAATTGTTTCTCATCATCATCATTTTCTATTAAAACATTTTTTATTATCGATAATATTTCACCATCACTTTTGGAAATGGGAGATGTTTCAGAAATATTATTATATGAAATTTGAGTTGATATCGATATTAATTTCTGATCAATTGATTGGGTCGCTATTGATTTTAATCGATGATTATTACAATTGTCTATCGAAACTCGTTCTGCAACAGATGCAGACGATATTTTATCAATGTTTTCACAATCCTGTGAATTTAACGAAAAGAAATCTTTATTTTCGTCACTGTTTGACGTTGTAGTATTAGAACCGTGATATTTTAATTCAGGAATATTGCTGTTTAAAATTTGTGTTGCTACAGATAATAATTTGAAAGCAAATTGTTTTACTACTGATTTTAATTGTTCATCATTATCATTTTCAAATAAAACTTGCTTTATAATGGATAATATTTCAACATCATTTTCAGAAATATGAGATGTTGTGCTGGCAGATGTTTCATAAATTGTTTCATTTGATATTTGAGTTGTTGTTGATATTAACTTCTGATCATTTGATTGCGTTGCTATTGATTTTAACTGATGATCTTCACAATTTTCTAGTATTTCATTATTATTTTTTGAACTGTGCGTATTTGAGAATTCTTTATTGCTTGAATTTGCATCACAAGCAGATATTATTACAGGATCGATAACACTTGCAGTTTGCGTTGCCATAGATATTAATTGTAAACTTTTTGTTGGTGCTGATTTAATTTCAACATTATTACTATTATTATTTGAAATGTGTCCTAAATTCGGTGTCACAATAGATTTTCTTGATGAATGAAACATTTTCGAGGATGTTTTTATATTATTCAAATTTTCACGAAATTCATTTGATAAATTCGAATTATGTGCATCGGATAATATTTCATGATTATTTGATTCCGATATAATTTCATCCGATTTTCGAATTTTGTTAATATTTTTCTTATCTAAAAGATTAGTAAATTTTTCCATAATTTCTGTAATTGATAATTTACAAAAACATAAAGTAATTCCTTTATTTTCAAATTTAATTATATTTTGAATATCTTTGTTATCCGCTGAATTACATGAACAAGTTGAATTTTGACTTTTTGTAATTAATCGATTTGTTTCCGAGCTATCTGATTTATTCATTTTAGTTTTAGCAAAATGTTCAATAAACTCTAAATCTGATTGATTTTTTATACTTGATAATTTAGAAATTTCGGAATCAATATCACTAGATGAAGTTTCTTCACGTAAACTTATTAAATCACATAAAGCTCTTAACGGACATTCATTTTCCAGTTCAGAACTATTAAATTTTAAACTGCCATTTGCTGAAGTAATTGATGATATATCATCATGCATTAAGGACATTCTAATTGAATGATTGTCATTTGTGTTTGTATATAATATTTTTAAAGAATCCTTTTCATTGATATTGTTGCCTGAGGTAGTGTTATTATCATAATCTTCAGCTAAATTAATAGTTACAGTTGCTTTAACATTAGTTTCGTTATTTATGTTATTAACTGAATTTTGCATATCTGAGTTTGAATTATTTTTAATAGTTTCATTTATATTAACATTTTTACTTCCAGTAACAACATCTTCATTATTGTTAGTGTCATCTAAATTTGGACATGTAACTTCAACACAAGATACATTTATTTTAATAGCTTCAGTCTCTTTAACATTGTCTTCAGTATTTATTTTATTAATAATAGGATCTTGTAAATCTGTAGTTGCATTATTACCATATTCTTTGTTTGTATTAATAGCTTCAATTGGTTTAACTGCATCTTCGTTATTTATGTTATTAACTGAATTTTGTATATCTGAGTTTGAGTTGTTATCAATATTTTCATTTATAGTAACAGTTTCACTTCTATTAAGAACATCTTCTTCATTATTTTTAGTATTATTTAAATTAGGACATGTTACATTTATTGCAATAGCTTCAGTGTATTTAACATTATCTTCAGTAATTATGTTATTAATAATAGGATTTTGTAAGTCTGTAGTTGCATTATAATCATATTCTTTAATAACTTCAGTTGGTTTAATTTCATCTTCATTATTTATGTTACTACTATTAATGTTATCTAAATTTTCCTTTCTATTACTATCACAATCTAGAATTTTGGTAACATTATCTTCATTGTTTATATTATCGTGTTCTGATTTTTCTAAATTTGAGCACATGCTATTATTATCACTATCAATTTCATGGACAGTGGAAGTATTCAATTGGTTATTACTTAATATTGATTTTTCCATTTTTCTAAAATTTATTTTAATTATATACAATATTTTGCACTAGAATTTGAAGCGAATTAATTTATCAAATGTTTCAAAATGTCAATTCATGCAAAATTATTTTTTTTTAATTAATTGTCTACTTTAATCAAATTTTTAATTAGATAATTATAATATGCATAGGTTATAAAATACAATCCATATTATTTTATAAACATGATTACCGTTAACCCTCAACGCCTGGAACATTGACATACACGACATGTGCTGTAGTCTCAATTTACAATATACACAGTCTACATATAATTTCCGCTTAATCCCTAATTACCGCTTATTCTTTCTTTTGCAATTTCAATTTTACGTCATAACTCTTAAAATCTGATACTTTTGCCATAATAAACTTTCAAAATTAGGCTTACACTAAATCTGTAAAAACTAAAATCTTTAGAAGTTGATTATTACATATTTCACGGCAAAATTTCAGAACGTTTTTTTTTTTCTTGCTTTAACTCCTACGAATTGTGCCATGACAATGACTAAAAATAAATTTGGTAATAAACAATTACAAATATTATATACATTATAATAATTTGATAAACTTTGATTTTATATTAATTTTAAATTTTTTAATTTTTATAGAATTAAATTACTTGAACTACATGATGCAGCAACAAATATATTTAAAGAATTATACCTTGATAAAAGGACGTATAAATAGGAATAATTATCACAGATAAAATGCACGGTGTTTAAATTCTATCTTTACTGATACTTGGACCATCTATATTCGAATAGTTACTTATACTAAATAAATTATTGAAGAAAATTTGAGTGTAAAAATGTTTTTGAATAGACGGTGGCTTGGCTTGAATTGTAGCTTAAATTTTGACATAGTGCTTGATTTTTCATTTTCTTATATACAATTTTAGGCTCTCTAATTTTTATTTTTCTGTATATATTATGTCAAATTATAAATTATAAGAGAAAATCAAAATTTCTGCATTGAAATAATTTTATTCGCGTTGTCATGAGTTTTAGAAATATTTTGTAAGTATAAAATATATAAAATTTAGACATAATATAAAAATTGCAGTAAATGCTATTATATATTAATTAAACATTAATAATTAATTATAAAATTTTATTAATCTTACTTAATTTAGAAAGTACGTGCAAGTGAAAGGTCAACGAACTACAATTTTATACAACAAATAATTGGGTGCGGTCAGTACTGAATGATTTTGAGAAAATTGAAAAAATGATAATATATAATATGTAAGTAAAAAATAATGCTAAAAATAAAATTTAACAATAATAATAATATATAACCAATAAATATTTTAAGCATAGCATAATGAATAATTTTTTATATTATATGTCTAAAATTAATATTTAATTATAAAATTTTATTAATCTTACTTAATGTAGAAAGTACGTGCAAGTGAAAGGTCAACGAACTACAATTTTATACAACAAATAATTGGGTGCGGTCAGTACTGAATGATTTTGTGAAAATTGAAAAAATGATAATATGTATGTAATGATGTAAGTAAAAAATAATGCTAAAAATAAAATTTAACAATAATAATAATATATAACCAACAAATATTTTAAGCATATCATAATGAATAATTGGAATTTATTTCTAATTTTGGTTTTTTATATTACAATTTCTAGTGCAAAAAATATACATTCAAAAACTGATTGGATTTATAGATTTTTTTGAATATAAAAATTATTGAGATATATTAGTGGGATATGCATTACCATCTATATTTTATGACGTTTTACCAACTGGTATGTATATAATCGATTATTGAAATGATATATTTACATTTGATTCTAATATATTCATAAAGATTTATGTAGATTACATAATATATAAAGGTATACAGGAAATTACGTTAGATTGTAATCACAATGACGTCAAGCATAAACTTTTGGTTCAGAAATTTTAATGCTACTAAATCCGAATTTTTTGTAAAAAATGCTCTGAAGAAATTGAATTCTTTTTATTAAGTTTATTAAACTTCGAAACAAATATTTTAATCAAATTTAAAACAAATTTTTTCTGAATTTGTAAGCACAAATGAAACTGCAGTTGCGGGTATTGAACGATTTGCAACAGAAGAGAAGTATAAAAAAAATTAAATATATATTGTAATTAATTCATTTGTATAGTAAAATACAAATAATAATTTTACTTTTATCAATAGGAAAGAACAGCTGGCGTAACATATTATGGATGAATAATTGATGGATTTATTAATTTAATTTTTTTAAGAGAAGAAGAAGGTAAAACATTTTAAGTTGTTCATACCGTTGAAATTGATATAGTAGAACATTTTATGTCAAATATTTACTGGACGTTCGACAACATCCAATTTTCAAACAATTTGGATTGGAAATCACATTCTGTGACTTATTTGTAGGATCTACGTGTGATGCCATTATAATCATATTTTCCGCAAATATAGCGGCGTTACATTTGGATTGGATTTTGTAAACAATTGCAGCAGTCGAACATTATTTACAGTTAATACAATACAACAAAAGAGCATCCTATTAAAAGTAATTAAAATTATTAATTTATATATTATATATTTATATATTATATATTTATATATATTATGATGTTCATGAATCTGAGAATTTTATTAATTAATTTTTCGTTATATTAAAAGTAATCCTAGATTTCCTAAATTGATACAGTAATTTTTGATGTAAGCTTCACTCTCCATCACTACGTGAAGTTCATGCTAATCGATCGTACATTCGTAGTTTAATCAATGGAAAGCAACTATGGCGCAATAGATTGTTATGATACTGTAAAAATAAACATTTTGATTTTTATAAGATGTTTTTTTATGCTACATAATGGCTACATATGACCTTATGGTATTCGTTGGTGTTGTCTTCAATAAGGCACTTGCATGGATCGGGTAAGTTGATTATTTTACTGGATAGTTTTATTTTGTTTTGTGCACGCTGTAGCATGGTTATTCCATCCAGCTTGGTTGTGCCTTTAATATTGCCTTTGTTTTTATCTGATGTTATTTTATCTATGGTTTCTATTTTATGATACTAAAGAGATTGGATATTTCAATTTCCTTCAATAATAGCACGCGATTTGTTCATGAACTTCTATTATACTTGATCTAACATTTGAAAATTAACTCAACTATTCTTCCATTGTAAATCTATAAAATGTTACCAACATCCAACGTTGATAAGGTCCAAGATATTTAGGCAATAGCTTAAAATTTTTTTTTTTTTAAAGTCATATTTTGCTCCTAGTGGAGATTTTATGCCATCTAATAAACCTTTCATTACAACCAAGTTGGTAAATTACAACGCATGGGAGTATATAACAATTTACCAATTGTGTACTGTACTGTAATTAACGAAAGATATATGTTTTCATAATACTATTATTTTTATATGGGTGATTAGCCCATAGTTATGTGTGTGCAGACATTGTTAACCTTTGAATAGCGTCCAACACCATATTTTCAAAGATATCCGTTTTTTCTTTTTATTCCATAAACGAACAAATGCTCACCCAGCAGAAAAATTTTAGTATTAAAATAAATACCGAAAAATTTCATATGAAAATATAGCGGATTTGAACCCGCTATATTTCATAATTAATATATATTTATATTTCGGTACTATGCAAATGCGCTACCGAGTGTTTAATAGCTTAATATATACTTATATTAATCATACTAAAATGACATAATAGAATTAACATTTGTTTGCATTTTCAACAAAAAGCGTGTATCTATGAAAATATTGTGTTAGACGGTATACAAAAATGAACATTGGTTCCACACACAGCAACACCATCAGAATAATTTAATTATTATTATCTATCGAAACATAATTTCAGGCCAATTGGTAAATTATAAACATATACGGACTAATTTACCACACTTGACTGCTATGTTAAATAGATTCCTTATTATGGCTTTGTCCTCACACCGCGCGGTATGACTTATTTTATTATATTTTATATAAACTGTAATATTTAAAAATTTATTTACTTGTAATTACCTTTATTTGTTTACTTATAATTACCTTTATTTGTTTTCGTATAGCAAAGCGGTTAATCAGTTGAAAATAACAAAAATTCGACAAATTTACAGACTCAAACAAAAACGCTGCTATGAAGAAAATAATATTTAAAGTGTAATTTTAGATTTTATTTCATAAGTTATATTTAATAAGTTTATAGTTAAGTTAATTTAAGTTTAATTAATAAGACACAATTTACATTTTTATCATTTGATATATTGTAAACGCTAAATTTTCTGAGACAGAAATTTACCTATTTCATGGTACGAGGTGTTGTGGAGAATATCTATATTCTCTAAAAATTTAGAATTTTTTTTATATTTTGTCTTTTAAATATAAGTTATAAATATAAGTAATATAAATATATAATAAGTAATTAGTAATTAAGAAAAATAACTAATTTAATATGGCATTTAGTGAGTAATTTTATTTCGATCAAACTAATCCAGAAGCTGGTTTTTTTTATGGAAATAATAAGCGTTCTGGATAGTTGAAATAAAATTTACCAATTATGTCCTCAATAATTTTATTGGTCTTCCCTCTATGTGTGTAGTCGGACAACCAATAAAAAGATTGAGTTTATAATAGATTCGTGATAACGTATTTACAATTTATTCGTGGATTGAATTCAATTTAGCTTTATATCTTTATTATATATGAGTATTTTTTTTAAATGACATTGTCAAAATGTAATTTTTTCTCATATTTTTGTATTTTTAAAATTTAAACTGCGGGAATCACTTTGCCATATTATTTTAATAAGTTACAGTTATATTGTAGTATAATTCTAAGCTTTTCCCTAAAACCGTTCTGAGTTGTGAATGATCAAGTTTTTATTTTGTTCGATTCAGAAGCCACGGGGCTTCTAATATCCTTCAAACACATTCGCGGAATGTTACATATAGTAATTTTTAAGCTGAAATTATTGAATTTCAACAGTAGTGTAATCATTGGAAGCTACATTATCTAACTATTTTTTTCCATCGTCAATAGGTTTTCCATGTTATGGCCGGGGTCGTGGCACTTATCAATTAGCGTTAATTGAGGCCTGGCACGCGCACGACCCTTGTTCTGGTTGCGAAACGATTATTCATGTGATTGTAGACATTCATATTCACAGGAAGGCAAATTTGCCCTATGTAAATAGGTAAAAAACACAAATTTTAACCTTTGTATTGATTATTGTTCTACTCTCGCATGTGCAGTAATTTTGTACTCATAACCGGCGAATTATATTACATGGATAATTATATGTTACGTTGTAGTCCCATGTGAGGACCACGTCTGAATGAAGTTCGTATGGAATCTCTATTTAAATATATATTATATATATATATATATAATTTTTTTTGTAATCATGACCATGAATAGAGTCGAATCTAATTCTATACTTAGGGTTTTTGTGAAGAATATCTATAATCTGTAAATATTTGGAATTCCCTGTAGCATAACAATGATTGAAGCATAATATTTAATTTTTATAAATATATGTGATTAAATGCTCGGGCTCACATATAAAAGAATCTGAGGTTTTCGATAAAACCGTTCTGAGCTGTGAATGATCTTTTTTTTTTTTGATTAGATTCAGGTCCGTGTATAGATTTTAATATGTAGTACGAAACTATCAGACAATTCATAATCGTTTCACAAAATTTCTTACACTTGCTTCATGGAAGAAGAGGTCAATTAAAAATGATATATTATTTAATTAAATATACAATTTAACATTATATTATGTACAATACATTCATTCTATTGAGTTGTATATTTTAATTTATATTTCTTTCTAATTGACAGAAATTTGTTCTTTTTATTTAATCCTTTGGTTGAACTTAATTACTTTGTTTAATTAATTGTAACCTAGGAATAAGACTAATAGTTAAGATTAAGTTTAAGTTATATTTAAATTGGTGTATTATATAGATTCTTTTATTTTATTTTTTATGTAATAAATATATTATTTAAAAATACAACTAAATGGCATTACAAAGGAAGGTTGAAAACTTCTTGAAAAATAGAAATAACACAGAACTACTCCTGCAAAATTTTATGAACTGAGTTATAAAACAATTCTTTTATGATTTGGGTCGTAGTATTTTGCAGAAAGATGTAACGTTTTGAATATGTTATTATATTTTCTTAGAATTTTGAATCTTCCTGAAAGTATAGGGCGAGGCCAGGGAAAAAGTTAAAAATTTTTTTTTTTTTATTATGTAATTTTTTTTATTAATAAAATAATTATCTACAAATTAACAATGTTTTTTTATTCTTAATACTAAGTATCTATCTACATTCTTACCGGCCGAAGGCCGGTTGTCGGCCTTCGGCCGACTTAAATTTGTTGCCGGCCGTAGGCCGGCTGTCGGCCTCCGGCCGAATTAAGTTTGTTGCCGGCCGTAGGCCGGCTGTCGGCCTCCGGCCGACTTAAGTTTGTTGCCGGCCGTAGGCCGGCGGTCGGCCTCCGGCCGAATTAAGTTTGTTGCCGGCCATAGGCCGGCTGTCGGCCTCCGGCCGACTTAACATTCTTGCCGGCCGTAGGCCGGCTGTCGGCCTCCGGCCGACTTAACATTCTTGCCGGCCGTAGGCCGGCTGTCGGCCTCCGGCCGACTTAACATTCTTGCCGGCCATAGGCCGGCTGTCGGCCTCCGGCCGACTTAACATTCTTACCGGCCCGAGGCCGGTTGCCCGCCTCTGGCCGACTTAACATTCTTATCAGCCTCAGGCCGATTTAGCAATCTTAGGCAGACACAAACCTAGAAAACATTACTGAAAATTTTGTTTCACATATATTTTTCTTATTAAATAATAACCAAATTTTGTGAATGTAATGTTTTCAAGTTTTGTGTCTTATAGATTGTTAAATCGATCAGAGGCGGATCGATTGTTAAATAAAGGGTGTTCAAATCTGAGTTAACTTTCTAAATTTGACGTAATATTTAGTATTAATGTTGCAACATTAATTGTTGGTATTTATTTTTATTAAAAACTTAAGCTAACTCAAATTTGAACATCCTTTATAGAATGTTAGAATCTTAAATCGGTCGGTCCATAGGTATTAGGTATATATGTAATAATAATGTATCTATAATAAACTTTACCCGAAGATATATAACCAAGTATACATATAAAATCTCCGAACACCGTATATACTTTAATATCCATTCGGATATATTCTATATAGGTCTTTAATGTTAATCTAAGTATTTAATTCACCTTAGATACACATCTGAATATTTATAGGTATACAGGGACCCTTGATATATGTCCATTGGGGCCTGGACGTATATTTAAGTATCAGTACTCGGATACGGGGGCGCTAGCTACATACTTGAGTTTATTGTTTAGATACAGTCCATTATTACATATACCATTTCCCTATTTTCTTAAATATATACTTAAAATAAAACTTAACTAAAACTTAAATATATACTTAAAATTATACTTAAATAAAACTTAAATAAAACTTAAATAATAAATAATAAATACTAATTGATAGACGGCAGACACAAATCTAGAAAACATTTCTGAAAAATTAAATTTAAATATGTTTTTCTTAAAGATATTTGTAACAAACAAATTTTGTTAACATAATCTTTGGAAGCCAATGGAAAATAACCTGGTAAAGTACATTTTGTTTAAAATTAATTTTTCTTCCATTTTCATTTCTCCAACATACTATGAAAATTCAATACATTTCTAATACTTAATGAAAAGTACATGATAGGTTCATCAATATATTTCCTAGTACTTGGTGGAAATTTCATAATATATATATCAATACATTTCCTGTACCTGATGTTAGTTACATGAGAGGGGTTCATGAGTTTGGAAAATTCATGATACATTTGATCATGATGTTTTCAACGAATTAATAAAATATATTGAATTTTGATAATCTGTTGAAGGAGTAAAATTAATTTTAAAGAAAATGTACTTTTCCAGACTATTTTCCACTAGATTCCAAAAATTGGGTTCACAAAATTTGGTTATTATTTAATAAGAAAAATATATGAAACAAAATTTTCCGTAATGTTTTCTAGTTTTGTGTCTTATAGATTGTTAAATCGATCAGAGGCGGATCGATTGTTAAATAAAGGGTGTTCAAATCTGAGTTAACTTTCTATATTTGCCGTAATATTTAGCAATTAAACTTTTATTAAAAAATTTAAGCTGATTCAAATTTGAACATCCTTTATTGAATGTTAGAATCTTAAATCGGTCGGTCCATAGGTATTAGGTATATATGTAATAATAATGTATCTATAATAAACTTTACCCGAAGATATATAACCAAGTATACATATAAAATCTCCGAACACCGTATATACTTTAATATCCATTCGGATATATTCTATATAGGTCTTTAATGTTAATCTAAGTATTTAATTCACCTTAGATACACATCTGAATATTTATAGGTATACAGGGACCCTTGATATATGTCCATTGGGGCCTGGACGTATATTTAAGTATCAGTACTCGGATACGGGGGCGCTAGCTACATACTTGAGTTTATTGTTTAGATACAGTCCATTATTACATATACCATTTCCCTATTTTCTTAAATATATACTTAAAATTAAACTTAAATAAAACTTAAATATATACTTAAAATTAAACTTAAATAAAACTTAAATAAAACTTAAATAATAAATAATAAATACTAATTGATAGACGGCAGACACAAACCTAGAAAACATTTCTGAAAAATTAAATTTAAATATGTTTTTCTTAAAGATATTTGTAACAAACAAATTTTGTTAACATAATCTTTGGAAGCCAATGGAAAATAACCTGGTAAAGTACATTTTGTTTAAAATTAATTTTTCTTCCATTTTCATTTCTCCAACATACTATGAAAATTCAATACATTTCTAATACTTAATGAAAAGTACATGATAGGTTCATCAATATATTTCCTAGTACTTGGTGGAAATTTCATAATATATATATCAATACATTTCCTGTACCTGATGTTAGTTACATGAGAGGGGTTCATGAGTTTGGAAAATTCATGATACATTTGATCATGATGTTTTCAACGAATTAATAAAATATATTGAATTTTGATAATCTGTTGAAGGAGTAAAATTAATTTTAAAGAAAATGTACTTTTCCAGACTATTTTCCACTAGATTCCAAAAATTGGGTTCACAAAATTTGGTTATTATTTAATAAGAAAAATATATGAAACAAAATTTTCCGTAATGTTTTCTAGTTTTGTGTCTTATAGATTGTTAAATCGATCAGAGGCGGATCGATTGTTAAATAAAGGGTGTTCAAATCTGAGTTAACTTTCTATATTTGCCGTAATATTTAGCAATTAAACTTTTATTAAAAAATTTAAGCTGATTCAAATTTGAACATCCTTTATTGAATGTTAGAATCTTAAATCGGTCGGTCCATAGGTATTAGGTATATATGTAATAATAATGTATCTATAATAAACTTTACCCGAAGATATATAACCAAGTATACATATAAAATCTCCGAACACCGTATATACTTTAATATCCATTCGGATATATTCTATATAGGTCTTTAATGTTAATCTAAGTATTTAATTCACCTTAGATACACATCTGAATATTTATAGGTATACAGGGACCCTTGATATATGTCCATTGGGGCCTGGACGTATATTTAAGTATCAGTACTCGGATACGGGGGCGCTAGCTACATACTTGAGTTTATTGTTTAGATACAGTCCATTATTACATATACCATTTCCCTATTTTCTTAAATATATACTTAAAATAAAACTTAACTAAAACTTAAATATATACTTAAAATTATACTTAAATAAAACTTAAATAAAACTTAAATAATAAATAATAAATACTAATTGATAGACGGCAGACACAAACCTAGAAAACATTTCTGAAAAATTAAATTTAAATATGTTTTTCTTAAAGATATTTGTAACAAACAAATTTTGTTAACATAATCTTTGGAAGCCAATGGAAAATAACCTGGTAAAGTACATTTTGTTTAAAATTAATTTTTCTTCCATTTTCATTTCTCCAACATACTATGAAAATTCAATACATTTCTAATACTTAATGAAAAGTACATGATAGGTTCATCAATATATTTCCTAGTACTTGGTGGAAATTTCATAATATATATATCAATACATTTCCTGTACCTGATGTTAGTTACATGAGAGGGGTTCATGAGTTTGGAAAATTCATGATACATTTGATCATGATGTTTTCAACGAATTAAGAAAATATATTGAATTTATCATAATCTGTTTGAAAAATTAAAATAGAAAAATTTCATTTCTCCTACAGATTATGAAGATTCAATACATTTCTAATCCTTAGTGAAAAGTACATGATAGGTTCATCAATATATTTCCTAGTACTTGGTGGAAATTTCATAATATATATATCAATACATTTCCTGTACCTGATGTTAGTTACATGAGAGGGGTTCATGAGTTTGGAAAATTCATGATACATTTGATCATGATGTTTTCAACGAATTAATAAAATATATTGAATTTTGATAATCTGTTGAAGGAGTAAAATTAATTTTAAAGAAAATGTACTTTTCCAGACTATTTTCCACTAGATTCCAAAAATTGGGTTCACAAAATTTGGTTATTATTTAATAAGAAAAATATATGAAACAAAATTTTCCGTAATGTTTTCTAGTTTTGTGTCTTATAGATTGTTAAATCGATCAGAGGCGGATCGATTGTTAAATAAAGGGTGTTCAAATCTGAGTTAACTTTCTATATTTGCCGTAATATTTAGCAATTAAACTTTTATTAAAAAATTTAAGCTGATTCAAATTTGAACATCCTTTATTGAATGTTAGAATCTTAAATCGGTCGGTCCATAGGTATTAGGTATATATGTAATAATAATGTATCTATAATAAACTTTACCCGAAGATATATAACCAAGTATACATATAAAATCTCCGAACACCGTATATACTTTAATATCCATTCGGATATATTCTATATAGGTCTTTAATGTTAATCTAAGTATTTAATTCACCTTAGATACACATCTGAATATTTATAGGTATACAGGGACCCTTGATATATGTCCATTGGGGCCTGGACGTATATTTAAGTATCAGTACTCGGATACGGGGGCGCTAGCTACATACTTGAGTTTATTGTTTAGATACAGTCCATTATTACATATACCATTTCCCTATTTTCTTAAATATATACTTAAAATTAAACTTAAATAAAACTTAAATATATACTTAAAATTAAACTTAAATAAAACTTAAATAAAACTTAAATAATAAATAATAAATACTAATTGATAGACGGCAGACACAAACCTAGAAAACATTTCTGAAAAATTAAATTTAAATATGTTTTTCTTAAAGATATTTGTAACAAACAAATTTTGTTAACATAATCTTTGGAAGCCAATGGAAAATAACCTGGTAAAGTACATTTTGTTTAAAATTAATTTTTCTTCCATTTTCATTTCTCCAACATACTATGAAAATTCAATACATTTCTAATACTTAATGAAAAGTACATGATAGGTTCATCAATATATTTCCTAGTACTTGGTGGAAATTTCATAATATATATATCAATACATTTCCTGTACCTGATGTTAGTTACATGAGAGGGGTTCATGAGTTTGGAAAATTCATGATACATTTGATCATGATGTTTTCAACGAATTAAGAAAATATATTGAATTTATCATAATCTGTTTGAAAAATTAAAATAGAAAAATTTCATTTCTCCAACAGATTATGAAGATTCAATACATTTCTAATCCTTAGTGAAAAGTACATGATAGGTTCATCAATATATTTCCTAGTACTTGGTGGAAATTTCATAATATATATATCAATACATTTCCTGTACCTGATGTTAGTTACATGAGAGGGGTTCATGAGTTTGGAAAATTCATGATACATTTGATCATGATGTTTTCAACGAATTAATAAAATATATTGAATTTTGATAATCTGTTGAAGGAGTAAAATTAATTTTAAAGAAAATGTACTTTTCCAGACTATTTTCCACTAGATTCCAAAAATTGGGTTCACAAAATTTGGTTATTATTTAATAAGAAAAATATATGAAACAAAATTTTCCGTAATGTTTTCTAGTTTTGTGTCTTATAGATTGTTAAATCGATCAGAGGCGGATCGATTGTTAAATAAAGGGTGTTCAAATCTGAGTTAACTTTCTATATTTGCCGTAATATTTAGCAATTAAACTTTTATTAAAAAATTTAAGCTGATTCAAATTTGAACATCCTTTATTGAATGTTAGAATCTTAAATCGGTCGGTCCATAGGTATTAGGTATATATGTAATAATAATGTATCTATAATAAACTTTACCCGAAGATATATAACCAAGTATACATATAAAATCTCCGAACACCGTATATACTTTAATATCCATTCGGATATATTCTATATAGGTCTTTAATGTTAATCTAAGTATTTAATTCACCTTAGATACACATCTGAATATTTATAGGTATACAGGGACCCTTGATATATGTCCATTGGGGCCTGGACGTATATTTAAGTATCAGTACTCGGATACGGGGGCGCTAGCTACATACTTGAGTTTATTGTTTAGATACAGTCCATTATTACATATACCATTTCCCTATTTTCTTAAATATATACTTAAAATAAAACTTAACTAAAACTTAAATATATACTTAAAATTATACTTAAATAAAACTTAAATAAAACTTAAATAATAAATAATAAATACTAATTGATAGACGGCAGACACAAACCTAGAAAACATTTCTGAAAAATTAAATTTAAATATGTTTTTCTTAAAGATATTTGTAACAAACAAATTTTGTTAACATAATCTTTGGAAGCCAATGGAAAATAACCTGGTAAAGTACATTTTGTTTAAAATTAATTTTTCTTCCATTTTCATTTCTCCAACATACTATGAAAATTCAATACATTTCTAATACTTAATGAAAAGTACATGATAGGTTCATCAATATATTTCCTAGTACTTGGTGGAAATTTCATAATATATATATCAATACATTTCCTGTACCTGATGTTAGTTACATGAGAGGGGTTCATGAGTTTGGAAAATTCATGATACATTTGATCATGATGTTTTCAACGAATTAAGAAAATATATTGAATTTATCATAATCTGTTTGAAAAATTAAAATAGAAAAATTTCATTTCTCCAACAGATTATGAAGATTCAATACATTTCTAATCCTTAGTGAAAAGTACATGATAGGTTCATCAATATATTTCCTAGTACTTGGTGGAAATTTCATAATATATATATCAATACATTTCCTGTACCTGATGTTAGTTACATGAGAGGGGTTCATGAGTTTGGAAAATTCATGATACATTTGATCATGATGTTTTCAACGAATTAATAAAATATATTGAATTTTGATAATCTGTTGAAGGAGTAAAATTAATTTTAAAGAAAATGTACTTTTCCAGACTATTTTCCACTAGATTCCAAAAATTGAGTTCACAAAATTTGGTTATTATCTAATAAGATAATGTTTTTTAGTTTTGTGCCTGATGAATAATATGACTGATAGGGCATATTATCCATATATTTAAGATGCATCTGAATATATAACTATGTATCTATATCAGATAATGACCCCAGCTACACATTCATGTCCTAGGTATACGTAATATTAATGTATCTATATGAAACTGGACCCAGAGTTATGTAACCAAGCATTCATATAAAATATCCGAACACCTACCAACATACGCTCATCTAATCTTTTGGGATTAGTGGGGTTTGAGACATACACTCGCATATAAGTATTATATATGCATAGGTCTTGAATATGTGTCAATCTATCTAATTCACTAGATACTTAACCACGCGACACACATTTGAAATGAAATGAAATGGGGCCTAGACATAAATTTAAGTATCAATACTTAGATACGGGGGCACTAGTTATATATCTCAGTTTTTTTTATATAGATACATTAATATTACATATACCTACGATCTGAATATGTACCTGGGGAACCATTATATGATATAGATACTTGTTTATATATTCAGGTAATATCTCACATATATCTTTCCCTACATTCTTAAACATATACTTAAAATAAAACTTAAAAACTACAAATTAAAACACTATCTACAATATTATAATGTTGATTGAATATTGGCTAAAATTGCTGTTTTATTGTGATCTGTAAAAATATAAAAATAATGATAGTGTAAGTATGATAAAATAAATGATAAATCAATGTATAAAAATTATGATTTTTTAAGTATGTCAATAACGATGATAGCATAATGCCAATAATAATATCAATTTACTATAAGTTTAATGTCACTTAATGATTATAATAGTGAATTTATTGTCAATTAGTATAAGGGTATTAGTATAATGTTAACAATGGTGATAGTATTTACTCCCAAATTTCATAAAATATATACTCTGATAAAATTTTATTTTTAATTTAAGAACACGACGCTTATGTTTTAAGTAATTTGACGAGTGGAGAATTTAATTGTTATGTAAAGTGTCTGGGAAAAACATAAATCAAATTACATAAGATGTAGATAAATAATTAGAATGATTGTTGTGATTTAATAAAATTGCTTTTCCACATAGATATATTTGGAAAATATATAATGAGATTGGTGAGCGTATTCTAGTTTCAGATCGGACTTAAAAAAAAGAATGGATATTGGAAGAGAAGACAATTAAAAGTTTGGATTTCACAGATTATATCTAAATTGGATTGGATTTTGCAGAAGGAACTGCTGAACCTGGTCAGAGTAGTGGTTGGTGTATATCATAGTATCTGTGAAAGTAATCAAATAAGCATATTCAATTGAATAATTTTTGGTATGAAAAAGACTGAAAATATGTTGTCATGACAAGTATTGTAGTACGTAACCATTGAAGCCACTGAATAAAGTGTTTTATTAAATTAATGCCGAATCTATCAAGGTCACGTCTGTGGTCAAACATCTCGGCCACAAGTAGTTTAATATTAAGCTTATTTGGATATAATTAGGCAGAAGGAAGGTATTAGCCGTCCATGTGGAATATAACGTCGAATTGTATATTTTCGTAGACAATGAAAAACCTAGAGCGAAATGAAGACCTTGGCAAAAATTTCTGTTCTACCCTTTTTTTATTCAACTACTGGTTCCTACGATTGACGGAAAACAATACTGGGTCGGTAAGATAAGATATGATCAATATGGTTTTAAGATCTACTTATTACAGGTTCTAAATAAGTGTATTTTTAAACTGATTTATTTACTGAAGCCTGAGCTTATGTATGTGCAATTTGTTTGTTATTAGTTCTTCGCGAAGGGTTCTAACTTATTATCATAGGACTGAAGTGCTACGAGAAATTTAGATTTTTCATCACATATATTTATGACTGAATATAAAAATCTTCGCTTCAATAGACATTAGCAAATTAAATTTTAAAATTAAAATGTTTACTCACTTTTATTTTGTTCTTCTGTTAATTCTATAATAACATTTTTAATTATATCTACAATTGCCAAATGTTTTCCTCCGCCATTATGCAACTTACAAAAAGTATAATTAATTTTAATTGAATAAAATGTGAAATTCGATGGATCTGTCAAAATAAGAGTAGAATTAAATTAATTATTAAATTCTGCGAATGCATTTACAAAAGAAGGTATATAAAATATTAAAATACCTACCATATTAAATATTGTTAAAATATGACGAAAATATGATAAACCTTTGGACGACACTAAAACGCTATCATGCAGCTTATAATTTATTATATGTTTCGGTGTATTAACATTGTTTTACTTCCTTTACTAAATATATTAATAAAAAAAAAATTTGTTACCCAAACGTTATTTATTGGAAGACTACTTATAAAATTAATTTCTACAACAAAACAAACTGATAATACTTACAATAAATATATAATAATAATACACAAGATATAACATTTGTTTACTTTGTAGTTATTTTTTAATTCAAAATATTATTAAATATCATTTACGTACTTTCCGATAAGGGTATCAATAAAGGTATATCTAAAACATTAAAAAGAATATATAAATTATTACAGGTATAATTAAAGAAATTATACTAAATTATACTAATGTTCAGGTATGAATCTATTATTTTTATCTCTATACAAAATAATTTGGATAAATTTTATTAATTAATCAGACATTAGGGGTAAAATTCATTTAAATTATATACGCGTTCATTCACACATGCAATTTCAAGAAATAAGTTTTTCGACATTATTGATGGTTGTTAGTAATGGGGGCATAGCGGACTGTTATAATTTTATATTGAAAATGCAAACAAATGTTCATTATGAACTTCATGTAGTGATGGAGAATGAATCTTACATCAAAAATGACTGTATCAATTTAGGAAATCTAGCATTACTTTTAATATAACGAAAAATTAATTAATAAAATTCTCAGATTCATGAACATCATAATATATATAAATATATAATATATAAATTAATAATTTTAATTACTTTTAATAGGATGCTCTTTTGTTGTATTGTATTAACTGTAAATAATGTTCGACTGCTGCAATTGTTTACAAAATCCAATCCAAATGTAACGCCGCTATATTTGCGGAAAATGTGATTATGGCATCACACGTAGATCCTACAAATAAGTCACAGAATGTGATTTCCAATCCAAATTGTTTGAAAATTGGATGTTGTCGAACGTCCAGTAAATATTTGACATAAAATGTTCTACTATATCAATTTCAACGGTATGAACAACTTAAAATGTTTTACCTTCTTCTTCTCTTAAAAAAATTAAATTAATAAATCCATCAATTATTCATCCATAATATGTTACGCCAGCTGTTCTTTCCTATTGATAAAAGTAAAATTATTATTTGTATTTTACTATACAAATGAATTAATTACAATATATATTTAATTTTTTTTATACTTCTCTTCTGTTGCAAATCGTTCAATACCCGCAACTGCAGTTTCATTTGTGCTTACAAATTCAGAAAAAATTTGTTTTAAATTTGATTAAAATATTTGTTTCGAAGTTTAATAAACTTAATAAAAAGAATTCAATTTCTTCAGAGCATTTTTTACAAAAAATTCGGATTTAGTAGCATTAAAATTTCTGAACCAAAAGTTTATGCTTGACGTCATTGTGATTACAATCTAACGTAATTTCCTGTATACCTTTATATATTATGTAATCTACATAAATCTTTATGAATATATTAGAATCAAATGTAAATATATCATTTCAATAATCGATTATATACATACCAGTTGGTAAAACGTCATAAAATATAGATGGTAATGCATATCCCACTAATATATCTCAATAATTTTTATATTCAAAAAAATCTATAAATCCAATCAGTTTTTGAATGTATATTTTTTGCACTAGAAATTGTAATATAAAAAACCAAAATTAGAAATAAATTCCAATTATTCATTATGATATGCTTAAAATATTTGTTGGTTATATATTATTATTATTGTTAAATTTTATTTTTAGCATTATTTTTTACTTACATCATTACATACATATTATCATTTTTTCAATTTTCACAAAATCATTCAGTACTGACCGCACCCAATTATTTGTTGTATAAAATTGTAGTTCGTTGACCTTTCACTTGCACGTACTTTCTACATTAAGTAAGATTAATAAAATTTTATAATTAAATATTAATTTTAGACATATAATATAAAAAATTATTCATTATGCTATGCTTAAAATATTTATTGGTTATATATTATTATTATTGTTAAATTTTATTTTTAGCATTATTTTTTACTTACATATTATATATTATCATTTTTTCAATTTTCTCAAAATCATTCAGTACTGACCGCACCCAATTATTTGTTGTATAAAATTGTAGTTCGTTGACCTTTCACTTGCACGTACTTTCTAAATTAAGTAAGATTAATAAAATTTTATAATTAATTATTAATTTTTAATTAATATATAATAGCATTTACTGCAATTTTTATATTATATGTCTAAATTTTATATATTTTATACTTACAAAATATTTCTAAAACTCATGACAACGTGGATAAAATTATTACAATGCAGACATTTTGATTTTCTCTGATAATTTACAATTTGACAATGCATAAATTACAATTAGAGAATCAATGAAAATCTATCTCTTTAAAAAAAAATTTAATGTCAGAATTTGAGAAAATTGTCAAGCCAAGCCACCAACTAAATAAAAGAATTTTTACAAATACTACTAACTATTCGAATATAGATGGCCCAACCATTGGCAAATGCAATAAAAATTACAATGAATGAACTTTATACAAATAATATTGTGGATTTATACGATTTCGTAAACCTTATAAATGTCAATATTAAAAATATAATAATCACATAAGATAATTGTCTGTGCTTAATTAAACTTTCTATTTTATACAAATTTTTACATAGAAATATTTGTATTATTTCAAAGTTGTCCTTGTAAGGATAAGCAGAACTTACTAAATCTACTAAACATTTTTATTTACATATTTATTTATTTATTTATTATTATTAAAATTTATATTGATATTTTTTGATGACAGTGGTTTTTCTCCGTTGTTGAGTTTATATAGCATTCACATTCACAGGCAGTATATGAAAGCGTACTGACTGAAGAAAGGAATAGGAAAATTGTTATTTTTATGTGTATGGATGAAATCCATTTTGACAATTAATCAATATATAAAATAGATATGTTTATTTGTTATTTAATTTGTATTTAGTATCTAAATTCTAAACATATTCACCTGATTTTACTATATTTACATACCAAAAAAAATACGCGCGCTTGTTTTTGTGGACGTAAAATAGTAGAATCCATTAGATTATGATATTTTATATATGGTGTTATATGATATATGATATTTATTTAATTTTACTACCTACACCTAGTTACACAATATTATATATATGTATAGTTTAGACAATTAAATATCTTATCTATTATCTATTTCAATTTAATAAATTAAATTCATATTGCAGTAAATCATAAAATAGTTATAGTACAAAATATACAAATTATCGTTATTAATTTTATCAAATAAATATATCAAATACGAATTATATCGAAATTTTCTTAAATAATTATATATTTCTATTTGTTTGCGCGTTACGTTATTTTTTGTTTTGAAATATATCTTTTTATCATAATTATTGATTAATTTATTATTAATATAATATTTATATATCAATAATAAAATACATATGATGCGCAATAGTTATATATTATAGAACAAGTAAATGTTCAATATTTATTTCATTTAATCATTAACATTTTTCTATATAGTTCACTTACAAAAAGGGATCCAAATATTGGTACTAATAAGATATCTTCCGCACTACTTATATAAACAAGATTTCCAGTTCTAACACATTATATTATAATAGTATAATATTTGCATGTAAATTATATAATTCGATTTGAGAGCATCTTGAAATACGTATTTCATGTTTTTCATTAAACAAATGATAAAAATGCATCATCAGAGAGGTAATCGGTAATGCAAACGTATATCAAATGCAAATTTGTTATTACGTTGTTTTTACTTTCATTTACTTTATGACTATAATAACAGTGAATTCAAAATATGCTCTTGATCTACATTTAATTTTAAATACATTAGGTGTACAAAAGACCCCAGGCTGTTATTCTATTTAATGTTAATATATACCCACTAGATTAGTAAAGATATGAAAAATGATTAATTATTAAAATTTATACATTACTTAAGTATTATTTGTTTTAGTATATGTAAATACTATAAATTATTTGGTATAAAAAATGTAAAACATTTATGCAAATTATGTATAAAATAAAAATATAATCAAGCCGTATTTAATTTGTATATTATAGAATATAGAACAGAATTTGCGAAGTAATACTATATAGAAGTAACTTGTGATAACGTAGTGTTACATTTAACATAATTACTACTAACCAATTTTCATAGTTTCACACACAATATGGATATTGTTACGCCAAAAGAAAAAAAAATTGTACTGATAAGGTAAAACTAAGACGAGTACTTCGCAATAAATAAATAAATAAATAAATAAATAAATAAATAAATAAATAAATAAAAATATAGTTTCACTGATCTATCAGATTCTATCGATTGAATTATTTATATAGAATTATATTAATTATATTGAATTTTCCAATAAATAACTTTAAACTTACCAATAATTTCGAGTTCTTTTTTAAAGAATTTTTGATACAACGACCGCTGCTGTTCCATAACTAACATACATTCTTTCAATTTTGAGGCGACTCTCTCTCTCTCTGGCACATATATCAGGCTGCACTTCAGCTTCAACTGGTTCAAAATGTTGTCTTCGAATGCATTAATTATATGTGGTTTCCGGGGGATAACTTAACTCCATGAAAAAAGTTCAGCGGTATTAAATCGTGTAATATCAATGGTCCATTTCTCGAAATAATTGATTCTTGAAACTTCTTCTTCATTAAATTAATTGTTTCCCTTAAAGTTGTATAATACTCGTTCGACCGTTTTGTTGAAATCAAATGTCATCTTCATCAACATCATAATATTTTAGAAACAAAAATTATTGATCATTGCTCTGCAATTTTACTTGTAACAGAAATGTGACGTGTCACTGAAGAAGATGTTTTTAACTTTACACATTATTTTATATATATATATATAATTTTCACAAGTTATTCATTTGTACAATTACCCATGATGATGAAATGGGTGAATGAACTAAAAATAAATGTCAAGAAAATATTATTAAAAAGGGATGTATATGTTGTAATAATTACAGTACAGGATTGCTACAAATAAGATACTATAAGTTTTCAGAGGAAGCGGATTGCGTAGGAGTTAATCTTGATTGGAAAATGGTTTATCAAATTGAACTATAACTATGGCCAGCGTATTTGCACAAACTGTGTGTTTACTGGAGTGAAAGAGGAGTGTATCCTTTCACCGCTATTATTCTTCATCGTTGTTATTATGATGGGATCCGTGGTATTAGCAGCGGATCATTTAATTGACTTGAGAACCTCGATTTTATCGATCATAATGAAGCACAACTTTTACCACAGTACTCGTACTCGAATCACTCATGTCATTTTAATATGCCAAAATTAAATTGCTACAGTTAGAAAAACAGATGATGGCATAATTCAAAAGATCAATAAATTCTGCTGCCGCTGTGGTATGGTAGTGTGGAGTAGAGACTTTACGAAATTACACGAAATATGTGATCACATTTCGCCAAGTTTTTGTAAATAAGTACCCAAACTGCGAATATAGAGATGAAATTTTTATACGTTAAGAAGGATATAGGGTCTGGTCTAGTGGATATTACAATAGGGAATCCTTGAACTGAAATTCACATGGATAGTTGAAATGTGGGTAGACCATAGCTAGAGGAAAGAGGTGAAGACTTTGGCTCAAAATACAAGGTGACGCATTTTTTCTATCCTTTAAGCTCCATCGCGGAGAAATTAGTGATGCATATATAGTAACAATTAATTTTTCGTTTCTTGTTACCATCGTAGTTGAACAGATTGTTATCTATGTGTGTTTAATCTTAAAGAAATCAGTAGATATACCGAAAGTTTCTGAATTAAATATAAGAAAAAGGATATGGTTCAGTCTCGCAGTGGTTAAAACGCAGGCGATCGATCCTTGTTATTGATATGAAAACATTTTTCAGTATTTAACATACTCAAAATTACTCAAATGAATTATCATTTGTTCGTTTATAAATCAAGCCAATATCGTTGAAAATATGGTGTTGGACGCTATCACGCTATTCATATATTAACAATGTCCTTACACACAATGCGATGGTCGATTCACGCAAAGCCAAGTCCGGGGCACTATTACGGAGGGATATAGCTTTTCTAATGTGAGTTTGTTTGTATTAATCTTAAATGCTACATTAATTTTAAGATATATTGATATCAACGTATACATCCCAGCTGATATTGTAGAAATGAGGAAAATATACCTTGTCAATAAACACACATTCACATAAACTCTCAATTGACGTTGATACACCTATTGCATTGCCAGTAAAATACCATACAATTAAATGAGTAACATTCAGAGGATGTGGTAGAAATTAATTCGATACAAAGATAAATATAAATGACAAAATATAAAATAGAACAATTTAACAGGAATTTACAAAACAAGAACAATACAAAAACATGTAATACTTTTTTAGCATGCAAAAATATTATTATTATAAATTATATTCTTAAATTAAAAAAAAAAAAACCATTAAATTATGAATTATTAAATAAATACAAATCATTATATCGGACTCCACATCTAGTAACTTACGTTTTTTTTTTCAATTTATACAACTGGTGCAAGATCTGATTCTACATCAACATCTTCTTCAGGATCTACATAATTAAGACTTAATCCAATACAATTTTTCTTATCAGTTATTTTGTAATCTATTATAATATGGAAACATTTTTTATATTAATATAATATTGAATTAAATTAATATATAAATTAAGTTATATACAAAAATACCAAAAAACTTACTATCATCAAATTTACAATTATAATATTTCAAATTACATTTTGAACTAAATATTATATAACTAACATCATTTTCTGCACAAATATCATTGTATGGGAAATAATTTGGACAAGGTTCGCATGTTTTACCCATTGGTAATGTGTCAGCAATATGATCACAATTTTCATATGAAACTATTTTTGCATCTATATATATAGATTAAATTAACAATTTTTTATTATGAAATTTTAATATTAATAAATGAAATTATTTAAAAATAAAAATTACCTCCTTTATTTAAACAATTATCAATGGCAACATTGCATGGATTTGAATAAAGTTCATGTCCTTTTGATGGTGATTTTATACAAACAGGATAATATATACCAATACATGTGGATGTACTTAAACATACATCTGATGCTGTTGTACAGAATGCCTTATTTGTTGGAAGATATTCTAAAAAGAAGAAAAAAAGTGTTAAATATAAATATGAATAAAATTATCCGATTTCTAAATTGTTAACAGTTATTATTTGTATAGTCCAAGTTACTATATAATTTATAATGCAACACAATTTGTATTATAATATTATTATCACTTATTATTATAGCATTTAAAAATAAAAAACTTACCGCTATCATTCTGTTCACAATTATAATTTTCTAAATAGCAACGATTACTGAACAATTGAAACTTTTTTCCATTTGTTCCACATATTGGATTATATACATTGGTACATTTGTGAATGGTACATTTCTTACATTTTCCAAGATCACATTCATCGTAATCTATTTAAAAAAAAAATAAAATATATTGTAAATATTATTTTTAAAATAAATTGACATATTAGTAAATATTAAATTACTATTAATTTCGGTTACACTTCAAGAGAGCATCAATAAAACAATCTATATCAATCTTTGGTCAAAGTCTTCATTCAGACTAGATATTTATAGTGCCACGCCATTCTTTCTTTTACTCAATAACGTACACATCAAGGACACATTTGTTATATATTCACCTCATTCCTCAAATAATTTGATCATACATTTGTTTTCACCTATTTAGTACTAAGTTTTCTTTAAAGAATTTATACAAAAACACATAAGCAAAATTGATTTTACAAGCAACAAAAACACTAAGGCGCAGTCAGTTTATGCTATGTTTTCGTGAAGTAACAGCTTCAATTGTTTCAGATGAAAATGACTTAACATTTGTTTGAAAATATATGGTCTCTTTGACGCTACTTAAAGATTAACAACAGTATAGTGAGTTGTTCTATACTTTCATGCGGAGTAGCTGAAATGTAGATTATTTGGAAGATGCAAATAGCAGCAAATAAGGTAACATAACTTATTTCTGTTATATTCATAACAAAGATTTTTCCGTTTAATAGGACAACTTTAATGCTGGCGCAATGTATTGAATTGTTTAAGTATGGTTTCTATTTATATATGTCATACAATCAAACATTTCATTCGTTAATTTGAAACAGATGAACTTCATATTAAAATAATTAATAATAATAATAATAATAATCAATTATTATAAATACTTACCCAAATCATTTTCACAATTATAATTATTTAAAAAGCATCGATTCTTAAACATTTTATATTTGTTTCCATCTGTTGCACATACTGGATTTTCAACATTTGTGCATTGATAGACTTTACATTCAGTTATTCCTCTTAAACTATTATTGTCATTACATTCTTCCGCATCACATTCAACGAAATCTATATATATATTAAAATAAATATATTAGAATTTTAATATTTATATAAAATGTTATAATAATAATAATCTGTGTATCTAATAAATATAACTTACCGCTACCATATTCACAATTAAAATTATCCAAGAAACAACGATTGCTAAATACTTTAAATTCTTTTCCATCTGTTGCACATATTGGATTATACACATTCAAACATTGATTAATAGTACATTTCTCACAATTAATTGGATCACATTCAACAAAATCTAAGTATTATAGGAAAAACAAAAAACAAAATAAAAAAAAAAGGACAGCGAATATCATTTTTTAAAAAATCATAATAAAAACAAATATATTTAATTAATTAACTAGACTGTTGCGTTGGTGCCGAAGCGGTTTGAAAGTTTCGGTATTGTCATAAAGTTAATCGTATACACAAGGACAAAATAAGTGATCTGCACTATGGTTGACGTTAAAATTAACAATTCCACAGTATTAAATTTTATACCAAGAGATAATTATGATGACTATTTGATAAACTGTTATATTTCATTTTATTTATAATTAAGAATTGATGTCTGAATATCTTATTGAACAATAATGAACAAACACGCGTCACACAATTATGTCTACAGATAGAAGTTGAATGATAACAAAAATGTATCGATTCTAATTATATAGATAATATAAATACAACTAATACATACCTTCTTTTGATTTACAATTATAATTATCTAATAAACAACGATTGTTAAATGTTTTAAATATTTTTCCATCTGTTGCACAAACTGGATTATATACACTCGAACATTTAAGTATTTTACATTGATTTGATGGTTCACATTCGGATGGATCACATTCATTATAATCTATATTAAATGGAAATAGGTGAAATAAATATATCATAATTTATTCTTATACGCTTATTGCATATACTTTTATATTACTGCAATATATAAAATGGTATACGAAAATAAATATACATTACCTTCATCATTTTTACAATTATAATTATCTAATAAACAACGATTTGTAAATTGTTTAAATATTTTTCCATTTGTTGCACAAATTGGATTATATACATTTGAACATTTACGTATTTTACAATTTTTACAATTTGATGAATCAACTATTTGATAATCTAATATATAAAAAATAAATATTTACAATTATTTGTAATATAACAAATAGTATTTATTTATACCTGCATTATTACGACAATTATAGTTATCTAATTTACAACGGTTTTCAAATTCACGTACATCATCGCCCGATTTAGCACATACTGGATTATTAACATTTGAACATTTATATTCAGTACAAATATTACACTCTTTAGGATCGCATTTTTCATAATCTAAATTGTTATTGTTGACAAAAATATTAATTAATAATTTATATAAATCTAAACTCGTACACTATAAAGGTACATATTAAAAGGTATTCATATATTCAGCAACGAATCAGTGATTATTATATTATATATGCTCACTGTTTATTTATACTTAATTTTAAAATTAACTAAATAAAGTTTACAAAAGAAAAACCTAATCCATATAAGGTGTAAACGTACCTTGGATATATAAATCCATCTAATGTGGTAAAAAATAACCTCTACCATAGTTAGAAATACCGAAAATTGCCAAATTGATCAAATTATAGTATTTAACAAAGATGTGCAATGCTGCGGTTAATATGCGGTAAGAAATATTTTTCAAGTTTTTTAAATATTCAACAGAAAAGGAAATTGTACAAAATGTCGACTAGCTGGAACAGAATTGATTGAAAAATAATGGTTGATAGATTTCTACAAATTGTTGATTCAATTCAAAAGACATCAAATGAATTAAATACAAAAGGTTATTATCATTTATGCAATTAAATTAACTGTTGAAGCATTAATCAGACGTTATTCTTAAATACAAAATGAAGATAACATTTCAAGCAAATTGCTATAAAAAGATTTGTCATATTTCGATTTACAATTTATTGGTTTACAAGCGCAGCAAGTGCTTCTCCTTCGGCATAAAAGTTAGTTAGTTAGATAAAGATTTTGAAATTGAAATTGATAAATTTGCTGCAATACTAGTATTGCATAAATGTGTATCGCTAAAAAATAGAAAAATTTATTTTAATTTAAGAATTATGTCAGGGAATAATGTTAAATTTTCCGTACCCCGGCAGCAAAGACTTCGCGGAAAATTACCCTATAATTAGAAGTGTGTCAAAGGCCAGATACCCACACCCTTTAATTTCACATAATAAATTTTGTTAATGTTTTTCATATACTTACTATCATTATTTAAACAATTATAATTATCCATTAAGCATAAATTTTTAAATGTTTTATAATCTTTTCCATTATAAGCACATATTGGATTATCAACATTTTTACATGAAATCATTTTACATGTTGATGGATCATTTTCGCAATATTTCATGTCAACTACTCTGCAATCTATTTTATTGTTTTTTTAAAGTTAAATAAAAATTAAAAAAAATTAACATAAATTTATGATGACAGAGTGTCCCAGCAATGAAAGTGTGCAGCAACAAAAACAGTAGATTCTATATATATACCGCTTCGATTTTAAATTATTTATCGTTCATCTACTGTCTTTTTGTTGCACAATTTCTTTCTGTTTAACATTTTGAAATCGATTATTTTTAAAATTAAAATACCATTATTTTCACAGCTATGAACGTTGAAAAAGCATTGATTTGAAAATATTTGAGATTTCTCATGTCCACATTTACCACAAACAGGTGCATATAGAAAAGGACAAGCTCTTTGACAACCACAATTATCCTTTGAAGTTATTGTAAAATCTATAAACATATAAATAAAAAAAAAAAAAACAATTTTATAATTAAATTCAATATTAAAAATCAATATCTATGCATTTTTTTAACAATTTATTATGCAATTGTGTCACTTACTAGCATTATTCCGACAATTATAATTATTCAATGTACAAATATTATCAAATACTTCATTATGAATACCATTTGTTGCACATAATGGATCTCTATTAGGTGAACAATGTGTTTGTGTACAAGTTTGATTATTACATTCGGCAATGTCAACTTCACGGTAATCTATTAAATTTTATTACTTTAATTTATAATTTTATAATATGTGAGAAGAGTTGCTGATAAAAGAATATTTCATTTAAACGGATGGTGTGGTGATTACATTTTCCAGTTAATGAAAAATGTAGTACATGTATTTTCTTTTATAAAATATATGGGAGACGATAAAGAAGTTATTTCTATGAATTATTATAGGATTATAAAATCTCTCAATGTTATGAAGTACTAAGTAATCTGTGTAACCATATATGCAAAGAAAACAATTAGTTGTATATCAATCAGAGCATTTACTGTTACTGTCGATCTTATAAAAAGCAACAGTAGGAAAATTCAATCAATTCTAATTATAAAGCATGCCATCATTTTCTATGGAAACTCTGAGTTTTAATTCATATTGATGCATCTTTACCTATACTACAGTCTGTTATTGTATACCAATGTACATTGATTCAGCGTTTCCTGAATTAAAATGTTTGTAGATTTTTTTATTAAATTGTTTAGAATCTATATATTAAAATGATTCATAATATGAATCATTTATTTTTCAATCATTTTATACATATCACCGGTACACCATCAATTTTTCTATGTTGTTTTCAATATATAAATAGGTAAAATTCAGCACGATATTAGAGCAAACAAATAATTAACTTAATATAAGGATAAAATTAAAAATTATAATTACCTGTATTTCGTCGACAATTATGTTCATCCATTTCACATACATTAGCAAATTTTTTAACCCTATGACCATATCTACCGCAAATATGTTGATTATCCTGAGGATCAGGACAATTGAATACACATGGATCAGATGAACCACATAAATTACGACGCGTTCTTACAAATGCTATATTTTTTTATATATATAAAAAATAAAATTATAGTTAATTATTATTATTATTATTATTATTGTGTATGGGTTTGTATATAAATTTAAATATATTAAAATTTAAGTATATATTTAAAATATTAATAAAATTAATTAATCCTTGTATAATACATACTTTCATTATTTCTACAATTAAAATTTTCCATTGTACATGTATTACTAAATTCTATAAATTGTTCACCATTTGTGGCACATATTGTATCATTTCCACGTGGACAATTCGGATTTATAGTACAATTTGATGATGGTATACAATTATTCATATTACTTAATAGAAAATCTATAAAATTTTCATTATCAATTTATATAACATTTTTTACGGTGATATAATTTATGCGAAATGAAGCAAAAGCGCCACTTAATTAAAAGCAATTTTTTTATTGTCTTTTGCCAAGACAATACAACATTCGACTAATGCCAATGTGGACTCGAAAACATATCGAGTTTTTTACAGTATAGTACATATTATCTATCGCAGAAGTATCTAACACAGCAGTGTGCACTTGATATATGTAGGAAACAAATCTCCTGTCATGGATATACATGTATGGGAGCTCTGCAGTTTGCAGTGGAAAGGTTAAAGTATGTAATGTGAATTGAGCTAATGTTTTTTTTAAACTATTGTATTGCTGTATCTCCCTATTATTGACCAAATGAATGGAATTTTGAACGGTGATAATAGTTCAATAGCTGATCATTTACACACAAACAATCTTAAAAATGCATTTCACATTTCATTTCGTCTTTTTTATAATTATACTTAGTTTTTTAGTGCACAATATTTAGTGAAAATTATAATAATAAACAAAGAAATTAAGCATAAATTGTACAATGCCCATCACCGTATAATAAAATCTGTATATAAAAATTATTACCATCTCCACTGATACAATTACGACGTAACATTCTACATTCATTAAGAAATAGTTCATGAATAGTTCCATTAAATCCACAAACTGGACCCTCAGTTGAACAATTAGTTGGTACTGTGCAATTATTAGGATCACACACAGACATCGGTACTTCTGTAAAATCTATTCGAATATATCGTAAATTATATAATTTTAATAAATTAAATTTATTTAAATATTCCTATAATAAATATTTATTTATTTATTTATTTATTTTTTTATTTTTTTCTCATTTTTATATGATATCAGTATTTTGTAATTTTTTAAAATTTGTTATAATGGATTTATTGAAGGATATATTAATGATTTAGGATAGTTTTAACTTTTAGGTTGTTTTTATCCTAATCTTATGGTCATATCAGAATTTTAAATTATCTGAATTATACAGTTTATGTAAATCATTGCGGACACACACCCAATGTTATAAATTATAAAATCTATTTAATGTCACAATGATGTTTAGACGATTGGATCCAAATATAATGTACATAAATTATTACACATAATCAGCTAAATGTGTTCTATATAAACATTTTCATTCGCATTTTCCTGAATATATTAACTGAAATTTTGTTTAATTAAATTTAATTCAAGTTTATTTAATTTATAGGACACTTCGGATTTGTTCTGATAAAAAAAAAAAAAAAAAACTAATTCATTTTGTTATGAATTACGAAAATATTATAGAGTGATTAAAGCGAAATTGTTACAAAGTATTTTTATTTATAATATACATACTTGTGTGAGATCTACAATTATAATTATCCATTCTACATGTATTTCCAAATATTAAATTTTCATCTCCATCTGATCCACAAACTTGTGTTCCATTGTTTCCGGTACAATCTTGGATTGTACAATTACGTATACAATTTATTAAATCAATTTGTGTAAAATCTGTACGAAATATGTTATTCAAACATTTTGTTTTTATTGTATTTTAATAAATGATAAATATTATAAAACTAAGCGACTTTGCAGATTTACGTTTAACATTTTAAGCACAATAGATAAAATAGCATATACATATCAATAAAAACTTTATTGTATATAAACAATTATATAAATGGTATTAAAAGAAAAATTCTATTGGAAAAAAGTGGTAATAAAGAATATTTGCAATACTTTTTAATATTATACATAAGCGCAAGTATACACATGTTAAAAATGTATTTCATATATACCTTCTTGTAATAAACAATTTGTATTATTCATAAGACATACACTTGAAAATATCTGTAAACTGCCTGTTGAATTCCTTCCACAAACTGTAATATTAGGTACTTGCGTACAATCTTGAACTTGACAATTACATCTGGACAATGCAGTTACAAGGAATGCTGATTCAAAAATTTAATAACAAAAATTAAGTCGATTTATTGTACAATAATTCGCATTTTATAAAAAAAAAAATATAAATAAATAAATAATGTATTTGTTATATTGTGTTTATAATAAAAAACATTGACCGGAATTGATGTCAAAGATGTTTCCAAGTTTTGAGACAATCGATTATTTTTTTTTTTTGACGCCTTCATAACGCAAACTGTGCTGTTCATATAGCAACTAAGTAGGAGTAATATGTCTGATGAAAGCATAAGGAATAAGACACATATAAAACCATGAAAATTTGAGTTATTGGTTGCGATATGATGAGTGTTCCGTTAGTTGGTTGGGATCAACCAATGATATTTCATATTTATAACTATATCATAATTAACATATATTGAAATTGGTTTCAATTGGTTAGAAAGCAATTGATCAATTGAACAACATTTAATCCTTCTGCTGCTATAGTTTATTGCCTTATGGTATTTTATACTGAAGATGATACGCTATCTTCATTATAAAACACTTTAACTACCTCGTATTTGTCGAATTTTTTTGAATCGTTAAAAAAAAAACTATATATAGTTCATAAATAAAATGAGTTTCAGTACATCATATTTTCTCCGATACAAAAAACATGTAATATCTACGTCTAGATTTAATATATGATAAATTATAAAGCAATAAAAATATATACTAATTTAAAACTTGCAAGTAATTTTAACATTAAATATAAAACATAAAAATGAATGAGAGTATATTAGAACGGCATCAAAAAAAAAATACTCTATAATATGTGAAAAAGATATGCGTTAGTTGTAAAATTCCATTTCAATATAAATAAATAATAAATAAGTATTTTATGTTTACCTCTGTTATTTAAACAATTAAATTGATCCATAAAACATACATTTTCGAATGGCCTAACAGTTACTCCATCGACTGCACAAATTGGCAGAGAAGTTGAATCTGTACAGTTTGTTGTTGGACAATTAAGTCCACATAATATTCCAGGTACTTGTGTGAATACTATGAAAAATTTTTATTAACAGAATATATCAATTTGAAATTTTTCTCTTGGACGGCAAATAAATAAATAAGCATTTGACTTTTAAAAAAACAAAATACTATATCAACTACGGCATAATTATATAATAGCGCAGAAATAATTTTAATTAATTATTTCAATAAAACAAAAGCAATTAAATAGGCAAACTTCAAAAGCATATTTCAGATATACCTCCAGTACATAGAAGTAAACATGTATTATTAAATGTTATAACATTTGTGCCATCGGATCCGCAAACTGGAGCATTAGGTATATTTGCACAAGCTGCAACACAAATTGGTGCTGGACATACAGTCAGACTAGTTGTCACAAATACTAAATTGACATGTAAATTATTTAATAATAATATTATAGTATGCAATTTATTATTAATGTAAATATTGTATTATTTTGAAAGTGATGATCATAAATGACGATATATTTATATCGATATAGTAATTTTCAGTGAATACAACACAAAAAAAAATGCCGACATCTGAGTTTCTGTGTATATAAGCATTTATATGATTTTTGTTGAATATTTTAAACAGAATATTGTATCGCATATGATAAACGTAATAAATATTAGTATATTTAGTACTCTATCATATATTGTATATATATGCAAATTAATAAATTAATTAAATATGATAAAAAAAATTAATTAGAGTATTTATGTTCAAACCGTGTCAAAATACTCATCCTCTGAAAAGCTACTACATGCGATAATTGTATCGTAAATAAATGTGTGAGTGTATAAAACACTAAAATAATTTATAATTTGTTATACCAGAACCAGTTGCACAATTAAAATTATTCATTTCACATAAATTTGCAAATTGCCTAAAAATTGCACCGTCGGTCGCACAAAATGCTGGACCAGTTGCATCTGTACAGTCACTTAATGCACATGTAAATGGACAAGCTGTCGCAGCTACTTGTGTAAATCCTATAAAATATTTTATAATAAATATGTAAGTTATTTAAATTAATGTCTAATTTTGGTGTATTTATTTTTTATTATTTATTTAATTAATTATTTATATAAAAACAAGCGTTTAACTTTCTTGTAAAATCTACAAAAAAAAAAAAAAAAAATATTGTATCGGACTGATACACTTTATTTATATGGGGTTTTTTTTCCAGATAAAATGTTGATAAGAATTTTTGGAGAAAATCAATTCAAAATTATTTAATAAGTGTTTTTTAAATGTTACAACTAAACTACATTTTCTATGTGTATTTTAAGTTTAACAACTGATAATTTAAGATTAGAATTTTTGTATTCAATTAATTAATTAATAAGACCCACATTATTATTAATCTATTTACAATAATTTGTTTTTTTTATGTTCACTCAATTCAATGCGTAATTACAAAATCTAAATACAAAAATCCACATGGAATACATACTCGTATATATGAATAAATATTTAAGTTCTGAAATCATTGTGAAAGCATTTGTGTATGTTAAAAAAAATTTTAATAAATCTTTCAAAATAAAATACACATTTAATATTATATATAGAAAAAAATACTATTGTATAATGAACTCAATTTAGAGAATTGAAAGTATTATTATTTTGCCACTCAAAATTACCAATAAATTTGAATAATGAATTTAACATAAACATTGATCGCCTAAGAGTATTATGCGAAAGAAAAACTTGAATTGAAATGGGACGATAAAAGAATATTATAGATGTAAAAATGTTACAATTTTATTTATAAGCAAGTCGTTGGTAAACGTTTTAAAGTGTAAATTTCATTTAGTTTATATACCTGTAGCACAATTCAATAAACAAAGATTATTAAATGTTATAAAATTTGTTCCGTCGAATCCGCAAACAGGAGCATTAGGAACATTTGCACAAGTTTGAACACACGCTGAACTTGGGCATGTTACCAAACCAGTTGAATTGAATACTATATATACAATAATTGAAATTTGAAATTTAATAATATTAAAAGTAATATATATGAAATATATATATATAAAAGTGATGATCAAATCAAATAAAAACATCAATAAAATGATACACTAAAATAATTAAAATGATTAAAATTTGTTATACCATCATTGCCAATTCGACAATTAAAATTATTCATTTCACATAAATTTGGGAATGGTACAAATATGGCTCCATTGGTCGCACAAACTGATGGACCAGTTGCAGGACAGTCTTCTAAAGGACAAGTAAGTCCACAATTATTCAAACCAACTTGTGAAATGCCTATAAAATATTAATTATATTTTGTTTTATTAATTATTATTTAAGCCATCTAATATAATAAGCATTTGACTATTGTGAAATCTGCAAAAAAAAAAGTAAATACATATATATATATATACAACGAATACAGAAAGACAGTTTAATCAAATATTCTTTAAAAATATATTGTATTGTATAGTTTAAGTAAATTATGGACAGATGACTGTCCATCAAATGTTGCAAGTTAGGCGACAACTATAAAATCTATTGAAATAATGGTATTTATATATTTATATCAGTTACACTCGAAAAGCAATTATACAAAGTTTCAATTGGAAAAAGGACGAAAAAAGAATATTGTATTTATATATATATATGTAAGCGATAAAATGTAAGGAATAATTAATAACATATATGTAGTATAAGCAATTATTAAGTAAACTTTAAAAGTATATTGGTACAATATATCTTTCATACCGGTAGCACAAGTCAATGCACAGAGATTTCTAAATAGTATATAGTTGGTTCCATCGAATCCACAAACTTGATTTTGTGGTAGATTCGCACAATTTGTGGCACAAGTTGAATTTGCTGCTGGACATGTTCCCAAAGTTACTTGTAAACCTAATTAGTATATAAAATTTAATATCTTATATGAATGAATGTGTGTATATTTATAGATAAATAATGATCATAAACATAATACACAATTAAAGTTTGAAAATCAATCAAATATATAGGGGATGTGTGTGTGTGTGTTTGTACACAAATTATCACTGGGGTATGTCTAATCGATAAAATTAAATTGTTTTTTTTTTTCTATTAGAAATATTAGTTGTAAATAAAAATACAAATGATCACAGAATACTTTTAATGTATAAAAATTATTAATATTGCATTATTATACCGCATTGAGTGGTTTTTCAACAGTTTGTGCTATAGTTTATGCAAAATCTATGATAATAGAAAAACCAATATATATATCTCATATTCCTATAAATAACATGAGTTAGAACACACACAAGAATTTGATTTGTTTAAACGATGGGTTATATATATTGTCAGCGTGAATATGAGCGGATGATGATCATTTAAATTTAATGCAATATTTTCAAAAAAAATTGAAAAAAATATTCAAATTCTAACTAAATATTTGCAAATGCAAATGAAAATTAAATTTGTATAATTATTTAGTTACTCAATACTATATAATAGTTTATAATTAGAATGACGGGTTTTCCTTTTGAAAATGGAAAATCTACGAAAGTGTGCAATCTAAATTGTAAAATATCATTTAATTAACTGTGTATATATGATGGATTCATACACTAAAAACATAAATATAATAATAATTATTTTGTTATACCAAGGCCATTAGCACAATTGAATATATTCAATAAACATAAATTTAGGAATGTTCTAAAAGTTATTCCATCGGTCGCACAAACTGTAGCACCAATAAGCTCACAGTCTGCATTGGCGTCACAACACGATGCCGTAGATGCTGCAATCGCTATAAAATATTTTTTAAAATACACAGATTATTATTAATTTTATAATCTTTTTCTTTAGTAACATATAAATAAGCTGTTGACTTTTATAAAGTCAACAACAACAATATACCTTAGGAAAACAAAAAAAAAATACTCTAATAATTTAAGCAAAACAAATTTATAAAATCATATAAGAAAAAAAAAAAATTATACATTATAAGCTTTTAAACAAACCTTAAGATGATTTATATGCAATTTTAGACACAAATTCATCATGAATTGTCTGTACATGTAGTAACACAATATATTGATGCATGCAGTTACTTATACATTAACTGACTGTGTGTGTCTAATGTTAGTGAACATTATATAAGTTAATTAAGTTAAATTAAAAGTAAATTAAAAACCTACTGAAAAAAAGGTTAGCGTATATTGCGGTCCCGCAATTATTCAGTTTCACTTGAAAAGCGATGGAATATTATATAAATAAAATATTTAATATAAGCATTAAAAATATTGTAATTTAAAATGTTAGCACAGAGAAACAGAATTATATAGGTAAAAACTTTAAAAGAATGTTGTCACTTATAATAAAATATACAAAATACCTCCAGCACAAGCACGTAAACATTGATTTCTAAAATTTATAAAAGTTGTTCCAATAGCTCCACAAGTAGCAACAGTAGGTAATCCAACACAGGCTTGAACACAAGCTGTTGGACATATTTCCAAATTAGTTGCTAGGAAATCTAATCAAGTTGAAAATAATAATATAAAAATTATTATATAAGTTTTTTTTTCTTTTTCTTTATATTAATTAATTAATTAAATTAATAGTGATTTTTTTATTTTTCTATGCACACTATTCATGTGTGTATACCCACAAAAACAATTTAAACTTGGTTACTTTTCCAAATTCTTCAACGAAATAAAATTTATATAGTAAAATATACGAAAGTATAGAACAGTTTTTTTTTCAAAATGTAAAAACTGTTAGTAAATGTGATTTATACTAACTATAATACAAAGTACCAATATATAATAATTAGTTACACGTTCAATTTAACAGTGTTGGAAAAAAAAAAATCAAAAAAACTCATCAATCTTCAATCACCTACGATGGTCAATTTTATGTTATTCTTATTTTATTATTTTATGTTATGTTATTCTCTCAATGTTGAAAACATACACCAAACGTATAAAACATTTGTGACGGTTTTTTTTGAATGGTAATAATTATTGAATTTCATTATAAAAATAAACCTTGTTATTCCAAGCACTTTTCGCTTCATAATTACTTCTCTATCCGACAAATAAGCGATGGTAACTCAGTTATTACATATATATTTGATACAACTTAATTTAAATTGGTGAATTTTTAATTGTATTGTACATAGTTTTTTTTTTAGTAATTTAACAATTAAATCACATTTTCGATATTAATTGAGTCGTTTTATTGTTTATATATATTTCAAAGTATATAAATATCAAAAAATGTTGTTAAGGAATAATAATTTAATTAGACAATTGTATTACAATCTTAAAATCAGTAAGTAAAAGTAAATAAACATTTATTATTAATTTTAAAAATATCATCAATATTTTTTTATTAATTATAAAATGTTTAATTTAATTATTTGACGATATAGTTTTGTTATTTTATTAATGGTATCGAAAATTTAGGAATATGTTTTTTTCATATATATCTCAATATATGTTTTAGTATAGATATAATAGAATGGTATGGAAATTTTTAATAATACAAATATTAATTATATTTTTACTGATATCATATTACGAAAAATAAAAAAAATTAATAATTAAATAAAAAAAATATGTACGAATATTTCTATACATACTCTGATTATTTACGCAATTATAAGTTGTTAAATAACATTCATTAGAGAATATTAAATGACTATTGCCATTTTTAGCACAAACTGGTCTATATACATCTGCACAAAATTCATTACAGGATTGATTACACTCATTTATGTTAGTTACTTTATAATCTATATATTTTGTATATATAAATATTATATAGTAATATAAAATAATAAATCAAATGACATTAAATATTACAGATAATAATATACAATATTAAAAATTATTGTACAAATTATAATGATAAAAATGTATGGTATGCACATGGTCTTTCAAATTGCACAGTTTTTTTTACAATACAACAATGTATTCAAAGTGTTGAATTATTTTATGAAAATGGGAGTTCAAAATATTTACGGTCAACATAATCGTTCATCTGAAAGAACTATAGTGATCGGATTGTTAAAAGAATTCAACAAAAAATGTTATTCGGTGAAAGATAAAATAGTCTGAACTGTTGATTAGTTGATGTTCACATGTTGGTCTAAGTGAAACACCACAACATGGCGTATTTTACAAAAGGATTTACGTCTGAAGACCAATAAAATTCAAATAAAATCGCAAACGATAGTCCTACCATTGAAAACGTCGTGCATATGTCAATTAGTTCAAAGAAAAACCATCTAATTGTTCACAAAAAATGTTATCATTGACATCGTTGGACTGTTTTCATTGCGGTTACGTACGTGAAAAGTCACGTCTATATATATATATAGAAAAACAATCTACAATCGATTCCTGCACTATATAAAGGATTTTCCGTGACATCATTGGTTAGATGGAACCACAATTATGCCGACATGTTATTGAATATTTTCTTAACAAAACGGTGGACATCTGCTGTTGATGTGCACAAAAGGTGGTCATTTGGTAGATATTATTTTTCGTATATAAATTGAACGTTTTATTAAAAGATTAAAAAATATAACAACAAAAAACCGCGCAACTATTTGGAAAGAGCCATGTATTTATATTCTAGAATAAAATATTTAAAAATTGTATGAATATTTTTACATACTCTTATTATTTACGCAATTATAAGTCGTTAAAAAACATTCATTGGAAAATATTAAATAACTATTGTCATTTTTACCACACACTGGATCATATACATCTGGACAAATTTGATTACACGATTGATTACACCGATTTATATTGGTTACTTTATAATCTAAATATATATACAATTTATATATTGTATAAAAATAATATGTGGTGTTGTTATTATTATTAAATTTAAAATAATAATAATAATAATTATAATAATAATTATAATAATTTAGTCAAATACTTGTTTTATGAGCACAATTATAAAGTATCATCTGACAATAATTCTGAAAATTTTTAAAATTATTTTTACATTTTCCACACACAGGTTGTATAACATCTGTTGAACAACGTATTCTCTCACATATTGTAGAGATATCATTATTTATATTACAATGGCTTTTACTTGTAATTGTATAAGCTTAAAAATAATAAATATATTAATATTTAAATATTACATAATTTTTTGTTTATTATATAATATTATTATGATATTTATTTATATAAAAGCTTTGGAACCCAACTCCTTTAAATTTATGGATACATTTTAACAACATGAAAAAAGTTGCACAACAAAAAATTTTGCAAAACTTGAAAATAGATCAATATTAATGATTATCCTCAAAAACCATGAAATTTTAAACTAAATCATTTTGTTTCAATTTCTTATGATCTATGGTATATATCTATTGTAGATATGAAAGCAGCATTCTTTTTGACAAACCCCTATAACCAAATCTAAAATTTTCCGAATTAGTTGATCGGGGTTCGATGGTTTAAATTTTATCTATCTATCTGCAACTATATTTGCTGTTTCTATGGCTCCAATTCTAAATTTAAATTATTATCTTACATATTTTGAATTAAAAAGATTTTTTTCTTATTTGCGTACAGGAGATGTTTGTGCGGCAATATTATTTTGCACATAGCACTACAACTCCTGAAATTCCTCGTAGCTTTGATGCGGAAAGAAATATGAATATTGTTTGGATATAATACAGAATAACATTCACAATAAATTAACTATGGTATTAGTAATTGTATAATTTATTAATTTTTGGCAGGTTGAAACGGGTGTAGTTAACGAAAGCAAATCGCATCAAACACATTTATTTATATATCCATATAATAATATATGGAGGAGGGTGGAGTGTATGTATAATTAACAAATTCATTTCTTTTGTTGTAGAAACATATAATCATTAGTTCTATTCTGAAATTAAGAGAATGTCACGTATACCATACGTATCTGATACCTTTAATTTAATACCATATATATGTAAAACAACGTTAACATATTAACCAATAATTTTAAATTAAAATAAAAAAAAAACTTACTTGAACCAGTAAGACAATTCTGTCTTACTCTTCCGCAATCATTGAGAAATAATTGAAAATCAACACCATTTGTAGCACATAACAAATCGTCAGCTATACCGTTACAGTTTGGACAATCGGCAGCATTAATTTCACTGATTGTTATTACTGTGTGGAAATTATATAAAAAAAAAAAAAACATTTAAAAACGTAAAGTATTAATTTTGGAAATGAAAAAAAAAATAAACAATTAAATAATAATAGATTTTTAAATTGGAAAAAAAAATACACACCGAATAATAACACATAAATTAGACAAACTTTCATTTTAACAAAACCTTTTATTTATTTATTTTTTTTTTTATTATAATCTTCAGGTATTTATTGAAAAATGTTAAACTATTCGTTAGGACAAACGCAACAATGGAATTAATTTTAAAATAAAAAAAGATTTTGCTTTTATATAATATTATAAGTTTTGGATATCAAATATTTTTGGGTAGGAATGGCAATATAATTCCAGCATTATCTTGTATATTAATCAATTTTTTTTTTTTTTTTGTATTTTAATTTATTTGTCCTAAAACAATTATATGAAACAAGTTTTATTTTATTTTGTTTGTTTGTTTTTTTTTTTTTTCTATTTTTATGAGTTTAATAACTTATTTAATTGTACTAATTTTAATAATGATAATAATTCTTGTTATTTAAATTTTTATTTTAATTCGCAATAAAAGAAAGAAAGAAACAAGAAAAAAAAAAGTAAATAGTTTATGAGTTTATGCAAAATTTATATGAAATTAATTCTAAATTATAAAATACTTTACATGTTTATCTTAATAAATAATGATAAGATTTGAAAATTAATACAAAGTCAAATAACATTCTTCGTTTTTTGTTTTTTTTTTTTTTTTCAACTTAGCCAACAAAAAATGTTTATTAAGAATAAATATATATTAATATTAATATATAACAGCGTTGTGCCTATTCTAGTCTGTACTTATATACAACCTGTGTCCGAAAAATAACCGAAATGAATTAAGATATACCAGCAAATTATATTAAATATACAGAAATAATTTTTTTATTTATTAGAAATATTCCACACATCACATTTGCATTTGCGACTTACAAAACAACAAGTGAATGAAATAACTTTTTTATGTCACTGATTGAAATGTTGTTCAGTGTCTTTTCAATTGATGCCCTCCGCTTTCCATTCATCGCCAAATAGAGTTTAGGCAATCGAAAATGGTTAACACGATGTGAAATCGATTGAATAATTATAATAATTACATGATCAGTATTGTATTGTAGTATATATTGTGGTCGTCAACTGTCTGGGGGGCTTTCAATATTCAGGACTAACACAACGAATACAATTTAGCAAAGCCTTCAATATACCAATAATGTAATACATAAAGCATTAACCATTGTACCACTTAGATAATAGATCTTATTCCATTCAGAGGTTTTACGCTTAGTTTAATGGTTCGTATTGAAAACACAATGTTTCATTACCATATATATATAGTTAATAAATGAATGCGGTACAGAGGTCAATGCCAATTTGTACGGGCGACGTAAATATAATGTGTGTCCTGATGTCACATATAAAACTATATATATATATATCTGTTTATTTTAAATATTATAACTATACACCGCTATAGAAAAGCCATAAGAAAAATTGTTTTCCTAACTTTCTATTTTAAAACACAATGTATTTAAATTTCAATATATAAAATAAAAAAAAATCATATAAGAAATGTATTTTAGATTATAAAAAACATGTACTATTATATATGTAAATGTAAATAAAAACAGGCTATTGTGGGTGTTATGAAAATTTTATACGCAGAAAACATTTAAGAAATATAAAACAATATATGTTAAGTTCATTTTCACAGATGTTCACCTTTCCTTATTTTTTTTTTTGTTTTCCTTGTATTGTACCATACATTTAAAATATATATGTAAAATATATACATTGTTCTATGTGTGTCAATGACCAGGATATTGCCTTTAGTGTATATATTTATATATACAAAATCTCTGGTATAAATTATATTATTATTATATATATTTATCCAATGGATATGCAAAAATAAACACAATCGCATAGAGATACAATTTGCATATATTTGTATATAAATATTATTATATCCTTGCAGTAATCTTATCTGAACAATTTTAAATACACAATAATACAAAAATATGACGAAATGACGTTTTTGAACTGTTATATTAATATAAAGAAATATATGTGCTGTTTTTTTTATTTAGACACTACATTGATTTTATTTTTAATAGTGTAATGAATTTCGTATTGTGATTGTGAGAAATGAAAACAGAAGTTTATTTAAATAAAAATTACCATCCAAAATATCCAATATTTTTAGTGCAGTACGAAGAAGATATGCACATTGTATCTAACGAAAAGTTTGTGGGGCGTAAGATTGTTCCAACAATATGAATATTTTGGAAAACGAATCGCTACCAAAAATATTTTGTGAAGAGAAATTAATCGATTGGTAATATATTAGGAATAAACTATTCCGTAAATGTTTCGAAAAATTACGTTTTATTTTACGCAAGGAAAACTTAAATGTAGCACATAAAATTAAAATGGAGCTGATGTAATTTAACAAAAACGGTGATAAACTAACTATGAAGCACCAGTTGCACAATAATTTATATTTTTTTTAAATATGAAATAAATTATTATTTTGTATTAAAAACATAATATTAAATTATATTAAAATATATTGTCTACGATTTTTTTATTTAATTAAATACAACCTTTTTTTTTTAAAGAACTACTTAAAATACTGGTGAAAGAATACATAATTTAATTCAAATTAAAATTAACCAGTTCAGTAACTAGTTACAGAAGAATTAGTACTAGTACTTAAGTATTTACATTTTAACTACTTCAGTAATTGGTTACAAATTAACTAGTTCTTCAACCAGTTGCAAAAGTAATGCAGAAGCAGACAATTGTATTTTCGTAGGACATCCACCATGTTAAAAGAAACAGTTCGCAACATGTAAAAGTGGGTTTAGCATGGAACCAGTACTATTTACTTTGTAACTAGTTGGATTACTAGTATAGTAGAACTAGTTCTCTTTCCTGCAGGGATATAATAATAGTTATACACCTATCTATATACCAATATTCTATATATTACCATACACATATCCACATACATAATATGTTAAACTAAAAAAACAATGCATACAGTACAGGGTTGGTTGGCTGTTCATCAAGTGACACAAATTTTATTAAAAAAAAAAAAAAATAAATAAAATAAATACCAAACTATTTTTATAGTACGATATGTTGAAAAATAAATAATAATGATATCAATTGATTATATAAAATATCAATATATATATTATGAAGCTTATAAAATTATTGCAGTTCATTGCTCCACGGTTTAAAATTCTATACATGTGCTTTCTTTAACATATTCATATACATACCATAAATATCAAAACATATATATATAGTATTCGGAAAAAATATGTCACTTGAACAGCGATTAACTCTGTTTATGCGAGAAAGGATAAAATATATAGTGGATATTGATTTAAATACAGAAGTTGTTATTCATCATTCCGGTATATACACGATATATGTGAACAGTCGTACAATGATATTTTATACACATATTTATAGTATTTTAAATAAATTAGTAATAAATGTGAACCAAAACCATAAAGGAATAACAAACTAAATAGATTAGAATATGTAAAAATTATATATTAATTATGGTAAAAAAATAATAATCATATTTTTATTAAATAATTTCATCTAGTATAGAAATATTTAATATGTAATATTTTTGTATAAGCTTCATTATTTTTAAAGTTCAAAAATTATAATTATCGCACATTAATTTTTTGATGTAGTTTTTACGAAAAATATGAAACGAAAAAACAATCCATGTGTTATTCCATGCACACATAGAGTGGAAATTTATTTATGTTTTAATAATTATTTATGCATATATTAAAGCAGTTGTATTTGAAAGAAAATAAAATAAAATGTGCATTTCAATCAATGAAATCCACAAATCCAAAAATATATACAGATCATATAGATTAATCGGAGCGGGGTACATTCATTCAGGATTAGATTAGTGAGACTGAGTGTAAGGTTAAGCAACGATCAACAATAAGATATATATCATAGATATATAAGATTTTATTGCGTCTCCACATTTATAGAAAATTATTGCAGAATTTATTTGTCAGCTTTCCGTTAAGTGTATAAGTTATAATTAATTATGTTTGCATTTAAAGAACTAATACGATGGTCATTCATTCATGTTCGTTTATTGGATTAAGATTGATTGTTCATTAAAATTATCTAACATCTAATTATTTTAAAAGTATATAAATATGGTGAGCATATAATTCACGCACAACAACTGATTTTTATTTAAATTAATTTTATTTACAAAGTCTATGATATTTAGATCACTAAAAATTATATTGTTTCAACATTTTTTCTGTGGATATCTTTAATAATTATAATAAAATGTTTGCGATGCATATTTATAGATTATATAGAACATATATATATTTGACGACAAAATAATATTCTTATATTATCTATATAATATATAAAATAATGATCATCTCTATTCGAACGACATAAATAATTGACTAATAAATGTCAAAATAAAAGTGTATATATTATTGCATATATATAAAAGTGATTTATTGACATTTACACATTTGTTACATTGTATTTGAAACAAAAATGTACTAATATATATACGATAAATATTTATTTGTATCTACTCTTAATGTATTTTAAATATAAAAAATATTGTATATAAAATCCCACATTATATTATGAGAAAATAAGAATAAATTTATATGGGTTTCAAATAAAATGTATTACTATACAATAGAAAATTGCCAAAATGAAAATCATTTTATTTAATGGATTTATTTTATATTTTATATATTAGATGTATGTATTCACATATGTTAAGCGTATAACAATTATGGGTCATCTATGTATAATTTTATATGAAATTATAGTCAATACTCTCTCTATATATGTGTTTATTTAAAAAAAAAAAAAAGTAATGATTTTAATGTGAAACATAAAAAAAAAAACTAACAGTTGAGCCAAATAAGTTTGAGGAGATGTATGCATTATCGGATAAAGACGACACACAAACTAATAATTGTTATTGGCATAGATCAATTAAATTTGACACCAAAAACTATTACAGCAAACATTTAAAAGTCGCATATAGAAAATGTTTTGGTACCACACACATCGACGGTAAATAAATAAATAGTGTCCTTAAATTTCAAAAAAACAATATGAGAATATATTGCTTGCATGCAACAAACTTCAAGACACCATTAGATTTTTTCTTGTGTTTGGTGGTGGTTTTGGTCTCAATGAATATATTATATATACATATACAGTCAAGTTGGTATATAAATTACAATATTTACCAATTGATCTGCAATCATCGCAAGGTTTCCTAAATTGCATTATTTTTTTGATGTGAATGTATAGGCCGGTATAATAATAGTGCGTATGCAACAAATTGTAACCCAACTGAAAAACTTCAGTATTAAAATATATACGGAAAAATGTTAAATATGTAATTTTTGGGAATTGAAGCCGCCCTTTCATGATTGATTGGCATTAACGTAACTCACGGCGCCACTGAGTGTTGAATATAAAATATATAATACTAAAATAAAAACATTAAAAATAATAAAAATATATATATGAATATTAAGATCTTCCACAGCGGTATGACAAGCACATTCATAAGCGTATTATTGCGTTATTAAATATTACATATTTTATATGGAAACCGCAATAATATACGTATATTAGTAGTCGACGTGTATAACGCACATATGACTATTCCATATAATCATCGGTGGAAACATAGCCGTAATCATATTACATTAAATCATTTGTATAAGAAAATAATTTTAGTATTAGCAATAGTAGCGCACGGGAATAAAGTATTAATAATAGTTTGAGTTACTGCCTATATACTTTATTCGCAAATTACATATTTGAAATGAAGGTAGGTATATCTAACATATAACATGTTTATACCAAAAATTATAAAGTGTCTACTTTATGTCAGTACTATTAAAAAATTAACATAATGAATTTTGAAATTATAAAAAATGTATAAATATCCGTAATTCATAATAACATAATTTTAGGTGAATAAACCTAACAATTTGAACAATAAATAAATAATATATATAGATAAAATGCCGGATGTAAACTTTTTAAATATACATAAAATTATAATTTAACAATTTATTTATTTATATATTTTATATTGTAGATATCATTCAGAGTTGGGTGTTCGCTGTCTTGTAAAGGTAATACTGAAAGTTTTTAGAAAATCATATCAATATTATAGTTATATTATATTATTTTATGAAGGCAGATATAGCATACGCGTTCATTTAATGTTATGAATAGTAAGTGCAGACACATCATGATGTAACCATCTATGGCTGGAGGATAGATGATGATCTGATCAAATCTTTACAAAACTTAAAGGAAATATGAAAATTTCTATTAAAACAATATTAATATAAGGTAAAAACTTTAATTATAAATTACCCTGTATATTATACGTATATTGGATACGTTAAATTCATATATACGACTACATTATTAGTGGGTGGGAGTTTATTTAAATATATACGTATATGATAAGTGGCACAGAAAATTGAATAACAACTTTACAATACTACTTGTGTGTACACAAAATAATTAATATAAATATTAATATTTTTCAACAAATTGCGATACTCGTACACAAATACCAAAAAAAAAAACCTAAATCGAAATTATAAATTAAAATACTAGTAGTTTTAAATAAATAATAATAAAAGATTTTTCATTTCTTTTGAAGTTTTTTTTTCCAATATTCAAAAGTATATTAAGTTCTCTCATTATTAAACAGAGTTATTTTTTTCCAATTTATTTATTTACATTTTTAATTTATTGTTTATGTATTTTGAATTTATTGAATGAATAGGAAAAAAAAAATAAATAAATCTTTATTCCTGATTTTAATTCAAAAATAAAATACAAGAAAAATATAAAACAAAACGCATATAAAAATATGTTTATAATTGTAACAATATATGAGTGGTTCCTAATCTTCTGGCAATTTTATAAAACCATATATGGTAAAGTTTATAGATTGCTATATATATTATGCTAACACACCCAGATATTATTAATTTGTTTTTCAATCATCGTGGATTTAATAAGAATAATTTTTATATTTTGTCGTGCTATATGTCTTATTCGAAAAAAAAAAAAATAACCGAGAGAGATAAACAAGGAATTGATCCATTGTATTTATATATGAAATTGTATATAGTGTAAAGTGTTCATATAAAATACATAGTATAAGTAAATATTAATATTTGTTATACGATGATCTTGAAAAGTCCTCGGTCAGTGAATAATGTTTTTTAATCTTAAAAAAAAAAACCATTGATTTATTTCGCTCATATACAACACAATTTACACAGTCCATGTTATATAATATAGCATAAATATATCATTTTGTCGTTGTTCAAAATTGAAGGTACATCTCATCATGATCACAATGTGTTGATATATATATATATATATATATATTAATATAGAGATCATCTTTATTTTGATATATATATAATCGATAAATCTATTAAGAAAATCAATAATCTTATCATTTTCTAATACAGCCAATAAATTATATCAGGAAAAAAGGAACAAAAAAAATTGTTTCATATACACTTTGTTTTATTGTATATAATATTACCATCATCTGCTTCGTAAATTATAAATTTTATGTTATGTGATGCATATAACCTTTCTCTTATAAATTCATGTACGCACTTTAAATGTACGCGATACAATATTGTTTCAATAGTATCCAGAAAATTATATATATATATAAATATACGATACGTTAAAACGTTATATGTTGTATGGGTGGTATATAGTAAGGAAAACATATCAGACATTTTCCATTATATAAAATATAAATAAATTTTGACATTACACAAAAACTTGTATTGATTTGGATCCATACATAACATAAATATATATTTATGTAATATAAAAGAAAAGAAATATTGTATACACAGAGAAAAAAATATGTTAATTAAATTTATTACAGACTGCAATCAGCCACAATAATTGTAATAGATTGTATTTTATTGCCATAATAATAGAATTTCAAAAATTGTATTAGTTCGCATTGACATTTGGGTATTTGATTTTAACTCAAATTCACTAAATTAAATTAAAATAGATGATAAGTAGTAACTTTCTAAAATTACATTTGCAATCTAATTTATTGTTTGTAATAAATGCAATTAATATAATTTTGTTAACCACTGTAATAAATTATTATATTGTAGAAACTTATTGCTTCAATCTATTGACTCTCCCCCTATCCATATACAGATTGTATAATAAATTGTATTATTATGTTAATTAATTTTATTACAATTTCATAAAATCTATAACATGTCTTTAGATTTATTACTCGATCAACAAACATATAATAAAATAATAAATCATTATAATATAGAAATAATTTTGATTGCCATATTAAAAATACCTCATATGAGATAAATAGTGGCATATTTGGTCGCGTCAAAGAACATAATGGTTGGAGGCGAAAATACAATTTTGAATTAGACAAGTTGTACATGGTCAACCAAATATTGGCAAAACAATCAAAATCACAATAGATTGAGATGGCTTGGACACGTAGTACGACGCATGGAAGAAGAGCGTGTGCCGAAAAAACTGTTAAATGGTAAACCAGAAGGGTAGGAGAGCCGGAAGACCTAAGGCGAGATGGGTAGATTCAGTAAACTGTGATATAAAAATTCGTTAAAATTCGGAATTGGAAGACATTGACTGCTCGGATAGATCAGGTTGGAAAAGGGTGTTGGAGAAAGCTAAAACCGCACCTGGCCTATAACGCCATGGAGTAAGTAAGTAAGTACATGAGATATAGTTTAAACAATTTGAAACTCTATTGAATTTATCGTAACATCTATAACGACTCTGTTATTGCTATTATTGCGCTCACAATAAATATATTATAGACCATTACAATAACAATAATAGTTTTTATATCCGTAGAATTAATCAATAATATAGTAATAAGAATAGAAACAATTTTATTTTAACATTAATTACAATCACAATAATAAGTATTACTAATTTTCATTGATTTGATAGTACCATTGTAAATATTTAATTTCTTCTCTATAAATACTATCCCATGCGTAATAGGGTGCATACAAGCGATTTATTACAATTGCAGAAATGCATTATTATAACTAATACGGTGTATAATAGGTCATGGTTCTATTGCTTAAATAATAGAAACTATATATGCAAATTTAATTTGATAATTTTCTTTCTGTGTAGAATATTTGGTATTTTTGTTATATATTGTACAATATATGCGTGAACATACTAAAAAAAAAATGTATGTTGTTAAGTGGGTGGAAAACAAATACATAATTTCCAATAAAAAAAAAATATATATATATACGACGGTAAGTGTATAAAAACTAAACATGAGATATATATAAAATATGTTTATACGGAGTATGTAGAGTTCACATAAGCAGAAATAAAATTTTTATACCGCTTTTCTTCTCATAGTATAAATTTTTTCGAATACATTTACCTTTGTTATTACCCTCATTACTTTTATTTATGTCGTTCTCTAGCAACAAATACTTATATATATATATATTTTTTTTACTTTATTTCAATCCAAAATCACACATTCTGAATACTTTAGCCGTGTCACACATATACAATATAATATATGAAAATAAAAAATATTTCGTTTTTGTATAAATTGTGGTTAAACTATTCTGATATATTATTACCTATATCAATTTTTGTTTCTCTTTGTAAATGTATAACCCAAACGAAAAAAGAAAAAAAATAAAAGCCAAACTTTATTTAAATATTTCTACAATTTAATACGAATATCAAAATTGTTAGTGATTTTTCTTTGTAAAACCTTTAACTTTTCCAAAGCATGTGTATGTTAAATATTATAAATATATATATAGATTTTGATATGTATACAACAGAAAAAAGGATATCTCTATATATAGAGTATATATAAATGTTAAACATTATTTTCAATAGTAGTATATCAGTTTACATTTTGGTTTTAGTTTTATGTTAAACATATATATATATATACCACCAACCATACCATCCATATCTCGTAAACAAACAAACAATACAAAATTTTTAATATATAAACATTTGAATTTAAAATTGTCATGATTATTCTAAAATATATAATATTCTAATGTTTCTGAATATATGTATTGCATATAACGACGCAATGGAAGACAAAACTATTATACACAAAATACCGACGAGACAAAATAAATTAAGATTATAACTCTTAAGACTTTTATACACAATGGATTAAATACCATATATATATATATATATATTGTATGTAAAACTGTTGTTTCTTTTTATCTTCCAAGGCAACGTATATAGTTATATAAAATGCTAAATACTATTCAACCTCAACATTATAAATACCTACATAAAATATATACAAAATATTTTATACAATATATATATATTGTATTTTGGAATGTCCTTTCTGTTTTCCTTTTCATTAGCTTTCAATTTTTATTTTTAAACTTATACTGTGTGTTAATGCTATATATATACAAAACTTTATACTTTATATATACACACAACAAGTTAAATTATACAAAATGTACAAAAATAATATTGTAGTTATAAATACAATAACCATATACACACAAACTCAAACAACCATAAAGTTAAAATAATTTTTTGAATGTTAAGTGTAAAATATTTTTGCATAAACAGCAATGGGAGTTGTTTTATTAAATATATGACGGATAGATTAGATAATGCAGTAAATATATTTACAATGTGTACACAACAATTATAAGCAAATAATCCAATAAATTTTAAATTAAATCAGACCAGCATAACGTTCCTTTTTCGTCTGCGGCTACTACACTAAGTAGAATATACATAAATACTTATAGACATATACCGCCCGCTCAAATATATCGATACTCGATTATCAATATAACAATTAGTAGTCAACAATTAAAGGATTACTTCCATTTGTGAATATATAACAATTCATCAATGATTATCTTATAAATATATATACTTTGATATGTATATATGAATGATTTATTATTAAATTTAATGGTGTTATAAGTGTATCTTAGTTTTTCTTATGGAAATCGTATAACCTCTGGATTCAATGCCATGTAATTTAATCATACTGTGCCGTCACTGAATCATATATAATATTATATATATAATATAATGTACATAACAACAAAACTTAATTAGAATTTCATATTATAAACAAAAACATGCCTTTTTGAAAATAAAAGGGACATCTAACACTACCACCACCACCACCACCATAATTGTTATAAGTAAGTATAATGGAAAAGACATTCCAGAGAAATATAAATGTACATCATATCACATTTTATCCTTAAAAAAGTTTAAAGTTTATTATCTTTTTATTATATACAATATATATTGTAATATATAAAGTATGAGTAAACTATGTGTAAATTATATATTATAATATTTATTTTCCAACGCAAACATATAATTCCTTAAATATATTAATTTGCATATTAATATACATATTGTATACTTGAATTATTAATCATACTCGTAGCGTAGTAGTATATATATATATATAGGGTAATAATGTATTGCACATTGTACATATATATATATAAGTTTTATCATATAGTGTAACATATATAGTATAGGTCTATAAATTATAAAACTTAGTTAATAAACAAATATTTTTGTACAAATATTTGATTAAATTTTGGATTGTTTCTAAATGGTTTTAATTATTTCATTCAATTTCAATGATGAAATTTATAATATATATACAATATATTAAATGATCCTATTTTAATTACACTTAAATTTTTGATTTTATATTTGAATTATGAAAATCACATCGAATTTGATTAAACATTTAAAAAAATACTGGCAATATCAATATTAAATTAATAAAATACCTATATTGATTATTATTCATTAAATCGATACATTGTGATGGATGCGCCGTTATATTGTATATACGCTAAATATATATATGGAGCTTTTAAGCACAATGAAATTATTTGTTATATATTTCTATATTTTGCACTTCATCTTCTCACTTAATAAACTGCGAGAAGATCTGATGCATTCATTATTATTATGGCATCATATTTGAAAAATATTAAAAACATTTAAAATTGCGTGTGTATATATATATATATAGTTCATTTACCTACACAACTAAATACCGTATTACATTGTTACACATATACACGAGTAAAAAATGTATTATCATCGTTCTCAGATTTTTTTGTAAAAATATTAATAAAAAATACAAAGAAAAATAATAAATTATGTTTGCAATATTTATGACAAAATGTATTCATAGTATTCATACTATATAATATATTGTTATATATATATATATACGAATTCACTTAAATAATGCATTATAAAATTCAACAAAACATATATTATTAAAAAATCGTAACAAAAGGTAAATTATACATAAAATATAATCTTTGATAATACATGTAAATTATATAATATTGTAATACAATAACAATATATAAATATGTAGTATTAACGTATTGAATGTACCGAGGAGTAATATGCAAATGTAAAAATAAAATTCAATTATTTATTATATAACCAATAATCCACTGTGTGAGATGATGATGATGATGATGACGGTAGAGACAAGAAGGACGATTAGTCATAAAATATAAAATTAAATTCTGTATCTCTAAATATATATATATATAATATGGTCTAGATTATATGTATTATAATTATTTACAGAAATTTATTATTAAAAAGTTAGGAAATTATTTTTAATATATATATATAGGACGATTATAAATAATCTTTAAAGTATTTGAAAAATATTTGATATTTTATTTAAAACCTATATATGAAATTTTAATTCATCCTATAAATTGAAAAATTAACGTCAACCACTTGTCATTTATATATTTATTTTATATTATAAATTTTTAATAGCTCAAAATTTTTAATCTGTATAGATTTTCATTAATATTGGAAAATATATGACTTATTCGGATAGAGTTAAGAATTTTGAGGTGATTTTTAACACACCACCTCGTATTATAAGCTTCACCAGAGATATGTGAATGTTCCGTTGGAAATATAATCTTATCACATCTTGAATTCATTTGCTGTAAACTTAATTATATATTATTATTAGTATTAATTTTGGTTTTGGGATAGATTACAGCCTAACAGATCTCTTCCGCATAAGATAATTTCGTTTTACTATCTTACGTACAGTAAACTCTTTGGTTTTTATACAACATATATATAGAACATCATTTTTCATACCAGTGCTCCAGTTCAATGTAAAACACTTATTATTATTATTATTATATAATATAATATTCGTTAAATTTTGAAACATTTAAACATTGATTTCTTACACCAATAATTTAATAACATGAAAAAACACATTAACATTAATCTCAAGCATATCTAATCTTTAGTTACTGCAAACTATATACACATACATATATTTATTATATAGAAACTTGTAATAAATATAGCATAAACATATATATATATATATATGGGTGTGTGCAACTTCTGTAAAATGTATATATAATAATAGTTATGTACAATACATATGACCTAACATAACCTTAAGAAAATTATTTCATACTTATGTTCATATGCATAAGAAAAAGACATGGAAAAAGTAAAAAATCCCTTGAGCGCACAATAATTGATAATAAAATGCATGCCTCAATAAAATGATATAATATCCCGCTATCACCATATATCCACCAAATACACATTGTATGTGAATAAAAATAGAATGTACGAGCAAAAGGATGTATGTACATAAATAACTTTTTAAGACAATGTATCTTATAAATGTATATAATTGTATATAACATATATAACTATGATTGTATATAACGAAAAAATAATTTACTTTATTTCTTCCACAAATGAATTCACATTTTGTATCTTATGTATCTTTGTATATATGTTGCTATGGTATATATATATATACGTAAACTTATAATATAATATACGTAATATAGTTTATAACTATAAGCATATATGTAATAAATATAAAGTGAATATACGTTACAACAGTACGTACTGAAATGAAAATTATAAAAACATTGTTTTCTCGTACATATATACAAAATATATGGAATTTAAAAGGCGGAAAATAGTTACAAAAATATATGATATACATAAAAAATACATTGTATTTTGTATATCGAAAAATTGTATCGTATGTGAACATAATAGAAAAAAAACGATGCAATATATAAATATAAATATAACAAATATAAAAAATATATTGTACAGGATGTAAAATATAAGAAAACGATAATAAGGAAATGTATGTAGTTGTTGTTGGAAAAGTATATTAAAATTTGCAGAGGATTGTTATCTATGTAATTGTAATTAGTATAGAGCAAATAATAGCAAAAGATGTAAACAGATCGATATACATAAAACAATAACAGAAAAATTATTCAATCGGAAAACAACAAAAATTACCACCCTATTCCTTATATTTATACCAAATAAAATAATAAAACCACATATAAATAGTGTTAAAAGAAAAATATGTACATGAATTTGAGATAATAGATATTTTTTTTATATTTATTGATGCATTCAGCATCCGTTTATGTTGATTTGATGCTGTCATTACTATATATACAGGGTGTCAGAGGTGGGCCCATAAGATGGTCACCAAGTTCTCCAGACTTAAATCCATTGGATTTCTATTTATAGAGTTGCCTTAAAGAAAAAGTCTATGCAACTGTGATTAATTCATTTGAAGAGTTAATTCAGCTTATTGAAGACTGTATCCAAGAAGACCTTCGCCACAAGCAACAGCTAACACTTAGATTGATTCGGTCTATTGAAAACCATTGTTGTCTATGTATTCGAGCTGCGAACGAGCACATTTTCAACAATTACTTTAGACTTTGTTTGTTTAAAACTGTGGTGATATGGGTGCGTTTGCTTTTGTGGGTTTATGTGTGTGGGGGCTTTTGTGTGTGAGATCGTGTGTGTGTGTGTGTAAAGGTTTGTGTGAATGCATAGGAGTGTATGGAATCAATTATGTGTCACGTCCATATTGTTGGTTTTGGATAAAACCAAAAAAAGATAAAAATTTTCCATAACGAAAATCAATTTTATGCCTACATCGTTGTTGTTATTTGTGTATATCTTTGGAACCAGTTGAGACCTATCGTAATGTGTTATAGCCTAAACGAAAGCTTATGTATGTGGCAAGTTTTTAAACTTATACCGAAAAAAATTTTTCATCAAGATTTTTCGACTAATGTTTAAACAAACTTTCAAATAAAAAAATTGGCGTTCAGCTAACTGTCAACATTTCTGTAAGTATGTGGATAACCACTGGTCCGAATTGCCTTATCTTAACGTCAAATTAAAGATCTCGATATGCTAATGCTAATAACGTATCAAAAATTTTAAATCGGTTAATTAGTTATTGAGATATTGATCCCAGTAGAGTACAAAACATGGGTCTCTGATTGAAAATTTGGTTATTTGCATGTAACTTCGTACCGAAGTCGAATCGGCCAAAATGTTATATGATATTTTCGACGCAAAATGACCCAGAGAATCTAGTGTTTTCGTATTGCCGTCGAAAATTGGGACACCCTGTGTATATATAAGTTCATGATAATGACAATGATGATGATGATGATGATGGCGACGATTGTAAATGATAATGTTTATACATAATATGGTATTTTGGTACATACAAATATATATAAGGAAAATATAGTAAATCATCATTGTGTAATTGAATTTAATTTGATTTACTTTATGTTTTATGAAAACGTATATATTTATATATTTATGTGTAACATAATAAAAAAAAAAATGTATGCACAATTTAAAGTAAAGTTGCAAATCATTGCATCAATTTTGATATGATTTAGTTTTATAATATATATGTTATTTTGGTATATGTTATATAAATTGTTATACACGTTGTTATAATACCGATAGAAACTTTTCTAAATTATTCTTGAATAAAAATATTATTTTATTATACAATAAATATATATAAAACTATATATAATTTATCATACAATAATTTTATACATTAATTTATGCTTATACATATATACGTATTAATGTTATGTGTAATATGCAAAGCAAAAGGTTATACACAATTTATGTAATGTATAAAAAATATATATTATAAAATGGTTTATTTATTGTAATAAATGTAAACATAATATATGTGTGTGTTTGTGTGTGTATATATTATATATAAAGATGAAGAGATACGTGATTTTCAAATTCCTTTATAATATTTATTTTATATTTTATTTTCCCCGAAAATTGTTTATAAACGGAGAAGGAATTTTGGGGGTCTAGACCAAGTAAAAATGGAAAATTTATATCCATGCATTATAATATTATTATGCAAAGATATACACTTAAATGAGTCTGTATGTTATATGCATTCATACTCTATATATCCATACACATTGATACCATTTATATACACGAATATCCCATATCATGTATATTATTTGTAATATATATACACAATGAAATCGAATTTGATTATAGTTATAGCATAAATAGAAAAAAAAAATAACGTATACACAATTTAGATAAGAATAATTTGTGAATGTTAGATTTCATTCAATGATTGTTTTCAATTGTTCATTTTTAACATTTAATACAGAAAACAAAACGAAAAACTTCAATTTGATGATTATCAATTTTATTTATTTTATGTTTAAAATGTTTGAAATTACTTTTTTCTTTCATTCAGCATATAACATATATTCTATAACTGGTACCATACATATATATGTATCACCGTACATATTCGCATATATCACATAAAATATATATATGTGTGTGTGTGTGTGTACATAAAAATGTTGCAATTTATAGAATTTATTTAAATTTTTTTTTTGGTTTTTTTTATTTTTGATAATAAAATCAATTTTCATTTTGATTTAAATTTATTATATATTTGTAACAAATTCAACACATAATTTTTATGTAAAATATGTATTTGGTAGTATATTGTGTGCCATCAATATAAATTAATCATGATGTGATAAATAGTACATATATAACTGATGAAATATATATACAATTGAACAATTTCTTGATACACAAATTCACAAATGTATTGTGTATACTGAAAATTGTTAACATTTATATAGAAAAAATTACTGAAATAGTTATTTTTCTTATATAACATATTTATTGTATGTATTTATTGTATATGAAAGTAAATAAAGGTTTTTTTTTGTGCACAGCTCTCACATAATATTTGGTGTTGTATTATTTCGTTGTAAGAAAAGTAAGAAAAGTGTGAATTTGTCTGAAAAATTTATTGAATATCAGCAGTTTCAATGTAAGTATATAATCAGTAAATTTTTATATTATTAGATAATATAACTCCTTTACACATTCAGTTAAAATCCCAACGCTACACATAGTCACAATTTAAACATAATAATTCAACGAGATATATATATGAAAATGTTCCGAAATATTCAAAAAGAATTAAGGATCACCGCCACAATGATATTATACCTTTATAGGATATTATAAATATAATATGGTACTGTTCATGTTATATAAAATTACTTATGCACCAATGGATATATTCAATATACAAACTTACCCGCCGTCGGTTAAATGTTAAAAAAATTAACATTTAATAATAAAAAAAAGTATATTATTAAAATTTAATAAGAAATTTTTCTGTATTTAAGTGTGTAGAAAATTATATAAAAAATGTTAATGTAATTTTGATAAGTTTTTGTATATGAAAACTTAATACACTACACACGCACCCACACATCATCAATATATAAATTAGCATATCAAGTTAATGTGCACGGTACAGCTAATGTATAATGTATTTATACAATATATAAATTAATTATACAAAAATAATAAGAAGAAATATATATATATATTTATAATAATCTCTTACATTATAATTTTATATACAGGGTGGAGAGCTACACAAACGTTAAAGATAAATGAAACACCATAAAATTATTGTACAATTTTATTCACTATTGAAAATAATAATGAAATGTTAATTATTTAATTTTTGAATATAATATCTGAAGGAAAATGCGCAACAATAAAAAAAAAACGATCAATCATTTTGTTCATTGATTGATTGTGCTCCATAAGTGGAGCTTATATGGCATCTAATAAACCTTCTTCACAACCAAGTTTGTAAATTACTTTGGCATGATCATGGTTTTCATAATTCTATTATTCTTATATGGCAGATCAGACCATATACACATTTTATTATATTATAATAATAGGTCTACTAATATGTGTGTGCCGCTCAAGGATTAATCTCTGTGGACGCATTAAATGATGGCGGTTTCGGCTGAAATATTTTTTTGTGAACGTATTCACTTTATATCTTTATCTTTCTCAGTTTGTGTTACGAGCTAAAAGTGTAAACAACATATTTTTTTTTTTGTTGAAAATGTCGTGTTTTGTGCCAGAAAAAAGTGATTTGCGGGGAGGTTTATTGTTATTGTTTCATTGGAAGAAAACTGCTGCTGAAAGTCATCGAATTCTTGTTGAAGCTTATGGTGAACATGCTTTACAAGAAAGAATGTGCAGAAAGTGGTTTCAACGATTCAAAAGTGGTGATTTTGATCTGAATGACAAAGAACGTGGAAAACCACCAAAAAAATTTGAAGATACAGAATTGCAAGCATTGTTGGATGCAGACGATGCGCAATCGCAACAACAACTAGCTGATTCCTTAAATGTATGTCAACAAACCATTTCTAATCGTTTAAACAATATTGGTAAGATCCAAAAGGAAGGAAAATGGGTTCCATATGAATTGACAGAATGAAGCATGGAAAAGCGAAAAACCACGTGCGAAATATTGTTTCAAAGACAGCAACGAAAGTCGTTTTTGCATCGAATAGTCACTGGTGATGAAAAATGGATTTATTTTGACAATCCTAAACGGACTAAGCATTGGACTGATCCAGGTCAACCAGTCATTTTGACGCCAAAACGCAATATTCATGGAAAGAAGGTTTTATTGTGTATTTGGTGGGACCAAAAGGGCGTGCTGTATTATGAGTTATTGAAACCTGGTCAAACTATTACTGGTGAGGTATACAAAGGACAATTGAATAAATTGAATCAATCATTGAAAGAAAAACGACCAGAATGGGCCAACAGACATGAAAGAGTGATTCTTTTACACGACAATGCTCGTCCACATGTCGCAAAACCGGTAAAAGAAACATTGGAAACACTCGGATGGGATGTGTTACCACACCCGCCCTATTCACCAGATGTTGCTCCATCAGATTACCACTTGTTCAGATCGATGGCACATGGACTCTGTGCACAACGCTTCCACAATTATGAAGACGTCCAAAATTGGATCGATTCTTGGATCGCATCAAAAGAGGAGAAGTTTTATTTTGATGGTATTCATAAATTGCCAAAAAATTGGAAAAAGGTTATACTTAACGATGGTAATTATATTCAATAAAAATTTTTTACTGTTATTACCGGAATTAATGTGTTTTATTTTTAAAAAAACGGCACACACATATTGGTAGACCTATTATATATGCTAATTTGTAAATTTATTTATAAATTCTAATGTGAAATGAACTTTGTTTAGAATGTAGCGTAACCTGTGCGCGCCAGTAAAAGATACAATAAATTCTATATATTTACATATTTTATAAAATGATTAAACAATTAATCACAAATTAAATACAATTATTTACATACACTGAATATTAATTTTATATATATATATATATATTTGTATAATTAAAATAAGTAAATGTATATAATTAATGATTAGGTTAAAAGTGTTAATAGTCTGTGCATATGTGCGTGTATATAATATATAGGATGTTTAGAAATTTTCTGTATTTATATTAACATTGTAATCGGTTAATATTTGTTTGAATATTATATAAAATGTTTCATATGAAAATTAAAAATTTGTTACTCTTAACTTGATATGCAAAAGGTTTATTGGCGGCCAACCATAAAACTCCTCTTACCAACACACCATCATATTATAATCGGATACCATTCGATTTTGAATTAATTAAACTGAATGGGTATATAAATAAACAACTGTATTTATATACATGAGGATAAACCATTACTTTTTCCTAATAAGTAGAATTCAATTTTTGTAAATATACTCAAATAGAATAAAAAAAGTATAAAAAGTATGTATGTGCAAAAATAAAATCAAAAGTTGGCACAAAAACACAAACTGTATTTTCATTTTCATGACAGAAAAATTTTTCCAAACTTTTCCAATATATCGTATCGTCGTATCGTATATCATTTAGTTATTTACTTATATAAAAATAGAGTAGAACTAGCACGCCTGCCAATAAACAATAAAAAAAACTTCAATATATGTAGCAAGTGTATTTTTTAAAATCTATTGTGGTTTTAAAATTTTGTATAAAATTCTAATTTGTTCTGTTATTATTATTCATTTTTACGCACAAACAATAAATGTAATAGAAAAATTGTAAATTTTCTGAAGATGTTTTTTTTCAACCTTCCCATAATTATTTCTGATATTAATATTTATTTTAATTTTATTAACATTCGTTTGCTATGTGTATTAATTAACATAATATTCTATATATATATGATGAAATATAAATATCATTGTACAAATGGACCCGAATTGGGGAAATATAGCAGATTTAATATGTGAAAACGGAGACAAATTTAGGATAACGATAAAAAAAAAAGGTGCAATATTTTTGTTCTGTTATATGTAATATAGGACAACAACATACCATTTAGATATAAATGTATATTTTATGTTTGAAAAATATAACATGGTCTACCCTATCCAATGTTATGTATATAATATTTGGATATTTCATTAGCGAAATGGAGCCTATATTTGGTATATTATATAACAACAAAATCAAATATATAATTTATAAATTACAATTTATATATAAAATACAATACAATATTTATATTTATTTGGCTATTTCAAATATAAATGATAAGAAATTAAATGTAATTATATACACGATTACATACATAGAAAAGATTTTTCTATTATAATATTTTCTCTCTGTATATAAAAACAAAACAGTTGGTATTAGGATGAAAACTCTAACCAAAAACCCATATAAGTTATATATGGTATTTATATAGCACAAAAAGGCAATATTATATTTATATATAATTTCTATTCTTTGTTGTCTCTGATTGATTTTTCGATTTTCTTATGTTTTCATATATTTTCATATAGACCATACAATTGTTTTGTATTATTACATATTAAAGAAATGGAAAAATAATGAAAGGAAAAAGGAGAAAATGAAAATTCAATTTAGAATAAATGTAAAAGCGTGTTCTTTTCATTTATTATGTATGTGTGTGTATGCATAACTAACTATAATTATATTGTATATATATACGAGGATTATAGTATAATATAGTTATATATATATAATTATATAAATATATTTAATTCATAACTTAAACACACAACACAAACACAATAGAGATGAAAAATGTTTCCATATAATAATCGTATATATTTTGTATCATTAAATTAAATTGAACGATCATCATTTTTTTTCTATTTAATTAAATACTACAATTTCAAGCGGTTCGTTTAAATAATATTAATAATTGTTTCGTTTATATTTCATTTTATAAATAGTATAATTATTAAAAAAAAAAAAATCCGTCAGTTGTCAGTTCGATAAACAATAACATAATTTAATTTCCAATATATACAATATTTTTTTAGCCAACGACTCTATATAAAAAATAATTTCTTTCAAAAAATTTGAATGGTAAGGGTATAATGAAATATGGTAGAATGAATTTGTGCAACAAGATATGAATAGAAAAATATAAAATAATAACTTTATCTTTTGTATATACAATATAATAAAATACTTAATGAATGAACACATGTATATTGATTTTGTGTTGTTAAGATGATATTGAATTTATGCAATACAATTGTGCGAGTGCAATGCAGGGCCTATCCTTCCACAAATACAAATATTTGTATATACAGGAGACATTATTTATTTATTTTACCATACAGCCACCAATTTGTGTTTAGAAAACATTTATCTTATAATATAAATATAATTAAGTAACGCATTGAGAGGAAATGCATATTCTCGCAAATGAAAACTATTTGGAATATAAATTAATTAAATTATTCACTAATAATGATCTATCTATATGTATTTATCAATGTATCAAACATCAAAACATCAATATTATTATAGGTATTTTTTTTTATATATATATTGTACAATATATATAGGATAAGGAATGTAAATATATATCATATTTATTTAACACGTTAATCGCCATGTCAGTCATATGTGTCTGACGCTAAAAAGTTCTACATGAGCCATGTCAGACATATATGTCTGACGTACGCGATCTAATAAAGTTATCATGGCCCATGTGAAAATTTTTCTGATATTATCGTGGCGATTAACGTGTTAAATATATAGACAATTATTTGTTAATAAAATATAAAATGAATCTAACATTAATTGTGCCATCTGTCATACTGTCGTTAATCTTAAAGATAATATTTTTTTTTAATATCTTATATAAAATGAATTTTAATATTTAATTACTCGATTTCAAACAAAAATTAAACTTTAAAATTCTGTACGATTTGATTTATATATGTAATAAACCAGGTGAAATTTGCATTCTGTGTTTTATTCAATATCATTGTATATAATATAATAATAAAAACGTAATCATTTTCATTATTATTAATTCAACAAATGATAAAATACAAGATACAAATGCATAGGAATAACCACCTGGTGTGTCGGATAGAACTTTAGATTCGATAGTTTTTTATTTTCATAAAATATTATGATTTTTACTCCGTGTGTGGTGGCTGCTGGTTATCCATTTCAAAATTAATTAATTGATGAGTAACTGCAAAATTTCATTAGTATCGAGATACTCAAGTGGGTGGTTGCCTTGTAAAAGTAACATATATGACCTAATGTTGCAGTATATATATTATAAATTTTATATGTTTCACATGTTCATATGTTTACGAACACCCTCTCTCTATGAGATAGATAACTTTTACGAAATGGAATTAAATATAAATAATGTGAAAAACAACTTCAAATATTATGTTACACAAATATATATAGATTTTTTTCAACACTAGATCCATTTTTATATTTCTCTTTGCATTTTACCCGTACACAAATGTCTCTAACAATTATTCTTCAATGGAATAATTATAAAATAATTGTATGGTTTTGTCATTTTCTTTTATTTTCCCATATGGTTAATAAGTCCACAAAGAAAATTCATATTTAAGGTGTAACAATGTTTTTCGGATTTTTTTCCTGAATTAATATAAATCTCCGCAACAATTTTCTCACGATTTCATTGAGACTTGTTGCCAAAAGTATTAAGCAAAGTATATGAAAAATTTTTCAAAAATTTAGAAATCTATCAATTATATTTTATCTGGCATATAAAAAAAAATGCGAAAGGATACTTCAATAATTTAAATTATCACAAAAGATAAAAGCTTTTGATAAATTGTATAGTCTCCTGTTGAGTGTATAGTAAGTTTGTGACATGTATTATTTCTTCCTATATATATATTTTATCGTAAATACCATATATCTATAGAACAGCGTATTTGATTTAATAGATAAAATTTAAAATAACGTAACATAAATAATAAGATTTGTTTGAATTTCCGTTTACTTATTATATTGCCATATATACATAAAGTATATATACAATATATATGGTGGGTTGTGATGATTTTGATAGTCTAGACTAGACGATTAGTAGTATGCACTATACACATATAATCGTATATATACCTTAAAATGCATCTTATATAATATATTTTATATTGTGAATAGAGAATATAAGATGTGTGTGTACTTACTTTTATTATTATTCCAAATGTATAAAAGCTTAGAATGATGTAATTTTATTGTCACAGCGAAGGAAGGTACGGCATTTTTCATTTTTGTGAACAATATCATGTGAATTTTATAATGTACACACACCACCACGCAATTTAATGTAATTTTTTTTTTAGCTGTAAAGAAAATAAAAGAATAAATTTAGTACGAGTATAATAAAATCATTATATATATTAATTTTTTTATTTCAATTCAACCAATTTTTAATGTAAACAAAGAATCAATTATAATGATAATAAAAATTGTATTGTAAACCTACAATAAATGTGACGAACATGATTATACTGCAGAGAGCTTAACATATAACGTTCACATAAAGCCTACACATATATATATTGTATATGATGCATAAGCTTAAATTTATCCCGAAAAAAAGTAAACCATAATATATTTATTTAATAAATCCGATTTCTGTTAATCTTAGAAAGAAAAACATTTATTACTTTTTCTTATTTATAAAGAAAACATATATATATATATATTGTTTATTATATGCCCATCATATTTTATTAATATGTATAGGTGTGTAAATAAATATAATATAGATTTAATATACAATATAGATTAGATGTTTTGTATTGTTTGTTAAGGCGAAATATATTTAGTTATAATGTGTTATATAATGATATATTGTTTATACATATTTGAGATGTAGGTGTATTATATACAAATATCTTATAAATAAATAATATAATAATATTACACAAAAAAAAGGAATTTGTCATTGTTGTGTCTCATTGGTAGTAGTATTTTAATTTTCGAATAGTTCAGTGAAGCACTGATTGTTTCCGTATGCCAAACAAATAATTTTCATACATGTTATATATTGAAAATTATTCAAATGAAAAGATATTCAGTTAATCAGTTGGTGGTCAGCAACAAATATAATTGAATTTATAATTTTTTTTTTTCATAGAATTATAAGTATTCGATTAAGGAATAATAATATAGTTACGATGCTGTAGATATAAAATTGAAATTATTTGATGCGATGATGATGGAACTAATTTTTATTATTAATAATATACATTATTCGATATTCTCAATATGGTTTTCTACTCTATATATTATTGTATGATATATAAAAATAAATACAAATTTCCATTAAATTTATTTATCTCATTTTGTATGTTTTTGTAGTATATTTAGTATACGATACGTAAATATTAAACGATAATATTGTCACATCACTTTGTTTGTATATATGGTATAATACCATAATTTAATTAAATACAGAGGTGTGAAAATGAATTAGAGTAAAACCAATTTCTATATATATGTTAAGTTAATATTTATTTTAGTTTATTAATAAATCAATAAACTGTGTAATAATTATAATAAAACAACTGAAAATATATTATACTCATTCAATTTCAACCAAATTTTATATAGTGTAATTTTTCTGTATTGGAATCGTAATGTGTGTCTGATCATCTCATATATATATAGATAATGTTTTTATAATAATATATAAATTAATTATTTTTTAAATTCATAATTTGCCTATCCAAATATATGATGTGTGTCTCTGTGTGCCAAATTCATATAAATAAAAATTTGTAAATAAGCTAATAAAAACAATTTAATTTAATTTTTATGATGATGCATATTTCCTCAATACCTCAATATTTGTATGTAAAAGCATAAAAATATATAATATACAAATATATATGTATCTTGATATGCAAACACTAAATATTTCGATAATGTTATATATATAATGTATTCCGTTGAGACTTGTATTAGAGCTTATATATATATATATATATAGTTGCATTATATTGTAGAATAATTTTATATGGTTTTTATATTTTCTGTTTACAAATACATTTATGCTATATTTTAAAAAGGTTAGCATAGGTCAAAAATTCATATTCCATATATGCATTATATACTATATATATATATATATAGGTACGAGTGTGGTTTGATATAAGGTACTATTTTGAACAGCAATCAATTAATTTTTCAACATAATCCCTTTTAACTAGATATACAACAATATTGAAAAATTGTAATGTGTTCTGTACTGGTGCCTATGTAAAATACTATTTCATGTTAAACCACACCACCAAGAAATTCAGTAACCGATAATTATGAATCATTTTAAATGGAGAAGCGAGTCGCATATAGCATTAATCACAAGCTCTACTTATTCACAATCTACTTTTACCTTTCTTATCAATCCGTTCATGTATTTACTCTATATATATTGTATATTAATATTTGTATATTTTGATTTACATAAAATTTATACAAAAATGTATATGTATTTTTATATGAATTTATACTAGTTATATGTTATACATAAGAAATTCCATATACCATATATAAATATATAACATAGATAAAAATATTTGGGTTATGTTTTGCATATAATGCATTCAATATATATATAGAGATATGGTAAAATATAAAATATGAATAAATTAATGAATTCTATCAATAGATACAAGATAATATAGCTTTTGTTTTTATAAATTATATATGATTTAAAATATTTTAATTTAACTCAATTAATCTATAAATAATGTAATATGGAAATTTTTTTAAAAATCTAATCTATCTTTCTATCTACAAACAAATAAATAAATTTGGTAAACATTATAAAAATATATCAACAATCTCATTCCATCAAAAGTTTGATACAACAGATAAAACATATACCGAACATATAATATATATATTTAAAATATAAAATCCTATTATTTTATCAATTGTCTTAATACTACAACAATATATTAAATATTTATTTTTTTTTCTAGATTAAATTTTAAAATCAATTCTTTAAAACAAATCAATATAAAAAAACAACCCAAATTAAGTAAATATACTTATTATAGAACTAAATGATAATCAAGGTTTTTTGTTCTGTTTCGTAAAATCGTAAACGAGTCTGCATGCAGACGACAATCAATAATATATACTTAAATAAATGTGTTGAAATAAATGTATCTTATGTACAAACAACAAAAAAAAAAGTCACAGTCATTCATCAATCTTGAAATCCTTTTTGGATTTTGTGTGTGTGTGTGTGTGTGTGTGTGTGTGTAAACAGCATAAAGTTTTAATATTGACAAATTTATATTAGAAATAAATAATATATAAGTTTATTATACAATGTTTATAATAAATATACTTAATATTATATAAAGTGTATGCAGTTCAGACTTCAGGGTTCATATATAATGTCTTATTCATCATATTTAAAACAGTTGTCATCAAATATATATGTAGGAAGTAAGTTTACGACATATTTATTTTATGTTTATTTGTTTTTTTATTAAATAATTGCCAAAAAAAAAAAAACATTTAATTTAATATTCATTTAATTTTTTGTGTTTTTCAATAAATAAATATATAGATTGTATTGTACGACGAGTAATTAAATATTTTAGATTAAACAAATGTTTGTTTACCAGTTAATTATTTATTATTTTTCCCATTAACACCAATTTCTTTTTTTTTGTATACTAATTTGACAAGAAAATCAAAAGATATATTCTTTTGGAAAAAAATAATTAATATTTTTATTTCTATGAAAAAATTTACAAACGAATATTAGATGATCTAAAAAAATATTTCCGCCAATGAATGAATATAATATGTAACATTTTGATCAATGACATTTAGTCAAAACTTCGCTGCAGTTGTTTCATGAGCAAAAAGTGATAGTCATAGGTTTCTGTTTTAAACCAAATTTTATATACCGTAGAGACTAACAACTAATGGTGGTACTTTGACGGCGGTGCAAGATCTGAACTATATCCGATTGACAACTTAAAACTCTATTAATTTGTGTCAAGTCTTTAAAGAATTAGATGGTATGGCGTAGATATTCAATAAATGTAGTGCAGGCAACAGCAGCGTATTTTACCAATCAATATTTTATTGAATGTAATTATCATAATTTCGATTTAAAAAAAAATGTTACGTATATATTTATTTATATCGGTATGGGCTAATTCATACCAACCCTCCCTCCAGATGTTGATTAGTGCTTGCCATATAATAAAATATGAAAGCTTAGCAATTTGATTAAGCTCTATTCCATCAAAGAAACAAGTCAAAGGATATTCTTTTCAAATTTTATTCATATGTATTATATTTTATACGTATACACACACACATCATATATAACAAAAATTTTTCATTAACACGACCATTTCTTGTAATTGTATACAACTTGTTTTTGTGCCAAGGAATAGGAACCGCATCATAAAAAAAAAATAGTTTGCACAAAAATATTCAGTTGTAATTTTATGAATACCATCCATATTGTTACAAGTGCACATATAAAATATGTACAAGGAGTGTACAAAATACAATAAACTACTAAAAAAAAGCATTTAAAAACATATATAAACAATATGCAATCTCCGACCACCTATGAAACCATATGTGACTTTCCATACATATGATTACGCAGCAGCATTATAAATGTTTCGATCGTGTGGCTATATAATAACATATATAGGTGTGTGTATCCATCCCAAAATAATAGAATGTTTTATAAAATATTGAAAAACGAAAAAATATTTGAATAATATAACTTCGTTTGAATATATTGCTTTCTCAAGAAAAATCCAAATATTACCTATATATGTAATAACGCATATGTGTATATGGACAATATATCATATACCATATTTAATTTTAAACATAAACATGAAAATAAAACTCATAAATTGTGCACTTGTCAATTGGTAATATATATATTTTTGGTAAGAAAATGTCATTTTTATAATAGATATTTATACAGAAATTAAATATAATAAATATTTATGTAACATAACATGCACGTAATATATGTATAATATAAACAATCTTTGTAAAGTCTGCATGCACTGTGTGGTAACATTTCTGTGCACACATATTCTATAATATGTATACAATTTATAGATGATATATATGTGATATTGGACATTATTCAATGTTAAACTTTCGATATATATATATTTATAAATAATATGAACGTCTCCACGTATAAATACGTATAGACTATATATATATATATATATATATCGAGACACTATCGACAGAGATAATTTTTTTCTTTTCAAACCTTATTATTGTTTCCAATTTTTACTAAAGTTGCAATAAATTTTTTTTCTTTTTTGACTATATACGGGGCCACACAGTAATATAAAAATATAACCAAAAAAATATCTAATATTAAAGTTTTTATAAATTGGTAAAATGTATCATTTTATATTTATATATAAAGAAAATAAATATCACATATATATTTGTAACATTGATTTTTACATACGTAAATATTATATTAATATTAATAGTTTTATATAGTGCAGAGCAGAAAAATTGTGGTTCTATATACTGCCACATCCATATAATAAATTTTATATTATATTTATAATAATTTATATACCGCTGCGATCACATAATATCAAATAAAATGAAAAATTTGTAAAAATTAATAGATATGTTTTTTATTATTAAAATTTAACATGTTAATCGCTATGTCAGTCATATGTGTCTGACGCTAAGAAGTTCTACATGAGCCATGTCAGACATATATGTCTGACGTACGCGATTTGGTAGAAGGCCCATGGCCCATGTGAAAATTTATCTGATATTATCGTGGCGCGATTAACGTGTTAATAATAATGCATCTTATAATTTAGTCATGTTCAAAAATATTGTGCACAAACACATAGAAAAAAAAAAAAAGAGTTAATTTATAAGCACATATTTTTAAATAATAATTAAATATATTGAAAGCGAAATAAGCATTAAGGTAAAAAAACGAAAAAAAAGACCATCATCATTTGTATTTCACAATCAATTTTTATAACAATTTAAATATATTTATTTTTTTTTCTGGTCATATATTTTATAGATTTTATGTCATCTAATAAACCTTTCATTACAGCCAAGTACGTAAATTACTCTGCATGGCAGTACATAATAATTTACCAATTGTACTGTAATTAACGAAATATAAATGTTTTAAAAATACTATTATTTTTAATATGGGTGATTAGCACATATAGTGATGTGTGCAGACATTGTTAATCTTTGAATAGCGTTCAAACACCATATTTTCAAAGATATCCGTTTTTCTTTTTATTCCATAAACGAACAAATGCTCAGCCGGCACAACACTTTCAGTATAAAAATAAATACCGAAAAATTTCCTATGAAAAATAGCGGAATTGAACCCGCTTTATATTGCATGATTAATAATATATATTTCGGCGCTGCTATGCAAACTGCGCGCTACTACTGAGTGATGTTTATTTATTTTTTATTTAAATTTATACTTTCGAGGATATTGCTAAAATAGTTAAAATTAGAAATAAAAATACAAAAACATGAATTTTCGTAAATAAAAACTTATATTTAAAAAACTACAGCATGTCGTGGAAATGTCTATACTCAATTTTTTTTTTTAAACTGTTCATATAAATTGGTCATAAATTTTGTAAATAATTAATACAATATATATATATTAATAAACATATATTGTACAAATATTTATTCCACACATAAATACCATATATATTTTATATATATTGTATACATTATAATATTGAACGTACATATTAATTATTATATAATAATGTCATATTAACATTTTATCAATTTTATTATGAAATTAAATATTTAATTTTTGTTTTGTTATTACATGGTCACAGAAAAAAAATAAAATAAATAAATTTTTATGTAGGTTTATTTTAATAATATTTATTTACACAAAAAAATAATAAATAAATAAGTACAAAATTATATGGATATGTTAATTTTTAATAAAATAAAAATAAAAAAAAATAACAATTTGTAAACAAAAGATAGGGTTATATTCGCGTGTTAAATATGTCTGTCAAAATAATAAAAAAAAGACCTATATTATTATTGTCTATAAAAAGCAAGCGTTATCATTGAAATACAATTCAGTTTTTATAAAAATTTCACAGTGTTATTATTATATATTTATTATTTATTAATTATATATTTATAATTTAAGTAAAATAACATACAAATTAATAAATTTTTAAATTAAAATACCGTCAATATAAATATAAAAAAGAAAACCGAAAAAATGAAATTTATATTATTTGAATTAATAATTTTAGTTATAGGTAAATTCTATAGAATGTGTTTTTAAAATCTAACATATATGCACATTATTTATATATTATTTAACATTATTATATACTTTATTAATTTCAATTATCCACATATGCTCGTACATATAGCTTTTAACACCAATCATCTTATTAATGCAGAAGAATGTGACACCGAATGTGGTATTATTTATCAACCATTGTGTGCACAAAATGGTATTGAAAATCGTATATTTATAAATAGTTGTCAATTGGATGCATACAATTGTGTTAACAAAACAAGTAAGTGTACAAATTTTTGTGTATATATGAACCCCGCAGAACAAGTGTTTATATATGAATTTAAAAAATTAAATATATATATTTATATGTTTATTGTTATACAGAATTTGTCGAAACAAGTATATATAATTGTAAAGATTATAATTTATATATTGATGAAGCATGGATTGATTCACAAATTGATGGATTATTAGAAGACTAGACTCTTTTTAACCATATAATACTACTATAAATTTTATTATTAAATTACAATAAAAGTATTATTATTATTAATTTGTATAGTTATATAGCTGCAGGTTTAAATGAAACGTTGTTGAATTAAATTAATATAAATAAACAATGCAATTTATTAAGAAATAGTTCCAAATTTGTTGTAACTATATTTAAATTAAAATATATATTAAACGTTATTGCAGGACGATTAGTTTTACTATTGTTGAATTAATTTTTTTTAGATATTTAAATTATTTATTGTTTAAAGAAAATTCATATTTGGTAAATATATAAATATTTTAATATATAGAAACATTTTACTTATATATATATACTATATTTTTGCGTATATATAAATAAAGTCAATTTATTGAATATTTAAAATTAAAATAAAAATAAATGTAAAAATTATGCAAAACATATAATAAAATATATAAGTAATAATATTAATAAAAAAAAAATACAAATATTGTTTTATTTTATTAAATTTATTAATATTTGGTATTAGTCTATATATATTATAACAATAAAACTATTTAAAAAATTTTCCAGTGACATTTCTCGAATATATAGAATTTTACTATATAGTAATAGCAATAATAATTCCTTATTACAGAGAAAAATGATCAATAGTCAAACATCGTAAATCATTGTAATAGTAATGAAACTTAAATGATTATATACCGTGATATTGAGTGAGGGATATATACCATGCTATCTCATAAATATGGTATATATATATTATAATTGAACCACCCAAACATATATTTAACACTGCTGTGTACGACACAGTCGTTTGTAATGTTAGAAATACTATCATATCCAGCCGGGAACACGTATAGTGTCACTTGGATTTAGTCGTTTGTGTATATGCTCGTATAGGCTTTTTCGTCGGATGTGTCTTACAAAATTGTCTAAACACATTACAATAAATGTATGATTTTTATTCATTACTGGTAAATGGGTAAAAGAAAAAAAATGTACTATAAACAATGAACGAGTTAATAACATTTTACAAATCCATATATAAGAAATGAGAGTTATTATTAAATTATTTCCATATAACTATAATTATATAATGTGAAACGATTTTATTATATCCGATATAGTACCTACAATATATATAATATAGAATCGCGTGAATAACACAGTTATATACACATTCTAATTTAACTATCGATCCATATATGCGTCCAAGAGTGCTTCCCCGAAAGTATTAATCATATAAATGGTTTTTCGTTTAAGAAATAATAAATTATTGTTGAATATTAAAGGAAGAAAAAAAAAAAAAAAACGGAAAATTGGCATACACGCAAGAATGCAATTTCCACTTAAATTTTCTATTTCTTCAAAAAAAAAAATAAAAGAAAATAAAAAAAAAAAAAAACAGAATGATAAATGTGTTAAGGACAATAATAGATACGAACAATATACATATTTATTATGTTATATACCAACTCTCATGTATAACATATATAATTTATATCGGATCTATCATAAATAATATCATTAATAAAACATACAAATACCCGCGCTCTGTCTAAAAAATAATAATCGGAATAGATTAAGAAAATTGGAAATATTCTTCCGCTGAATTGAAATCGTTCAACAAATTTTTGTATTAATGGATTGAATATTTTCTTCGCTATAATAGTTGTTGATAGTAGGCGGTTAATACCATTAATCATTTGCCACATATTCTGCGCGACGTCTTTGAATCGTCGTCAAAAATTTGTGTTTTGTATAAACGATTATCACTACTACTAAACTACTGTCATTTAATACATTGGCCTAAACCAATGGAAATTTCAATATTCCGGTTATTTTTCGGACAAAAAAATTTATATTATATAAAATTAATATGTTTTGTATAAAATACATATGTGAAAATGAATATAGATATAATATTTGTTTGGTATAACCACCCCCACGCGCATTTGATTTTTGTTAATGGTCATATTTTCATATATATATTATTATTTCTTCCCTTATACTTATATTATAATATTCATATATATAGATATTTTTTTTAATGACACATTATGATTAATAGTCCATCAAACATTTTTTGTTAAATTGTTTTTCCGTGATCCTTTGCATATAATGTCAATTTAAAAATAAATATCAGTTGTATAAATATAAATATTATTAAATAATACATTTGCACATATGATGATGAATAAACAATAATAAAATAATTAATTACACGAAATTTATCAATCTTTTTATATATATTTTATATATTTCAAAAATTAAAAAGAAGTTAAATAATTTAATTGAATGTTATGTGTATAATTATCAATGTATTGACATACATACATTTCCGTATATAAATATATATATGATGAGATGAGATTGCTAGAATAAGTTCTGCAATTTGTTATGTTATTTGATAAAAAGAAATTATATATATGTACTTTTATATTTAATTCTAAATATAAATTGAAAATCAAATTATATAATAAAATGTATAAAACTGCAGTAACACGACAGTGGCATTGTGTCCGGGGTCTGCACCAGGAAAATCAACCATCATTGATTGGTATGCTAAGTTTAAACGTATTAAAATGAGCACCGAAGACGGTGAACGCAGTGGACGCCCAAAAGAGGCTGTCACCAACAGAAAACATCAAAAAAGTTCACAAAATGAATGACCGTAAAATGAAGTTGATCGAGATAGCAGACATTGTGAAGATATCATTTGAACGTGTATATCATATCATTCATGAATATTTGTACAAAATAAAGCTGTGTGTGAAATGGCGAGCGAGCTCACAATCGATCAAAAGCAACATCGTGTTAATGATTCTGAGCAGTGTTTGAAGCTGTTCAAGCGCAATAAACCTGAATATTTTTGCGTCGATATGTGACAATGGATGAAACATGGCTCCATCATTTTACTCCGAAGTCCAATCGACAGTCAGCTGGGTGGACTGCACACGATAAAGGCCTATTTTGAAGCAAAAGACAAATCGTACCACAAAAATGGTATCGAAATGGTTGGAAGATCGCTATAATCGCTGTATCGCCCTCGAAGGCAACTATGTTGAATAATAAAATCAAATTTTGCCAAAAAAAATGTGTTTTACTATGATGTAGACCGGGGACTTTTCAATTGACCTGTTATATATCCAATCATTTATTTATTTACTCTATTATATAAATATTTTATTTAATATTATTTATAAAATATACAATAGTTTTACGAAGAATATTTATAAAATTGTGTTGTATAAGCCGTGCAATATTGTTTTGAAGATTTATTATTAGCAAAAAATTGTAAGTTTTTCTATATATGTGCGGCGTTATTATTATTATTAGTATTATACGTGTAAATGTGGACATGCAGCACAATTGTATACATTTTAATATTTCTTTTAGCGACGGACATAATTTTATATTTATTTTATTATTTCCTTTTAAAAATTATTAACATATAAAAAATATATGTGTACACAGAATACAAAGAGTAAGCCATAACAATTATAATAATTTTCTATATTATTTTAAGATATTATATATTGTATTTACATGTGCAGAATTATAGTTAATGGTTTTTTATTATTTTTTGCTCTTATATAAAGAAGACGACATTTATTGAAATTTCTGTTATAGTCTATTACTTTTATCTATGAATTTTATAAAAATTTAGTTTATTTCTATTTTAATATATTGTAAAATTATGTTGCATATATACCATCAATACATTTAATATGTGCGCCGCCATTATAGCTTTTGGTTCGCATATTTTTATCATAAAATTTTATGGTTATTATTTTGGAAAAAAAAATACTGAGTGTGTGTGTATGTACATAAAAATATACAATTTATTTTTATTCTTTTAAATAATTTCTTCGTTAGACTTAAAAAAAAAACTTAAATATTTATTTTTATATATCATTTCACATATAATAAATATTTATTAATAATTTTTGTTCATATCACGTATAGAACGATGGTTTCTATATATATATATATAAGTATATTTTCGTATATATGCATTTCTATTATATAGAATTGTAATATTATATTTATAATAGTATCGCCATTGTCATAATCACTATATATTTTTGTTTGTAAATATATAAATACTTATCAAGATTTGAATTTTTAAATAATTTTATATACGTAATAAAGTGGCACCGTATATATTGTATAAATAAATATAATCAATTTGTTGTGTGATATAAAATTTAATTAAAATTATATTCTTATAAGTAGCAAAGTTAATAACAACGCATCGGACATATACATATAGACGGATGATAGAAACCAATCATTTGTGATCAATGTAAACACAAAGTCAAAGTGTTATATGAAAATTAACATAAAAAAATACCATGGAAATAATAATGCATTATAAATAAAGTAAATTTGTTTGTGCGACAAAAATATGAATTAGCATATAGTTTTCTATAATATCATTGCAACTCATATAATTCCCTGCAGTAAATTTTGAAACTAGTACCGTATAAAAACTAGGTCTTCAACCAGTGTAAAAAGACGTTAGAAGCTAGTTACAGAACTATTACTAAAGTAATGCAGATAGGAACCATTTTAAATACGCAAAAATACAAAAATATGACGAAATTACGTTTTTGAACTGTTATATTAATATAAAGAAATATATGTGCTGTTTTTTTTTTTAGACACTACATTGATTTTATTTTTAATAGTGTAATGAATTTCGTATTAAAAACACGTATTGTGATTGTGAAAAGTGAAAACAGAAGTTTATTTAAATAAAAATTACCATCCAAAATATCCAATATTTTTAGTGCAGTACGAAAAAGGTATGCACATTGTATCGAACGAGAAGTTTGTGGGGCGTAAGATTGTTCCAACAATATGAATATTTTGGAAAACGAATCGCTACCAAATATATCTTTTGAAGAGAAATTAATCGATTGGTGGTATATTAGGAATAAACTATTCCGTAAATGTTTCGAAGAATTACGTTTTATTTTACGCAAGGAAAACTTAGATGTAGCACATAAAATTAAAATGGAGCTGATGTAATTTAACAAAAACGGTGATAAACTAACTATGAAGCACCAGTTGCACAATAATTTATATTTTTTTTAAATATGAAATAAATTATTATTTTGTATTAAAAATAAAATAAATATTAAATTAACAAGTTCTTCAACCAGTTGAAAAGTAATGCAGAAGAGGACAATTGTCTTTTCGTAGAACATCTACCCATATGAAAAGAAACAGTTCGCAACATGTAAAAGTGGGTTTAGCGTGGAACCAGTACTATTTATCTTGTAATTAGTTGTACTACGAGTAGTAGAACTAGTTTTCTTTACTGCAGGGTTATATAATAATATGTATATGTATTTTTTTGTATGTTTGCATATAAATAATATGACACTATATATGCTATTTTATATACTTAAACTATTCTTATATAATAATAATATACAACATAACGAAATCATTATATTATTTACCAATTAAATGAGCTAATATATGTATAGCAATTATTTGGAATATGGAAATGAAATGAATATAAAAATTTTAAGTATACACATTCCAAATGCCAAATGACCGAATTTATATTATAAGATTATATTAATAAAAATGATCAAATAAAAAAAAATGAATAATTATCAAATAAATTCTGTCAAATATTAATAATAATAAATATTATTCTTAATGTTGTGTGTTTTTTTTTTAGAAGAATACCGAAGATTAAAAGATAAACATATATATATATATATAAAACAAGCAGATGGTTCTGAAATACAATATATATATATTTTATTAATCATTTAAAACAGAATGTTTCAATAATATTAAAATAAAATTTGAAAAATATTTGATATGAAATTTTTTTTATTCAGAAATATATATACTAAAAACAAGAACAAGTTATCTCAAATTTTGTGTATGGTAATAATATGAATGTTATTATAAATATATACGTATACGATACGTAAAGTCGTGTATACAAATAAATTTAAACAATTTTCTTTCTATTAATTAGACGATATCTTAGAAGAAAATAAATAATTGTCACCAATACTAATATATATAAAAAATATATATTTTGTATATTTTTTCGGTTTATTTTTTATGGGTATTTCACAATACAAATATATTTTATAATAATAAATGATCCACCTAAAAAACTTTTCCATTTCTAAATTACGCATAATTTTAATAATAATTTGTAAATATAAATAAATATATAGGTATCCCTTGAGATATATATATATATATAGAGTATACAGTAGTAACGCATATATATAGCACATAAAACCCAACATCTTATACTTCCAACGTTTAATATATATAAAAAAAAATATCATATAAACCAGTCAGGTATTAAAAAGAAATGCATAACCAATTTTATAATATTGCATTATATTATAATTAATAAAGAAAACTAATTGTCAAAAACAGTTTTCAAATTATCTATTAGAAAAATATTTAAATTGTCTATAATCCGAACTAATATAAATAATTATAATTTATAATACAAATAGCAATATTTGCATATATATACAATAAAAGTAAAATAACATAAATAACAAATATAGCTGAAAACCTGAACTACCACCATAAGCGTTAGACTACAATTTAATGTTAAAGAAGTGATAACAAATATAAATATACGTGTATTGTTTATATATAAATAAAAACTGAATGCGACCAAAAACCTTGAAAAATGTTTATACAAAAGATTTGTATTAAGCAAAAGATTTGAACCTAAAACTTTTAAAAACATAATATTTATTAATTATTATTTTATTATTCGATTAAAAAAAAAAAAACAGAATGTCTCAATAATAAAATTTATTTGAAAAATATTTGATATATGGAATTATATATTCAAGAAGAACATGGATCAGGCTATACGATTGTGAAATTACCAAATTGTCTAGGTTTCTCTATAGTATATTCCTGCAATCTGTGCTGGGTATAGATAGATCAATTTCTTAGAAGTTTATATTATAGTAGCAATACATAAAAATGGCATTATACATCTTCATACAAAATTTTAGTGACGATTGAATAAGAAACATTTCTTACGTTTTCTGTATTTGTACAGGAAAGCTGTTTCTTTTTGTATACATTTTCTATTTAATTTTTACAATTATGAAATTCTACAGCAAAAATCAGTGAATTTAATTATATTTTATTATTTCAATGGAAATTTAGATTGTAAAGATATTCATCATAACCAAAGAGAAATCTTGCAAAAGGAAACCCCACATAATTCAAGTACCGCATAGCTTATTCGGGACACCTGTATATATGAAGCTATAAAATATGTTAGATATATATATATATATACTATTTTACATAACATACAAAATTAAATTATTGTTATTATAACAAAACATGTTAGTTACTGGTATGTGTTAATATATAGTTAATTTGAATGTGTGTGAAATGTACATATTTGCAATATATATAGAAGATATTGTATATAATATTTAAATTGTATATTTATTTATTGACTTGTTTGTTATATATATATATATATTATTTACACATAACAAAATGTAATAATTTATAATTGAAATATCAATATTTGCATAAAAATGGTTGAGTATATATCAATAATAATGAAATGATATAAAAGGTACATGAAAACCATAACTAAGAATTAGTCTACAATTGAACGTTCCAGAAGTGATAACAATTTAAAAAATACTACAACAACTCAAGGTGTGTTTTATGCATAAGTTTTTATTATGTGTTTAAGTTCAAATAATCGATTTATTTTAAAATTAAATTAATTATACAAAATTAAATACTTTTTTTTTCTTTGATTTTTCTAATATAAACATAGATGAAATTCATTTGGTGTCTTGCATTTTTATTTGCATTAATTCTTAGTGTTTATGCAATAGCAGGAGAAGAAGGAAAACAATGTCGTGACGGATTTACATTTGATGAAGAAACTAAATTTTGTGTTGCTGATAAGGATGCAGATGGTAAATGTCCAGCTGGTTCTATATTTGATAATAAATTTGATAAATGTGTATTTGTATTAAGAGGTTAATTATATAATTCTTAATACATGGATATAATTTTTTTTTGATATGTGTTATATGGTCACGATTTACAATTCAATAAAATAAATAAAATAAACAAATTGTTTCATTGAATTTGCATTTTATGATTGTATACCACACACACACACACACATACTTTATTGTAAATCTTTTAATATTGAAAATCTAATATTTTTGAAATCAATATAAGTGAATATTATTATATTGTGAAATAAAAAGAACATATAATAATTAATAATAAAAAAAAAAGAATAATATTGGATAAGGTTGGGTGTTACGTCGACTGATTGTGTGTTATGACAAATGGAAAATGACAAAATACACAACTATAATACAAAATATCAGATTGATCGGATGATTCAAAGTCTTTCTTTTATTTAAAAGAGTGTTTTATAATTTAGTAAAAATGTTTGTGTGCATTTAATTATCTAATTATTATTTTTCGTTTGTTGGAATATTATCTAAAAAAAAAACAATATATTAAATTTAAAAATTTTGTTGTTGTTGGTTGGATGGAAATAGATCTGATGTTTTCTTTGTTTTTTTAAATTGAAAGAAATCAACTGTTCAGCAGTTATTTCTATATATTTGTATATAAAGAAAAATTCTAGCATCACATTGTCGATAGCTATATGGATTGTGTTTTGTATTTTGTATGTTTTTCCGCTTATTTTTCATTATAAACGATAATAATAAATTGTTTAATTCCAAATGTATGATAAATTATAAATTATGCAATTTATTATATATGAAATAACTTGTAAAAATTTAAAAAATACAAAATAACCCAATTCTTGGAATGGAAATATCCGGTGGATGGGTTCAAGGGGACAAAATTTACTGTATTTATATCAATTATGCGAAAAAAAAACTTAAAAAATCCTTCAACTACCCCCATTGTTAATTTTTTATTTCAATTGTTATCTATCAATAATAATAATAATAATAATAATAATAGACATTTGTCATTTTCATACCGCTAAAAATATTTAAAATATATATAATTCTTATATAAATATTTTGTGAGACAATAACATCTGCTGCAGTTCATTTTTACATAAACAAAAAAAAAAGGTGTAAAACAACGAAATGTAAAAAGGGTAGTTATATATTGTAACTTTATAAGAAATTGCATATTCTTTATTAATGAAAAAAATTCCACTAAATAAATGTATATAAATTATCATTACACTCCATTATAAATAATATTTAGCAAATATCGTATATATAAATATTTATATGTACTACTTCATAACACAACACTTTTTTAGGGGATGGAAAAAAAAACGAAAAAAAAAGGAAAAGCTCTTATTAATGGTTATATTGTTTGTCGATTATTACATTTTCATAAACTATATATACTTATATGCATTTATTGATATATGGATGGTATATACACTTACACACACACACACACACACACACACACAACGAATATATATATCTTAACAAATAGTATAAGGTATTATAAATATATATATATATATTCTAAAAACTTGAAAGTATATAATATTAAAGTAATAAAATAAAATATACTATCGCTTTCCCATTCCACGCAGACAATAATGTTTTTTCATCATCCTGTGTATAAATTTATATAGTTTCACTTATATGTTACTGTCTGCAAATTATATATATTGTATATATACAAAGGCAGATCTATATTGAAGGTAAACACATTACAAATTAGAATTACTTGTTTTAAACAAAAAAATCAAATTTATTTTGCAACACCGATTGCGTTTAGCTGGACACACTATTTATATATGGGTATTCCTATTGATTGTAAGAAAACGCAGCAGCATCCCACAGCTTGCTGATACCTTTTTCATATATACAATTATATAACATTTCTCCGGTTTGTATTATTAGTATCATTTTTTTACATAAAAAAAAATTAATTTATTTAATGAATTCACATTTTTTCCATTCCAACAAATAGTTGTTGGTCGTCAAAACAAAACAAATTAACATATGTCTGTCCGCAATTTTGTATGCAACACTTTTAAAGAATGCACAGACATGAAAAATAATATTTTTCTTTGTGATAACAGCACAATATTTTATAAATTTTTACTTACAAAATAGATCCACCCCAAGTATATATATATATATATATGTGTGTGTTTAAAAATAAGAAGTGCTAAAAACTATAAATATAGTAGTTAAGATATATATATATAGCAATAAATATATTTATAAAAGAAAAGCGCATTTCCCTATATATACAAATATATGAAAATGAACATACATTTTTCCCCTTCAACTAAAACAACCGATTTCCATGCGCTATTTATATTCCCTTTCTCATACGCACACCAATCAATTTTACTCTCTCTTCATGGTTTATAGTAAAACACACAAAATAGAAAATAATTTTTCCTATATTCACATTAAGCAGTGTACCACCATCGTCAACGAATATTATATATATTCTTCATTTCTATATATCCTTTTAATAAAAATATACTATCTACGAAAATTTACTTACAATTTTCTTTTTTTTTTTGCTTCGAATACATAACAAAAAACAAAAAGTGTATATATGTAAATAAATATCAATTTATACCGGAAAATTTTACTTAAATTTAATAACATAACAATCAAAATAGTGTCAATAGAAAAAATAAAAGTAAATAAAAGATAATAACAACAAAAGTGTGTGTAAACGTATAAAAAATAGTGATAGATAGTTCAATATATTCGCATATATGGTAAATGTTATATAAAAGTAGATATTGTGTTTTGGTACATAGGTCTATAATATTTATTTACTTTACGTCTATATATATATATATTGTATTTATATATAAATTTAATATTCATATTTATTCAAATAATATATATAATTTCAAATTTCAAAAAAAAAATATTTTATTACAATTACACAAAGTATAATACATTGTATATGGTATATGGTGGTGTGGTTTTTGTGTGAGTGCGGGTGTCAGTGTTTTTGTGTGCATAAATTAGTACGCGTAAAGATAAAATTTATGGTTTCACGTTATCCTTAATTTAAATAAGATTAATATCGTATAATAATACTACTACTACTACTACTAATAATAATAATTGTTTCGTATATCTTCATAATAGAAAAAACAAAAAAAAAAAAAAAGGTAAATAATATATTGTTATTTTTTATAATTAATGAATTAAAATTATTTTTTTATACATATTTTAGATATTTTTTTTAATTTTTTCTTAAAATAAAATGCACCTGTTTGGATTTTTTTTTTTAAATAATATATTCAATATATAATGTTTTTCTTTTAAAACGTTATAATAATTTAATTAACAAAAAAAACCCAACATTAATTTAATGGATTATTACCGCACCTCGTGTGCGTATAAAACAGGCAAATAAAATATAGATTTAATTTGTGGTTGATAAAACAAAATATATATTGTGTATAGATAATGTTGTATGTTCTTGGTGTTTATTACATAAAAATTATCTGATAAAAATATGTATATAATATTTTTCTATATATTTATATTACACTTTTATATCCAAAAATATTTAATTAACCCCCATATAATAATATATTATAGATATAAAAAAATAATCGTATATTGAAAAATTGTATTATATTCAAAAAACATTTATAATATTATATACTTAAAATAAAAAAAAATTAACTTTTCTAATTTTTATTATATTAATTGCAATTGCATATATGTTATAGGTTGTCTGTATATTTATTTATCTATAATATAAGAGAGTGAAGCAGTTTGTGTGCCGAGTGTAAATAAATAATCTAATAAAATCATTTTAAAATTTATTGAAAATTATTAATTATGCGTACGTGAATAGAATAAATTGTAGTATCTAGAAAAAAAACATAAACAAATAATTCGATTAATAAATTACAAATTTCCAACATCACATATATTTTATTAAAATTATATTGTGTATATATATTTACGATAGAGACAAAATAATTTAATAATAAACTTATTTGTTAGAATAATATGATACATTAAATTTTATCCATATATAATAATATCTATTGTATTATATAAATATCGTTGAGAAATTTGATAATGGTAAAGGGCAGGCACTTACAATATACACACGCGTATATAATACCATAAATTATTGTCTACAATATATAAACAAGAATAATATTAATATATTAAAATAAGAAAATTGTTTTATATTTTTTTTTGCTAATTTATGAAATTATTCTTATTAAAATTTAATTTAATTTGAAATCAATGTTCTTCGCAGAGAGAACAATAAAAATAATTATATTAAGTTTTCCACTTAATTATTTCTTTCTTTCTATACATATATTGTATATATAAGACATACACACACCATTACATATAAATATATTATCATATAAAAACATTGTTGAGTCGTGCACATTATAAATTTGCATATATGTTATGCACAGGGTCTTTCAATTTACATGGTTTTTTTTTAAAAATAATCTTTAATATATAACTCAGAATTTCTATTGTTTAATTTTATTGATAATGTATAAGTTATACAATTTTTATACGTAAAAAAATATCTGCCAAATGACTACCTTATTTTTTTTTTTGCAAATCCACATATCTTCACCACTCTTTTGTTAAAAATGTCGATGGCGAAAGACCCTATATGTATAACCAGCATATATATATATTGAAATATTGTACTAAATTAAAATAAAATAATTGCAAAAGAAAATTTCTTAAATTATTAAAAATTACTTTTTATATAGAAATATAGAACAACAGATTTATTATACAAATAAATATATATATATATTTTATTTATGCAAGCGTATAATTAAAGATAAGTTATTTATTTATCTGGGTCAGTCATTATATTTATATTTATTTATATTAAATAATAACATTAATTGAAATTTATTGAATATTTATTATTATTTTATTGTTATATATCGAAAATGTTAGATTATATACAGGAAAAGATGCAATTATATATGCAAGGACGAGTTCGAAAAGTTACCTATATATATAGAGAAGACAGATACAGGATTATCCAAGAGAAAAAAGTGAATAATCTGCCATTTTTCTATTTTCGTTTATCATCACCACACACGATTTTTAAAATCTTCCTCTTTTTTTTTATATATAACATATAACACATCATAATCAAGATTCTGAAATTCGAGATATATTGTTATTTACCTTTTTTTTGTTTATCTATAAATAATACCTTGCGAACTTCGTTTTTTTCAATTAACTGTCATTTGAGTCGATACTATAAGGAATGTCAGAAAAGTATATTTCACAGTCTGTCGTAACTATCAAATATTGTTCTTAAATCATAATTGTGACTATATTTTGTCTATCCAAAAATAGAAAAATCTTATTTCAATTTGATAAAATACAATACATTTATTTAATGGCTGTAAAGTGTCTTTTATTCCAGATATTGGTAGTATTATTAGTTATATAGACGCTTTACAACTGATAATTTTGCGATTTGAATTACATATACAGTATTTATAACTAATTAATCAATCTAAATAATATTTGCATATATAATAAAATTAAAAATATTTTTATATAATTTTTATAAAGCAAAACAAAAAAAATACTTAATTTTTCACATAAAATTGTATGTGACGCCTTTGCATTCGATTCGCATCAACACTATCTGTATATGTCATTTGAAAAAAAATTATTCCAAACTTTCAACTTATATACAAATATATAATATAAATATAGTAAATTATAATCCATATTTAAAATTAAATTCATCCAACCACCACAACAAAAGAAAATTATTTTTAAATGGAAAAAAAATATTGTTATAGTGAAAATGTATTTTTCATTTTAAATAAAAAAAAATAATTAAACTTTTATTATTTTTTCAACTATACAGAAATTTTAGAAAATGAAATAAATTGTCTGCATATTTTTGTTTGTATGAACCTAAACTATATTCGATAAAAGTGGTGCGAATTTCTCTATTTAAATATATTTTTTTGTTGACAACAAAAATATATACGATAAAATTGATTGAAAATATTTAAATTCCGGTAAACAAAAAATTTAATCATATAATTTTTGTGATATGTAAATCTACGCTGAACATAAATTTGTACATAATTTCAATGAATAGCGTTTATAGGCCCAGTTTTTCATTGTTTCAATGAATAATTCATTAATATTTTTCATTTTTAAAAATTATCTTAATGTACTTGTTTATTGAATGAATGAATTCACGATCAATAATTAACTAATGTGCAGAATAATAAGTTATTAAACAGAAAACGTTGAAAAAATGAATAATATTCATCAAAACAATTATACAATTCTTGAAAACCAACGTAGTGATTCATTGAAAAACATTCATAGGTATTAAGTTTTAATTATTCGTTGATTTAATAAATGTTATTTCATTTTAACAATGAACCATGTTCCTTGTAGCAAAATTATTTAAAATTGCATTGTTTTGACGTTACTTTTTAAATTGGTTCAGTGTACTTTTTTTTTTTCAGGGTATAACTGGGTTGCGTAAAACAATTTATTTTTTTTCGATCCTATTTCGATGTGGGGGAATGATTTTCATAAAAATTAAAGATTTTATTTATTGTTAAAAAATAAAATGTATTGTATATGTAATTTTATAATAAAACCATAAACCTAATCTAATATTGTAATAAATAAGGAGTCCATATATTGTATATATGAAATTAATGGAATGAAAATAATTTAAATCTCATTTTTGTATAATGATCCAAAATAAAAAATTGTTTATTGTATTTTTTTTTAATGTTATATATATAAAAAATGATATGCAAAATCATACGCAAATGACAATAGTATAAAAATACAATGATTTTAATAGTACACAAATATATATATATATTTGTTTATTGGTGTATAAACTGTAAACATTAAGATATCCTTTTTTATAAATATTAATATATACAATGCAATAAAATAATAATCATCATTTTTCATAAAACGCAAACCCCAACACTACTCTATATACGTTAATAAAATATATATTTTAAATTTTGTGTCGGTACATTTATTATTTTAAATTACTTTTATTCCTATTATGTTACCCCGTATGTAAATGAATCACATATCATATATTGTAAATTGTATAATTGTAAATGGGATAAATTAAATTTGTATACATTTTATTTTCATTAAAAATATATTATGGAAAATTTAATGGAAAATTGTAAGTATATAAAGAGAAATATAATATGAAAATTATTTCATATTATCATATACATATAAATAATCATTAATCATTGATTCATCATCTATGTCATGTCAAATTATGGTTTAAAAATTTTCATAAATTTAAACATTAGAATATGTGTCTAGACACTGTCACAATATATACCTATATTATCTATTTTTATATACACAACTCGTACATTACAATGTGTAAAACATAAAGATTACTATACAATACACATTCATATAAATATATATATAACAAAAGAGATGTATTTAAAAAAAAAAAAGCAACAAGTTAACATAATAAATAATGCTATGAAGATGTACGTAGTACATGTACTATTATAATATGTATAGAACAACAAGTACGAAATAATAATATACCTATATATATATATATGTTTAATTTCTGTGACATTAATACACATTGTAAAAATTACATGTTCATGATGATATCCTGAATAAAAATAATAGCATGTACCTTATATATATATAGGCGTCGACATGACAGACACATAGAAAAATTGTATAATAAATGTGCGAAAGCATCAATTAATCGATCGAATGAAAAAAACTGAATGTTCACAATTTAATAGAAATTATTAACACTTTGAAGACGGTATGTGATGAATAGCATATACCCTCAAATTCCCGCATATTTTGTTAAAATTATATAAATAAAAAATGATAATTTCGAAAACCAATTGATAACATTAATTAAATCGGATACATTATTAACACGTTAATCGCCATGTCAGTCATATGTGTCTGACGCTAAGAAGTTCTACATGAGCCATGTCAGACATATATGTCTGACGTACGCGATCTAACAAAGTTACCATGGCCCATGTGAAAATTTTTCTGATATTATCGTGGCGATTAACGTGTTAAAGATTTATTAACATATAAAAATTAATTAATGTGTTTTTTTCGTATGATATGCCTTGAAAACAAGTCCCCTTTTATGGAGAGGTACTAAACAAAATTTGCAAATATATCGAGTTTCGCTACTCTTGTTTGAATGCCTTACATTCAAGTCATGTCTTACATGGATATCTATTTTTTTCCCGCTATTGACAATTTTCTCTAAAACATGTAGTCGCATATTACCAGATAATCGTCTTTGGTGGATCGTAAAAAGAAGTATGCATGGTAGGAGTAGACGTTCCCGGTTGAATAACATCTGCCACATCTTCTTCTAACTTCAGAATCATCACTAACCCATTTTTTTACTACTTGCAGTAAAAATTGTTTTATATTTTACCCTTTTTCTTTATCGTTTAACTTGTTGTATACTGTGAATGAATTGAACAGGGCACAATTTATCTACATCATTGGTTGAAATTTTAAAAAACGTCACCCGTCTCCAACGGTTGGAAAAAAAAAAAACGTGAAAAAAACGTGAACCGTCTTCAATGTGTTAAACAACTGGAAATGTATTTAAATGAAACTAAAAATTTATTGAAAAATATCACAACGATATATATATTTACATAAAAAAAAAAGTCGTGAAATATTTTAATTATTGTAATATAATGTTTCATATCCATAGCTTTTGTATCCTTAATGAAACTTTTTAAAACACTTTACACCAATACATGTACATGTACATTATTTTAATTTGTGCGAATTGATAGTAATGTTTAGAAAAAAAAAAAAATATTGCCATTATAGAATAACGCTAAAAACGTTAATTCGATAATATCTTTGAAATTTTAAATGAATATAATCATTTGTGATGAGATGGGTAAGCTACTACCACCACCCATTCGCCTTTCTTATATTTCCAACCCATTCACAATATACATATGGCCATAATAATAGAATAAAAAATAAAATTATAAATATTTACAATATAAGAAATCTATATATATACAATCAATTATTTGATTTCTTTGAAAATCGATGCCAATTGGTAAAATAGGATGCTAGATGCGATTCATATCGGGTTGAGTGGTTGATGGGAGTCGTCAAAAAAAAAAGACGTCACTCATTTATAACTTTATCTATAATTTATAATCAATTATTTAATTATTTTATAAGCTTATTTATTTTATTAAGCATCATAAAAAAACCTTATGTATGAATGTGAATGGGTCGACTCGGCCATATAAGAAAAATTAATGAATTTAATCATTATAAAAAAAAAAAAAATTAATTGAGTGTATATTTTTTTTTTCCCTTTTCAGTTAAATAAACAATTAAATTTTATATAGATATTTGTGTTTGTATAGTATTCTTTTTATCTTTTATGTGCATACATTATAGATACTTTATATACAATATGTTATGGATATGCGAGATAATTTTATTTTTATCATTTAAAACAATGTACCATAATATATAGAAAATATATACTAATATATAAAAACAAACATTGTATTTTCTATAATATATATAAACTTGTATAGTAGACATAAAAAAAAACATTATTTTGTTTTATAAAAAAATCTCGAAAAACATATAAAAAAAAAAGCAGATGACAGTATTTTTAGAAAAAAAAAAAAATAAATATATATAAGCGAACAACAACACTACCGGTAAAAATTTTTCAGACATTTGTTAATGTGAAACATGCGGAAGTATTTAAAAAAAAAAGACCCTATAAAAATTAAAAATATAATATATAAACTACAATTGTTCACAAAACTTTTACAAAAAATTTTTCTCGTATACAAATTAATTGCTATAATTTCGAGAGAAATAAATAATGTTGAGATCAAATTATATCAAAAGAAATTTCATATTTTATGGTGGGATTAAGATCAAACACGCTTAATTCCACACAATAGATATAAAATATATATATATATATGGCACCTATAATATAAATATGTTTCATATATCATATCATTGTTATTCTCAAGCGTGAGTACCAAAAAAACGTGTTTGAAATAATTTTGATTGGCAACACATACCATACATAAAAAATATTGTATATGTTTTTGCTGATCGTTTTTCAATTTTAAATTAGAATAAATAAAACAAAATTTATTCAATTTCTTATTTTCTATCAATATTTTGTTGAACTTGTTGTTTATACATAAATATTATAAAGCTCTTATATATAAATGTTAAGGATATGTATATACTACTTATGCAGGTATAGTGAAAATACGCACACAACACACACTTATCTATAAAAACAATAAAAAAAATATAACAAAAGATTTTGATTGGTATTTCTTTACCCAATCGACTTGATAGATTTTTATCAATGAAATTTGAAAAAGGTTTTAAAACCTATATATATTTTAATTTAAATATTTATTCATTTTTACTAGAGTGTTACCGTATACACGTAAATTTTTTGGAAAATGATTTTAAATAAATATTTCAAATAACATAATAATAATAATAATGTATATGCGCGCGTATAATACTTATGTTATATATATTATTTAAAATATTTATCTACTAAAAATCTTATGTAAAGACAATTCTCAAGTGGATTATATATACAATACAATATATAAAAATGACTTAAAAAATTTGAAATATATAATTAAATGTGTGGGTGTCAATGTAGCAGCAAAATTTTATTTATTTTTGAAATCACAAACCAGATAATAATATAAAATATTTATAGATAAATTTATTCAACATATTCACAATAGTATTACATAAATTTATCTAAATGTTGATTTATAGCAAAAATATATATCCTATTTAACCTTAACAAGTTCTTTTGGTCATTTGTGATTGGAAAAAAAAATGAATCAACACAAACATATATTATTTTTTCTTCAGAAATATCAATTAATTGTAAACATGTTCTCTTAATAAATATTTTTATATTGTATATACGAGAAATGTGACCTTTTACAAAAACAATATTAATTTATTTAATCCAAAAAAATATATATATCAAATTTTAAATAATACAAAATTTAATCTATATAATATAACCCAGGGAAATATTATTATTTAATGATATACAAAATATTAAAACATTTATCAACAGAAAAATAATAAATATAATCATAAATTATCAAATGAAGGACTTTTTTATATAAATAAGAATGTAGTAATAAAAAAAAAAAGGAAGGTAGATCACTCACTCATGGTTAACTTTAATCTAATACATTTGTATATATTAAACAAAAAGCCCACATATACCTATCTATTTTCTCGAAAAAAAACACCACTTCAACAACGCACTTATATGTTTCTTCTCTTCTATAAAATCAAGTACAATGTAAGATAAACAATAAATATGGGATTTTTTTGTAAGCGAAAACCCAACATATTTTTCAAAAAAAAAAAAAAATAAATAAAAATTCTATTATTTTTTAAACAAATATGCTATGAATAATATATATATGTGTAGGTTGATTGAATAATTCTCGGCCAAATACATAGCTGACATTAAGGAAGCTGTAAAATTTTATTTCGCTTGATGTATGTATATCATTGATTTTATTTTAATAAGGGAAAAAATTTAATAACATTCCTAGTAATTTAAATTCTTTACTTTGGATGGTTTAACATCAACAGAAATATATCAATTGTTAAATATCTGGTCGTATATACAAATCGTACACAGATGATCCACATGAAGGTCGTACAAAAAACGAATGTAACACCACATATTATACAACAACTTTATGGTATGGTGTTATTGATACAAAAATTGTTCATCTAGACAATGTCATGTCATGTGTGTACCCACCCCACACAAGTGTTTTGACGATGACAAAATTCAACGTATTGCTCCAACATTTTATTCAGTTAATTAATTTGACTCAATCTGCGATAATTATGTCTGTCTCCACTCCAATCTTGACTGGAAAATCTTTTAGATCGTAATTGACGCAAAGAGTTTTTTGAGCTGCCGTGGATTGGTATTGAATTATTGGAAAACCATTGGAATTAATCTATTAAAGTTTCAGCCGATTTTATTGCAAAATCAAACATTAAAAATTATCTTTCATTGTTCGACCGATAATTTTTCAAAACTCCCATATATTAACGCAGTCACGCATTAATAACAAATTGTACGTATATATTATATATATATATTCAAAAATAATAAACTTTTTATGATTGTGACCTCACACACAACATGCGGATGGGAATATTACGTATAAATAATAAATATAAACTATATGTTATTTATGTAAATTTAGTACACAATATGTACTTACGATATTTATTTCTGAGAATATAAACTTATATTTTTATATTACAAAAGAACAAAATCGCCTTAAGATAATGAGATTTAATTCCATTTCCATAAATATACACACACACATATAGTTTTATATAAAATAAAAAATACTGCAGGATATAATTTATTTACTAATTTAAAAACTTCGTACAGCGGCTGGCTTCTTTTTAGTTGCGTTATTATTATTCATTTATATGAAATAATAGAAAAATTATAAAAAAAATTGTTGTATATTAAAAAAATAACAATAAAAAAACGTATGTAAAAACTTATGTTATACCAATAAATTAATAACGAAAAAATATAATATGAAACATATTTTAAGTGAAAGGTTCTTTGTTTCAATTGTTGGGTGCGAGATAACTTTCATAATATGAAATTTTTTCAAGTATACTGCAATTAAAATTGTGACTCAAGAAAAGGTCCAACTAAAGTATAAATATTTGTGTGATATGCAAAACTCTATATAATTTGTACAACGAATAATAATTTTGTATACGTTAAATTATCAGTGATTTGGTATAAATCAACGATATTCCTAATTTAGTAGTTGTTGTGGCCTCTCCTCAATTACATTTGCTTACAGTGACATTTTTTGTTTGCAGAACTAATGCGCAGAAAATGTGCTTGTATTTTTAGTGCATTTATAATACAATAAATTAATATAGCAGAATAAATGCTTTAGTAAAATAATAGTATATAGAAAATCATACCGATTTAATAGTATATTTTTTGTAAACAATTGACAATTATTAAATATTACAATATGTTAAAGAATAATATTCAACGATAAATTTTATTGCATCTAAATAAGGAATTTTCAAGTCATTTAACTAATATAAAATTTAATCAAATAAATCATTATTAAATTTATTTTCTTAATATCACATCATATGATTTTGATAAATTGCCTTTCAATCAAAAAAGGATATTTTTTTTTGTCTTTTGTAATATATGCAATATATTGTATTTGTTATATATAAAGATATGTATTTAAGTTTCACAATATGTCAAAATAAAATTAAGAATTATATATTTTCTTTTGCATTGTTTATTTTCTGCGATAAATTTCATATATATATTACATAATCTGCATTAGTATTTGTAGCTTACAAATTTGTTCACATTTATTTGTAATTTATTTATGCGTATATATCTGGTAGTACACATATGTGTTTGTGTAAGTCAACAAATGTTCTCAATCATTTGGGTATTACTCATCCGAACACATTGTATATATACAATATAAATATAAATAAATAGTACGCAGTATTTCATAAGGAATTGTTCGACACACACCAGCAAGCACCGGGGCAGATGAGAAGAAATAGTATTAAAGTAAACAAGTAAATAAAATTTAAGATATAATATAATATGGTCCAACAATACAAAAGAATATTTTATGTCAAACGATGTCGTACTATACAAAAAGTAATATTGTAATTTGGATTTTTTTTTTATGCTTCGGCACAGTATGACACAATAGAATTCAAAAACATGTATACATTGTCAAATTGTATGTATACCATACAATATATTGTATAAAGTATGTCTCGATATGTATATGTGTACACAAAATTATATAAGACTTCTGTTGCTATATATAATTTTGAGAAAATGTACAAATATTACTTGCGTTATAACGTCGTTCAGATTCTATATTGCAATAGTAATGTTGGTTTTTTTTTATTCTTTTGATGTATATTTTTTATATATGAAATTTAATGTAGTAAAAATTTCAAAGTCACGGTCAGTAAAATATATTATTAAAGTGAATATGTTTTAATTTAATAAAATATAAAAATATACAAATATTCTGTAATTTTTCTGTTTAAATAGCTTTTATGATGATCAATCTCATGATATTTTTAGGATATACAGACATAGATATATTCTATATATGAAATATTTAACATATAATATGTTTCAATAGTAAATTAAATATTTTCTTTAACATCATCAAACAAAAGACACAATTCCACGCAGATACGCAACAATAAAATACTAGATTTATGTAACCAAATCAATCTAATCAATTAAAATTTAAGCAAGCATAAGAATACACAAATTTAACTGTCAATTGGAACGCAGTGTATTATAAATAAAATATTGGTTCACAAAGAAAAAGAATGTTTAAATTTTATTAAAAACTTTTTTGGAATTGTAATGTAACTTATAAATGTAGGAAAAAGGAAATATTTTACAATTACAAATATATAAATTAAATTCAAACTTTTTTTTTTTTTTATTTAGTTTACGCCTTGAAAATTAAATGCGTAAAGAATATTTTGCTTATAATAACGAAATATATATAATAAAAAACAAATTTAAATGTTTAAAAAAAAAAAAAACCCCCAAAAAACAACCTTTTTTTTTCCGGATCAAATTTTCAAAAGAAAATCAACAATTTTTTTCTATCACAAAACTATATCAATACAATGAATTTAGTGGAGACGGCAAAAACTACGTGCAATAATTTCCTAACCAAAGCGTTTTTATATCCTATATATTGTCCTTAACATCTGCTGTGTAAATTTGTATAGGGATATAATATGTGATTTATGTATATAATAGTAGTATGACGTAGACAGTCGATTATTATATAATTAAATACAAAGTATTTCCTGTTCATTCGTGCAGTGATTTTTGTGTTTTTAGTTTATATCTTAACCGAATATTTATCCTTTAATAGCGGTTTTCATTCCCGGCCGCAAATGAAAATGGATCGTCTAATCAATATAAACTGGATATTTATAATAATAATAATTAATCGTTTAACTTCTTTCACATCATTTCACTTGATTTATTATATGTAAAATATACACTTTTATGCAAATTCATAAAGAAAATAATAATTATTACATTAAAACACAATATGTTCAATTATATAGCAAATGTATATACTGTAATTTTTAGAAGAAATAAAATTGATGTATCGAACATGTCTAGCCCATATACAAAAACTTTGATAAAATTACAAGAATCTTTTAATCAAATCTCGTATATATAGAGTATAATCAAATTTCAAATTAACCATAAAATTGTGTATTATAATATTAGATTATATTTCAAAATAAATCTACATTGTTTTCAAAATATAAAGTATATTATAATATATTTTAGGTATAATGTAAATTTATATTATAAATGTAAAATATATAAATATTATATTTATAAATACGGGAATTGATTTAACATTTTCCCAAGAAGGATATTATGTCTATATAAATATATGAAAAGTAAATATAATACAATAGTATACAAAATATAGTATATGTTTAATATTAGATATGATCACATTCATTATTTGTCAATTATAAATATAATATATACAATATTCAGTAGAGAAAGATCAAGTTTTCAATATATTTAAAATTTTGCAACAATCTTCTTTTTGGCATATAAAAAATTTTATACTTTAATATATTTTTATGTTATGAATAAAAATGGTTTATGACACAACACAGAAACATTTCTGATTTAACATATTATATATTAATATTGAAAACCAGTGTAAGCGTAAAATTATTTTGGGTATTGTGTGCAGAAAATTATTTTACACCTCTCAAAAAAATTAAGTTTAGAATTTCTAGAAATGAATTTTACCTTTTTTTTTATTTAAGTTGATTGCTTACTATTTATCTTGCAAATTATTTAGAATGCTGAAATATGATACCGATCAAGACTATAATATAGGCAAGATAAAAAAACAATGCGTTCAATAGTTTTGGCATTAAATAAGAATTTTTTTTAAATTATTAAAGTATATAGTATTCGAGAGTATAGTTTTAATGATTTTGTTATAAACACACAACACACAATTTTATTCCAACAAATTTGCATCACAATTGCAAATACTTTCCACGTCAACTCTGTGTGCATATATAGAATCCATTATTTCGGTAGCTGTATATTATTCATATATAGAATTTTATATATATGCATTATTTACGAATATACTACGTTACGTTACGTTACGTACAGGTTAGGTTATATAAATATAATAAATATGACATGACATCCATATTTTTGTCATATAAAAAACACGTAATAGACACATCAAAGTTAGATCCCATATAAATAATAAATTTTGACGGCATATACAATTTAATATATAGAAGAAAAAAAATGCTTAAGGCATTAAGGTATAAATGATGATAAAATGATACTTTTAAAAAAAAACAGATTTATACATTATAATAGGTATATCAGAACAAAACCGGTGTAATGATGGCTCTTTATATCATTTTTTGCTAAACTTGTGTTTTGTTCCAGAAAAACGTGATTTGCCGATTCGGTTTTATTGTTATTATTAAATGTTGAAACAAACATAGGAAGTACTTGAATGGCATGTGATACCACATCCTTCTTATTCATCAGATATCATTCCATCATTATTACTTTTTTAGATCGATTGCACATGCACCACAACGATGAAAACGTCCAATAATGTTTCGATAGATGATTTTGGTATAGTAATTATATATTCAATAAAAAATTATTTACAATATTTTCAAAATAAACGTGTTTTTCTTTTAAAAAAAATAATTAACAAAACGGCGTTTTCATACTGATATACCTATTATATTAATAACAACATATGAATAAATAAGATAAATTATGTTTATCCTAATATTTGCTAGGTATCTTTTATTTAATATTTTGATAAATCAACAAATTAAAGTTACATTGTTTTTTTTTTTTTTTTTGCACGGATATTATTCATATTATTAAGAAATATTAAGCATTAATTGAAATTTAAAGTATTTATTTTTAACATTAGAATTGTATATACACCACCACCATGTCGTCGAAAATACAATCAATTTTAATATGAAAAATTATTCAAAAATTGTTAACAAATTCTTATTACAATATATAATAGCAGCGGACACAATTTTTACACTTTCCTCAACTATTAATCTCTTACTGTATGTTAATAATTGCAATCATTAATACATTGTGGTCCCATCAATAAAACACAATGTGTAGTAATTTTGAATCTTCAAAAATCAAACGTATGGATTATTTCAAAAATTTAACAAGATATAATTTACAATGGTATTTTTTTATACAAGAATATAATAATTAAATATTCAAATAATTGTTGTGTAATATATAAGGTTGTCAAATATCTCCCTTCCGCCTTTTTGTCTTTTTAATTTCGCGGCTATGTACAAAGCGCTACAGAGCTCGTATCTGGCAACACTGTACATAATTTGAAAGCTCTTGACATAACAAACAAAACGACGCTATGTATGATTAGTTTGGATATTGCGTTCAACAGTTATAGACGTGTAAACATGGAGTTCACTAACGCCGGAATTCGCGCTATTTTAAAGTTTTCCTTCGTTAAAGGCAAATCCGCTAGAGAAACGTTCCGTGAGATTAATGGTGTTTTGGGGGATGGTACTCTATCACTTCGAACCGCGGAGGAATGGTTTCGACGATTCAGAGCCGGTGAAAACGACACCATGGATAAGCCAGCCGGCGGAAGACCTGTGACGACAAATATCGATCAAATCATGGAATACATCGAGTTAGACCGGCATGTGGCATCTCGTGACATCGCCCAGGAGATGGGAGTTAGTCACCAAACCATTTTAAACCATCTGCAGAAGGCTGGATACAAAAAAAAGCTTGATGTTTGGGTGCCACTTGAATTAACAGTGAAAAATCTAATGGACCGAATTTCCATTTGCGAAATGCTGCTGAAACGGAACGAACTCGACCCATTCTTGAAGCGGATGGTGACTGGCGACGAAAAATGGATCACATACGACAATATCAAGCGAAAACGGTCGTGGTCGCAGGCCGGTGAATCGTCCCAAACAGTGGCCAAGCCGGGATTGACGGCCAGGAAGGTTTTGCTGTGTGTTTGGTGGGATTGGAAGGGAATCATCCACTATGAGCTGCTCCCATATGGCCAGACGCTTAATTCTACCATCTACTGCGAACAACTGGACCGCTTGAAGCAGGCGATCGACCAGAAGCGTCCAGAATTGGCCAAAAGGAAGGGTGTAGTGTTCCACCAGGACAACGCCAGACCACACACTTCGTTGATGACTCGTCAGAAGCTACGGGAGCTCGGATGGGAGGTTTTATCGCATCCACCATATAGCCCGGACATAGCGCCAAGTGATTACCACCTGTTCCTGTCCATGGCGAACGCCCTTGGTGGTGTAAAGTTGATCTCAAAAGAGGCTTGTGAAAAGTGACTGTCCGAGTTCTTCGCAAATAAGGAGGGGGGCTTCTACGAGGGAGGTATTATGAAGTTGCAGTCTAGATGGAAACAGATTATCGAACAAAACGGCGCATATTTGAACTAAATCCGATTACTGTAACACTTTTTATAAAGCATTGAATAAAGAGCAAAAAGGCGGAAGGGAGATAGTTGACAACCTAATATTATTAAAATCCATCAATTTCAAAATTGGTTTAACAAAAAACGATAAAAATAGATTTAAAAATTAGACAAATATTATCACTTCTGTTTTTATTCTATAACGAAGAATATGCCAATTTGATAGATGGATACGTATTTAAGAAATTAATTAACCATTTTTATTAATTTTATTACTGTGCGATAAGAGAATAAATTTTCCGTATTTTTCATACCAAAAATTACTAAATTAAATTATCGTTCGTTTGTTTTTCTTTATAAACAATTATTATTTCAATAATATTGTAAAATTGAATAAAACAATTCACTGTGATATGTTAGTTCAAACATTTTTAAAATTCATTAATAATATTATTACTGATAATAATTTATATTTAATGAAAATATCATTACATTGCAAAAACTAGATTATATTTCTGTATGAAAATATAACACATATATTATATATAAATCGTATAAATGTATATATATACTGAATGTATATAATAGATATATTGTATATAATAAAAAAAGGAGCCCATAACTATCTGTATATAAGGAAAACTAAATATATAAGGAATCAAATATATTACAGTAGCCATAAAAAAACATTTCATAACTCATTTTTTGCTATAAAGATATTGATCAAATTTTTTTGTTGTTATTAAATGATAAATATTTATATATATTATATGTGTGCAAAATCTTCGTTGACAAATGATATTAGACTTTCGAATTTATATGTTTTTCTCAAATGGCACCAGTACTACAATAGTGAATTTTATATTTAGGGATACATTATTGTATATATTATGATGACTATAATATACAGTGTTAATGCAATGAATTTTATTGTAAGATCGGAGGTTCGATTGTAGGATTTCCTTCTCTAGTTGAAAAAAATAAACAAAGTTCTTGGTCGCTATTCAGAGATTCATAATGTCTATACATTTAAATCGATCAACATAATTGTGTGTGCTGAGATACACAGAAATGGGAAATAAAAAATTTACGTATGGTAAGGTTACACAATAAACACTTTCCATATACAGCATCCTTTAATCTATGAAATACAGTTTTTTTTTGATCACTACTATATACACAATATATTCTACTTATATTTCTATCATTTTATTAATCATTATCAAGAGTAATCAAAAATACATTAACGTGTTTATATGATTTTTTTTTTTTTTATTTATTTATTGTGTATTTTCTTTTTTTCTTTGTATAAATTTTTTGTGGTTTTTTTTTTTTTCCAAATTTAATTAATTTCTTTTTTTAAATATTTTAAAAATCCTTTTTAGACGTTAGTTTTCAAAAGGATTAAAAAAAAAAAAAAAAAAAAACACACCCTTATAATACATTCAGAATCTGTATTTTTTGTCATATTTTTATATTTAACACATTTTGGTATGGTATCCAGATTTAATCAAAATGATTTTATAATTTATAATAAAGTAATATAGTCAATTTACTGCAGAAATACTACACGCACGCGATGCGAAGGTAAAATAATATATAGGAAAATAATCAACACACTTTTTGTTAATTTTTTCGGTGATATAATGATGGTCATGTGAATGAAGAAAAAAATGTTGGTATAGTATTATGCTGATAGATTTATATAGAAACAACATTACAGATAATTTGATATAAACATTGGTATTCAAAGTAATTTATCAAACGTCGATAATATTTGTTAGGTGCCATATACGAGTACATATATGCTGCAGTTGAAGTAACATAAACTACAGAAACTTAATTCCAATAACAATATAACACAAATCCTTCAATAAAAAATTAGTAAATAAGAATATAGTGAAAGAAAATTAATTTTTATTGAATTTTTCAAAGTCATGATACGAATTAAATATTGTTTGAGTATTGAATAAATGATTACTATTAAATATCCGTATAAGAGATGTACTTCGGAAAACTTAGTGATGTGTACTCTAGCAAAAAAAATAAATTTTGTGTGACTAAACAACAATCTTCTGACTGCAATTTTTCACGTTTCGCCACACTGAACAGTAGCAGCAGAGTTTAAATATATTATAAAAAAAATATATATGTGTAAAAAACCGAAAAAGAAAGTATTATAAGTATGAAAAGTTATTATTTATTATGGTGTAATTGAACAATAATATGATTCGTATAAAACTGAAGGAAATGGGATATTTATTTTATTATATTTATATGTTTTTTTTTTCTTTTCATGAGATCTACTTTTTTTCGTTTTTGGTAAACCTTTTTTCTTTAATGAAATCTAATTTTTTACCTAAATTCCTGCAGCTTTATAAAACCAAATAAAAAAAAATGATAATATAAGGTGTTTTTTAAGCGTGCAATTGAATTTTAAATTTGAATAAAACACAAACTGCTTAATATAATTGAAGAATTTTTTTTTCTATTCATTGTTCTTTGATAAATTGTGGAACTTTAAGTTAAAAATCGTGTTGTATTGTATGTAATGTTCAGTTCGACAAATTTATATAGCATGTGTTTCTTTTTTCTTTGGTAATGAAAAGTTGAACCAATTGTATTTTATGTAACAGTTAACCATTTAGCAGATATTATTTTGAAAAAATAAATGTAATCCATCCATCAATGTTTAAAATAAATTAAAAAAAATATTTAATTATATTAAACAGTTTTTGTTTTATACAAATTTAATGTTCAATCGCACGCTTAAGAAAACACTATGTATATAATACAGACCTATATACATTTAAGCAATAACAAATAAATTATAATGAATGCTATACCGGTGGTGACTGGCATTAAATGTTAAAATATAGGTGTAGGTATAAACGCAAATACTATATATGCCATATATAGGTCAAATGTTAAATATAATATATATAATCCAAAATTATTTTATAGAATTTAGATTATAATCAAAATAATTACTTTTTTATAGAGTTTTAATTTTTAACATGACATGACTGGGATAATATATATAACCGCAACAAATCGGTCACATCTTTTACCGATAGAAACATTTCATTTAATCAGAACATAAACTAAAATTATTATAATTTATTAGGAAAGTATTGTACAATTATTCTCTGTTTACATACCACTTTGGATGTTAATATTTATGTACAGAAAGAAAGTGATACTGGATGTTTTCGTTTGAATTGAAAGTTTCTACTACTAAAAATAAAAAGCTAAAACAATACTTTTAAGACATTATGTAGATATATTTTTAACTTAATTATTTAGGTGGTGTTATGTGCGCAATGTATTATTAAAAATTTTTCTATGCTATGCACAACCACCTATAAATTTATTCTTTTATAAAATTTAAATAAATTTATATACACATTATAAATTGTAATTGTATACCATAAATTTAGAAAAGTATATATAATAATAATAAAAGTTTTATCACAATTTTAAGTTATATTTTCAATTTTCTTATATAAGATTGTTTTTCTTTTATCTCAGATTTATGGTGCACATATAACATTACAGCGTATAGAAAACACACAATATATACATAGAATGTTTTGCATAGATTAAAATTAAACTATGTAAAACATCTTCATCATATATTCATACGTACACACCACACACATATACCATATATTGATATATTATATATTACTTAAATAATAAAATGTAATTCATTGAAACGAAAATTAAATATGTTTATATTATATATAAATGTTCCAATAGGTAAAATGATGTTGTGTTAAACGATAAGATTAGCATATCATTTACATTTAATATAGTCAGTGGTATTGCGTGCATGTAAACAAGGTAAACAGTGTTTACCATAAAATAAATCTGTCTCAATATTTTTGATTTTTGGTTAATATTTACTATAGTTTTTTCTTATGTATACAATTAAATTCAAATATATATTATATAAAAAAAAAAACGTTATAAACCGATAATAAAAAGAGGACTCACCATTTCACTTTTCCCCAAATCAGCCGCAATAGAGGAGCCGCTAGTAGAATAATGAATATTCTGCATATACTATAATTTGCAATTTCATTTCACAAATAACAAAATCGAACCACGACACACATTTGTTATAGCTGAAAAGACAAAAAAAGAAATAAATTAATTTTAATATTATTATTATTATTAGATAAATTTAATAAATATTGTATCAAATCAAATTAAATATATTTATTTTAGTACTTTTTTTTTTCCGAATAATTTGGTACAATTTTAAACATAAACACAAAAACAGCAACAGCAACACGAACAACAACTACAACAACAACAATAAAAAATGCTACATTTCTGTCACGGCGGCGTCATGTAGACACAATCGCATTTTTTTTTTTTTTTGCGCATGCATATAGGAAAAAGTTAAAATTTTATTTATTAAAAAACTAACAATCTATACCATCTTTTCCAATAAAATTAATTATTTAATAAATTGATAATTGTTGTGCAACAAATAAAATAAAAATAACTAAAACAATTACAATATTTAAATATATTAATGTAGAAAATAAAAATAAATGCGAAGCACCGCACTTGCACACCACATCATTATCAGACAAGGGAAAAAAAGAAAGTTAAAATTTATTGTAGGCATTTTTAAAACACCCACTAATTAAACACTGTGTAAATATATATAGAAAATAAAACTTAAATAATATTAAATATTAATATTCGGTTTATAAATTTAAAATAAAAAATTATCTTTACTTTACATTAATTATTAATAATAAAATAATTAAATGATTTATATGCAATTTTTTTTTCTTCCTATTTTTCAATTACTACGATGTGACACAAGCAAAACAAAAACTAGTAATAATAAAAATCGAAATCGATGACACACAGAGAGAGAAACGAAAAAAAAAAAAACAATTGAATTTATTTCGGCTATATAAGAAATTGGATTTTATTTTATTTTATTTATTATTTAACGAATTTTCAAATTTAAAAATTTGCTCATTTTTTGAAATTTATTCCAATAGATGTTGTCACTTACGCGTTTAATTATTTTTAAATAAATAAATAATTTGATGTAATTTTATAGTAATGAAATTTGTTTATAAAATAAATTTATCGATTTTGATATTATATTTAATATTATTTAATTTTTTTAACATTAGATAATCTTGAGTTTTAGCTTGCTATAATGTATCTGCTCTTCTCGTAATGGTATATGTACCAGGTCAGACTGTTGGACTTATGCACAATGTCATTATAGAAAAAAATCAACTATATATTGCATAAACATGGATTGAAATAAAATTATCATTGACACAGATGCTGCTAACAATTAAACTTTAAAATTAAATAATAATAACTTTTTCGCAATAAAAATGTTTCAATACATCCTCTGTCGATTATTGCATACGCTGTTACATAAATTTATGATTTGATAAATTGTTTTCCAAAATTGTAATTGTATTAAATTAAATAACGATAAACTATTTTTAAGTAATGGCATGAGAATAGGGGATTTGTTTACCTAATCGAAAAATTCAAGCGACGCCGCTGAATATAGTTATAATAATATATATCAGCATACTTACAATAATTGTTATGGAAATTAAATACATAAATATAGATGTATTTTATTAGAATCTATATAGATTCTATGAAATATGAAAATAAATAATAATATAATATATAAAAAGATATACACACGAGCAAATTTACATGGTTTTATTATTAATAATGTATCGAAATATACAAATGAATTCGTTACTTTTACTTTTTTTTTAATATATTTTAATTTTAATACAATATTTTCTCATTATTTGAGTTGGTTTTGTTCTATTAAATGGAGGTAATACCTATATATAAGTATATATTAATAGATCCACATAGTGATGAATAGATGTTTTATCATCGGTAGCGTAAATATTTATATATAATTGGAAATACACAACAAATAATAATTCTCAAAAATATTATATAGCAATTTCAATAAGAACACAACAAAAAGCTATAGATATTTATTTTAATTCTAAACTAAAATGTATACAAAAACAAAAAAAAAAAAGGAGTACAAAAGAAAAAGTACTTATTATAAATATATTATACAAAGAAATTATTTTATAAACTTTTTTGATAAATAATAAAACAAAATTAATACTCGTATATATTTTTAAATTAGAGTTATATTTCAAATATATATTGTAGATTATAAAATATATAAATTAATTTATAGGTACTTTTAAAACTTTATACGTCATTGTTATGTATATTTATGTGTGCCTTTATAGTATTATATTTTTCTAGAACAAATAAACACATTTTAGTTAATTTTGAAGCTCCTATTTCTATATGTTTTATGTTTATATACACAGTGTATCATCCGCGAGATCTAGTGAAACTTAAAGAAATCATCTTATTCTATAATTTTTGTATTACACCAGCAGACAAACCCAAACAAACCATAGGTACAACGGAGTCAATTCAGTGGAAATTACACTGTGTTGAAACAAATCAAAGATATAAGTTAAAAATTAGAAATTATATACGATGCCATTGCATAGATATATTGAATAGTTCTTCCAAATAAACTAAATCAACATTTCCAGAACACCCTTTATGTAAATATTTTTGAAATTTCTCTTTATTTTCACACATATAATATATTTATAATTTTATGATTTTCTTATACAAAGAAAATAAATTCTGGAAAACAAAGTTTTATGTAAATTTGGCACTAAAAGTGAAAATTAATATGTCTCTTCATTTTCTAATTATATAATATTTACCGAAAAGTTTTGTGTTCAACCCAAAAGAAAAAAAAAGGACAATAAATAAAAAAATATGCATAAAATATAGAGTAAGGTGTGGCAAATTAAAATGATATCAAAAACAGGATATCATCTTATACATATTATTCACAAATACTATATTTATATATCAATAGAAATAAGTAATATGATTCATATAAGAAAAAACTGAAATAGTAAAGGGATGCAATTTTCAACGCGAATAAGGATTCATTCTCAATAGAGCGATTGTGAGAACAGCAAAAGATGATCCAACATCATGAATTTCAGTTCATTCAGACTAATGTGATGTTATGATACGTTTGCATCAATGTTACGTGCATATAAAAAAATAGAGTTTACATAGATAAACCTTTCGTAAATTTTACATTATAACACACCACCTCATTCATATATTACATTCAAATATTTTTGGCTAAAAACAAAAACATACAATTTGTGTTATTATCCTGATTAGTATACCATTTATGACCTATATATATATAGAACCACATCGAGGAACGTGTTTTTGACAGCTACAAGGACACAATAAAAATAATAATAATAAAACCGCTTACAAGGTTATTTACTAAATATTGAATATAATAATGCATTCGACGACTATGGATCAGACGTTGTCAAAAAGGGTATTTCATCACATGGCAATATTTAAAGACATTATTATTTCATCAATTGATAAATATACCATTGTAAAATTTAAAGTTTAAATGCAGATAACCCCGAAGAAATATCGTGCATAATAACAATTTTTGAGACACTCTGTACATGAATATATAATATTATGTTTTATTATACGGGATTACATATATTCATTTTATTACCATATACCACTGTGTGTGTGTATCCATCCACTTATTAAATTCCATTTAAAAATAACATTCCGTTCAATGTTATATAACATATATGGTATATGGGGGGCAAATCAATACTATATATATATAATCATCAGTGTTAAATAAAAGTGTGTTATAACATACATATAAATAACAATTGTGTATAAAATTGAATTTCAAGAGTTTTTCAATATAATATCAATACCACATATATCGTACATATCAATATAATACAATTTATCATATTTTTTATATATGATAGTAAAACTTTTCAATAAATAAGATGGTGTATAAACATTTTCGAAGATGATATCAATTACTTATCGTCCTAAATATACTACTCTATATATATATAGGGCGTTAAATTTCGATAAATATACTCAATATGAAAATCAATTACTATTACAACCGTTTAGAGTTAAATTAATCATATATGAAAAATATTGTTGGAATTATTGTATTCAAACGAATTTGTTCAAAAATATTCTACTCAATGGAATGTTTTTGGAAGAGGTCAGACGTTGGACTATATACGCAATATTCACTGTATTTATATATATAGAGAAATGATTTTATACAGTTGTTATTAACGAAGGAGCATTTCATTTCTATTTTTTTTTTGTATTGCTTTAATATATTTTATATAGAAAAATTTCAATTAAATTTACAATTAAAAAATAACCCCAGTTTTGGACAAATGATTTTTTATGATTTTTTACGTATTTTGTCAAATTTACCAATTTATATATTGTGTATGGGAAGGAATATGTGGTTTTGATATAATGATCTTTTTTTTATAGATTATATTTAAAAATAATTTTTAATAATATATATAGGAATAAAGACAGTGTGACACCCTTAGAAAATTGAAATACACTATGGTAAGAAAATGTATATATTGTTCAAATAAAAAACTGAATAATTGTGTCATTATCTATATAAGAAAATGATATTGGATGCGGGTCATCATGTTATTATATGGTCATACAAAATTTCCATTTGGACGCACATTATTGTTTCAATTTTTATTATAAACTATTATATGACTTGTGGTTTGTAATAATAAGTTTTATCAAAAGAGATAGGTACCACAATAAAATAGTTTCTTTTCAACACATGCATGGCTGCAAGACTTTAGTAGTAGTACTGCTGTACGCAAAAATAGTTGATATATATTTGAAAAAATCATTTAAAATACAGATAAATCATTAATTATTCGTCGGATAATTCGTCGACGCCATCACACTATGCGCTATATAACAACATAATAAAAATATATAAATTTTATATAATTGAATAAAATTAAATTAATATTTTATACATAATTATAATTTGAAATGAATATTTTTCATATTAAATTAACTTTTACATGTTTTCTTATTCTTTTTATACAATATATTACAATATATAATTATTATATAGGAAATGTGAATAAAAGAAGCAATTAAGAAATTGTTACCTTTTGCGTAAATTATTTTATTTATAAATTAATGATTCATTAAAATTCCAAAAAAAAAGGTATTATATATTTATAATGAGAAAAAAATTGATTGACTAAATGTATATACAGAAATTTTAAAATCGTATATCGTATTATTAAATAATATATATGGAATGAATTAATTATTAGATATAATACCGCAACGAATCGGGACCGTAGCTTTCATATGAACAGAACGACGATAGCAACGGGGCGCGTATGAGTTAGAGGCACGGAAAACTGAACAAAAAAACGCTAAAATCATCTCAAAACTCAATTTAAAATTAATAATACTTTCCTACGATCGTCTCGGCGTAACGTTTCCAAGTAATATCTCTGGTTGTAGTTAATATTTTTACATAAAATAAAAAGCAAATGAAAGATGAATGAATATCGAGAAAAGAATGTTTATATTATTTTGTCAATTAAGTTATATTAATTTAAAATTTTATTGTTATTGTTTTTTTACCATTAAATTACAACCCGAAATTTTACTAAAAACGTTACCCCGATTACGATTTTCTCGGGGTGAATCAATTAGGCGTAATCAACTGACCACGAGACAATCTAATACCGTAGGATGGGTTTAACGAAGATAAAAATCCCAATATTATAGTTACTTTTATTAGTTTTTTACTTCAGGAAAAATTGAACCATTTGGATGTCGAATTTTGCCGGAAAATTAAACCGCAGCGGGGGTTAATAATAATTAATAATAATAATTAAATATTTAAAAAAAAAAATTTATTCTATAGAAGACTATGCCTGTAATGAGGAAACCTCATAAAAATGCATTGACTGTATACCTCACAGAATCTACCCCGCATGTCTGGCGTGATGTGGAAACAGTTCTCATTACACACAGCAAGAAACAAAAAGAAAATTCAACTAAAATATAATTAAATTGTTACGATAGAACAAAAATAAGCAATCATCAATTGTTCCAAGTCTTTTTTTTTTATTTTTAGAAGAAAAATGTATGTAAATATTAACACGTTAATCGCCACGATAATATCAGAAAAATTTTCACATGGGCCATGGTAACTTTATTAGATAATTAAGTTAAAAATGTATCAAGGAAACTTAATGTATCACAGAAAAAATTTTTTTTTGCCATATTTCATTTTATTGTTTGTAGAAGGCCAAGAAATTTTCAGGTTTTGTTCCTGATAGGCCAGCTTTCGAAACTAATGCAAATGTATCGTTTGCGTCGGACATCTGTGATTGACGTGGCCTTTTACCAAATCGCGTACATCAGACATATATGTCTGACATGGCTCATGTAGAACTTCTTAGCGTCAGACACATATGACTGACATGGCGATTAACGTGTTAAACAATGTTGATACAATTTTATTTAAGGGAGTATTTTCAAAATTATGTACAGGGCGGAAAATTTGCTCGGTACGAGCCTGCAACGAATAACAATATATAAATTAAAATTTATATATTATCGAATAATAATATATTTTAAAAATTAAAAGAATGGAAAACTTTTGCGTGAATTATTAATTTTCCATAAAATTATATTTATTATTTTTTAATCAATAAAATTATTATTATTATTATTATTTGTTTTGAGAAAAAAATATACTCGCACAAATTTAAGAGTGCTGCATCGATTTAAATTTAAGGATAAGAATTTTATAAAATAAATAAGTTTGTTTTGATTTTTTTTTTTTTCATATCAGTAGCTGTGTTTTTTTTTTTTACCCATGTTTAACTAACAATACCCAAATACTTAAAGGATATTTTATTAAGGTTAAATAAATTAAACATATTATAAATTATATATAATATTATTACACAAAGATAATACTCAATGGAATATAAATCATAAACAATACTTGTTTTGTTGTTTTTTTCCGTTTATGGTAATGTTTAAGTTTTATGTTTAGTTTTTCGTTTATCGTCGCCGTAAAGCAGCAGTAGATTAAGAATTATTGAATATAACCTAAATAAATTAAAGTACATATATACACCTATAATTGGACGGCCTTTTATATGCACGGAAAAGCATATAAATGAATATGAAAAACCCATATTATATATATACCAAACCATTTATTATTAGAATGAATATATGTGGGGGTTTTATTACAGATGGTACAAAAATAAAAAATTTGCTTATTCATCTTTAATTCAATGTGTTTTTTGTTGTTGTATTTTATATGTAAACAAAATACAAAAAATACATAACATTATTGATTAGATAATAATTTTTTAAAATACAATTAGTTTTAAAGTACTTGTTCGCAAGCGTTTCGAGTTTCGAAAATTTTCGAGAAACTCTCTGACAGTTTGGTCATAACAATTGGTATACTTAAGTGTATTAACTGTGCAAATGATGATGATAAAAATTTTCAGTAAAAAAAATTTTTATAATGTCATTAACCTTAGCTAACCAATATATGATGATGATCTATCGACTGCGAGAAAATTTTAAATTTATATTTGATATAAACCACGTCTAAGTCATATATGTTATTTATTGGGATGAGAATTATAGAAGGTGATTTTTTATATGAATACGTACGTAACATAATTTGGAAATATAAAATATGTAAGATGAAACATAATAATTTTACGTATAATAATAATGAAAATAACAAAAACGCCACAATAACATTTAATAAAATTTATAATTTATTTTTTTATACAACATTTCCACTTATTTATTATTTGATGAAAAAATGGAAAATTATTGAAGTGAACATAAAAACACATAAAATAAACCGCGAATATGGAATTTATTATTATTTCAATTACCTGTTGAACAAATATTCGTATGTTTTTTTCGTGGCGAAAAAGAAAAACAACAACCAACAAATTATAAATAAATATTGTACACATTCTTTTTTGGAAATGTGTATTTTAAATGTGAAAATTTAAACTTAAAGATTATACATTTTAGGTAGAAGTGGTTTATTACCATTTCTTCTCAAAACACCAATATTCATTCAATTCAACAATATAAATTTACATCACCATTTATTAGAAAACGTTTTTTACTGCGTCGCTTTAAAACTTATTAAATTTTTTATTATAGTATTTGCTCCATTTTACGGTTCAATTTTTTATAATTTATAGTATAATAAAGGAAAAAAAACCATCATAACATTTATTTTGAAAAAAAAAAAAGACTACAATTTTTTTTTAGAATTTTCCCTTACATTGTGAATTGAATTGATGTCAAATTGTGTTGGGGGATGAGGGTGCGGAGCGGCTAGAGTTTGTGGTAGAGATTACATGAAAGTTGAGTGTTTTTATTTTATGTTTTTTGTTTTATTATGTTTTTGAATTATTAAGCAAAAATAAAGGAGTTGTATTGTAAAAAGAATCTATTTATCACATGAATATATGTGTGTTGGGTGTTTACATTGAAAATTATTTTTATTTTTTTTATGTTAAAAAATCATATTAAAAGAGATGGTAATTTAATAAAAGTACATCGTTTGTTAAAACAACCTTGGTTCATCTTTCGAACCATATTAACGTCTCTATATAAGAAGAAGTTTGTGTCGCCGCCTTTGATGCTGTCCAACAACTTATAGGCATTTTATTGAATTCTTCATAATTGTATAAACGCTGTTTGCTTTTGAGCAAAAATCTATAGTGAAAATATCGGTTAAGGTAAGACATCATTTCAACCATAAGTAAATATTCGTCGTAACGATTGTTTCCCGTCTCTTGCAAATGTTATTCAATAATTTTCGTGTTGAAACACCACTTTACTGTGATTTTGGCATATTTTGCAACGATCACGTTAAATTGATTATTATGATCGCACCATACACGAAGCATAGCATAAGTTTGGACCATGAACAAAAAAAAATAGCTAGTTTTCAATGTACAAAACACCAGTACAAATACAATACATAAATGTATGTGTAGGTAAAATAAGAAAAACCAAATGTTATCATAAATATTTTTATATTTATATTTATATTATTGTTGCGATATAACAAAAAGTAATAATTTACACAATATCATGATATTCAACTTTTTTTTTTCGTATGAAATGATATACAAATATTCAAATTGAATTGAAAGTCGTTTGTTGGGGTTTTATGATTTTCATTTTATTTATTTTATTTTTGTACATAATGTTTTATTATAATATTATAAATATGCCATAGATGATATAAGAAAATATAATATTATATAATCGTATCCAAGGTAAATATTAGTATTTCATGTACATAACAACACACATCATTAATGGAGTGTATTGAACATTAATAAATGAAAAATGGGTATATACAATATTAGAATGCATATATAGGGATTCAAACAAGCGAGAGAATATTATAAAAAAATGTGAAAAATTATATCTTATTTTTTGTAAAAAAAAGTTAAACTTTTAAAATGAGTTTTAACATTTGTTTTGTAATTTTTAAGAAATTATACGAGTATAGACAATATATTTTTTGAACCCTCCCTCTCATTTTTTACAACCGGAAAATCATTATTGTATTGTTTTCTCACTATTGAAACAAATGTAAATTGAAAATACATATAAATTTAACATCAATTTAAACTTTTTGATACATGCAAATATAAATCGTTATAATTGATATCATCAAATTGCCAATATGAATATAGATAATGAATAATAAATAAATATGAAATTTGAAGTGTATTGTAATAAATAAAATATATGGCGATGAAATGTGAAAAATGGTTAACCACTGGTACTATTAACGATCGTACATAAAAACACAAACGTATAAAACGTATATTTTGAAATAACCCATAAATTGTTAATGCCAAAATATATATATTGCGTCTATAACTAAGTCCTGGTGTCGTAAGTAGTATTGCTATTGTAGTAGTTGAGTCCACCTTTCAAATTCAGTTGAAGTGTAAACAAGTGTATTTTTTTTAGTTGATTAAAAATGGAAAATTTTGTATTAACAAAATAGCATTTGCGGGAAGTTATGTTAAATAATTTTATTCAGAAAAAAACAGCAGCAGAAACTTATAGCTTTTTGTTACAAATTTATGGTGAACATTCTCCATCACAAAACAATTGTGAGCATTGGTTTAGATGGTTTAAAAATAATGATTTTAATGTTAGTGATAAAGAAAGCGTTGGAGCACCAAAAAGACGAAGAATTAGAAGCTTTTTTCAGTGTGAAGATCCATTTCAAATAGGAAGAAGAATTGGCATTAGATGTTACCCAAGCAAGTGTTTCCAAACGTTTAAAGAATATGGGAATGGTCCAAAAGCTATCGTATTGTGTACTACATGAATTGACGGACTGTCAACAAGAAAATCGAAAAACAATGTGTGAAATTTTGCTTCAAAGACATTCAAGTTTGCATCGAATTGTGACTGGTAATGAAAAGTGGATTCATTACGATAATCCAAAACGTCTGAAAGCATGGGTGAAGACAGGTGAACCAGATCCATCGACACCAAAACGCAATATTCATGGTTTTAAGGTTATGCTGTGTATCTGGTGGAACCAGCTTGGGGTGTAGTATACAATGAGCTGCTTAAACCGAAACATACCATCACTGCTGAACGTTACCGAGAACAATTAATCGAATTGAGCCGAGCATTGCATTGCAAAAACGATCAGAATATGACAACAGACATGATCGTGTAATTCTGCAGCATGATAATGCTAGAACACACGTTGCAAGACCGGTCAAAGAAACATTAGAAGCACTTGGCATGGAAGTCCTACCCCATCCGCCATATTCACCAGACATTACTCCATCAGACTACCATTTGTTCCGGTCGATGCAGTCAGCCCTTTCTGCACATCGGTTCAATTCATACGAAGATATGCAAAAAATGACTGGATTCATGAAATGCTTCAAAACCTAAGAAGTTATTCTATGAGGAAATCCATAATTTGCCACAACGATGGTCAAAAGTTGTAGCTTCAGATGGCAAATACTTTGAATAAAATATAATGTACCATTTCTTTCAAATAAATGTATTTTTCTGAACAAAATATCCCCAAAATTATTATTTATAGACCCAATATGTTGAATTTAACATGTATTATTTTGAAAAATCGTAGTTCTACATAAATTTCTGTACACATTTTGTGATATCCCATACGCAACGTATATATAACAATTTCAATAATATAGGGTATATTAAAAAAAAATACTATATAAACAATTTTAAAAAGTATATGTGATTTGAATACTCTTAAATTTAATAAAATGTAAATGTAAACAAAAATAATATTGTATTTATTGGCGTCACTTTTTTTTTCTAATGTATGGGACAGAAAATCCTTTTTATATTTTTTTTGTTGTAAGAAACATAAACATAGAAATTATTATAAATATATATTGATCGTTATATATTCCGCATACATTTATTTATATAACACTAAAACCCAAATAATTATATACATTTATATTTTCAGTATAATCTGATGTAAAATAAATACGGATGGAATTTAGGAAGGAGTGTCGATTGAAAATATATATAAAAAGATTTAATTTTAACTTATATGAATATCCTACATTTGCATGGACTACTGATGTATATAGAAAAAAATTTAAAAAATTTTCAAATGAAATAATCGTTGTAATTATCTATGGTATCATATCAATTTAACAAGAATACCAAATGGTTTTAAAAACAAAATTATTCAAGTAGTCTGCAACTTTGGAATTTATTAACAAGTAAGAAATAACTGAAGAATAAACCCACAATGATCACTTCTTTTGCACCATTTATAGCAAAACCATATGTGTGAACGAGAGCGAATATTAAACTGTCGAAATTTCTAGGTGTGTTTTTAGAAATAGACTGCAATATATACGTTAATATAACGTTTTCAGATTATATAGCATTTTATGGGCATAGCATGAATGTTTGACTTTACCATATATATTTATAGGTCATATGTTACTCCAAGTGAAGCTTATGCGGCATCTAATAAACATTCAGCCAAGTTGGTAAATTACTACGCATGGAAGTATATAAAAATTTACCAATTGTACTGCAATTAACGAAGATGTTTTCATAATTTTATTATTTTTATATGGCACATTAGCCGATATAGTGATGTGTGTGTGTGTGCCAACATTTTTAATCTTTGAGTATAGCGACCAATACCAACACGTCAAAGATATTCGTTTTTCTTTGTATTCCATAAACAAACAACTGATGGTTACCATGCAAATACGAACAAGAAAATATTGATATGCTGCTCATCAGATTTAATTTTAGATTATCATTCTGTCATTCAATATTCATTCATTTATATAAGAACATCAATTTGTATACTTTAACCGCACAAAACCTTAAATCATTATAGGTTATAATAGGTCTATAAAATTATTTATATAATTTATTTTATTGTCTGAGTTTATTCTGGTTTTTTTCTTCTGCAACAGTTCTATCGCAGCACAGATCAGGTACATGGGAGGATATTTAATGGCAGTAGATATACCACCAACATCACTATGAACGAACATCTGTTATAAGTGTCTACTTGGTAGATATTTTTTTACTATAAGAATGTTTTCTTTTGTTCAACAAATAATAGTATACAAATGTTGTACAATACTTTTTGTTGACATGTAAATTAATTAACTGTTCTACATATTATGTATCAAAAAGTATATATATTGGTATAGAATTTTTAACCTTTGTTGTATTATGCTTTTGTCATTATATACATAAAAATAATATTAATTAAGTAAATATTCAGGTGGCCATATATATATATTTACAAAGATATATCAATATACATTACAGATTACACATAGTATACACAATATAACACCCACATATAGAAGAAATACAACAAAAAATAATATATTTATATATGTCAACCTTCTTGTTGTTAATTAATAAAATCAACAAACATTATTTTACTGTAACCATCATCACACAACATACTGGCGGCTACCACCACCTTTAATGGAATTTTTTATTGTTCTATATTATATCTGATCAAATTCAATTATATTGTTATAATGAAAATAAATGTGTATACTCACATACACAGGGCGGTCTTGTTTCACGATGATAATTCGTTATGGGATGATTTACTGACTCATTTTCTGTCGATATCATTATAATGCACCAAAAAAAATTGACAAACAAAACTTCATGTTTTGAGAAAAATGTTCAATAATATATTTAAAATTATTATAAACTACTTGGAAATTTGTTAAGAGCAAGGTATACTAATTAAACATAACTTAAACAATGTCCAATTTGATAATCTATAGGTATAGAATAATTTATAAAATATTATTTTATAATAGGTGAATGCAAGTACCTATTACCACCATGAACAAATTTTGTTTTAATTTCAAAATGAGTCAGTAAATCATTCCCAAACGAATCAGCATCCCCAACTGAAACATCCTGTTTGTATACCGATATAAGATATACACATATTTCTATCCAAGTAAATCCGTAAAATATACATTTATTGTAGAAAACAATGATATATATATATAGTTAGAGTTACACACACACACACACACACTACACACAGGTTATACTATATCTAGCTGATGTGGCAAAGGATATAAATTCTATACAAAATATATTATAAATTACTTTAATTATATATTTTGTATATGATACACGTAAAAAAAAAAAAAAGGATTTACACAAAAAAGTTTAGGTCATTCAAATCTATATGTTGTGTGGCGTACTATAGGATAATAAATTTAAGGTCTAAATTAATGGTATTAGTAAATTGATTATATGTATGTTATTATTAGCATCATTTCTCGGTGGTATATACATTTGATATATTGTACCTATGTGTTTTATTATAAAATATACATTAAATGAGATGAATAATGGAATTTAATGTGATTCTTTACTATCCGATACATATATATTTATTAGTGGCTTTAAGAGAATGACGTGCAATTGACATCGCAGCCCGACGAAATGCACTGACGAAAACATTCTTCGGATCTGCAAACAATTAATTGGTTTTTTTGTTTTATGTTTATTCTACTGTTTCAGTATAATAAAATTTATGTATAATCTTTAATTTCTAATGTCGTATAGAAATTTGGAAACCAATAATGGCATACAATAAATTTTAGTGCTTGACAAATTTAACAAATTAAAAAAAGTCGGTGATAAATATTTGTCCCATTTCTATTAATACGTGTATTTTTTTTTAAATAATTGTACTTAAGTACATAATTAAATATTCATTAACCTATCGATTTTGCCGCATCAGTTATTTATTGGGTTATAGCGTTTAAGTAAAACTTTACGGGTTAAAGATATTTGATTTTATTTATATTATACAAATAATTTTTCTTTTCTCCTTTTTTATTTGTAACTGGAAAAAAAAAAAAAACCCAAATCAAATAAAATTATAAAAAAAAATGTATAGCATTTGTGTATAAACAAGTTCAAAAATAATATAATATATTACGTAGACAAATAGGTTGGTAGGAGGAAAATAATTGGGTTATGTTTTTCTCGAATAACATCCGAATTGCACATCCCGTTTACTTGCAAAATGTTATTGAAATGCTTATAAAAATGGTCGCTTAGATGGTGAAATCCTTCATATGGTGAATTCCGTAAAGTTTCATAATACAATTCTATAAAAATTTTTTTGAGATAATAGTCGTATACCATGTGCATCGTCCACTAACGAAACAGCAACATTAAACTAAATATATTAAAATGCAGTCATCATTTGGGTATCAAAATGAAAAACATATGTGGACATCAGTGTATGACTACTGTTTATTTCGAAAATCATGGAATTATGGATGACATAATAATAATAATAATCATTTGCTTATAACAAACATTTTTTTTCTGAAATGCGAAAGAGCTATAGCAAAAAGTTAAATAATTCTTCAACATTATATAAACCAACACCGTCTCCAATCCTGATTTATGTCTGATTTTAATGATTTCTTCACATTTTCGAAAATGAAAGACAAAATGCTATATGGTCAACAAGCTTTTGTGTGCAAGAGCTCATAAATCGTTGTACGATGAGGTTCTGATAAATGTTAGTGGAAATCAAAGAGTAAAATAGCAAACAAAAAACAGCAATTATTTTCCTACCAATCTAAATGTATGTTTATTATTGATTCTGTATCAATACTATATATATATTCTAATACATAATACATATCTTAAGTTTTTGAAAGTAACTGATTGTTTCTAAACTATTACATAAAGATTATTTATTTTATTTATTTGTCGATATACACACAAATAACATATACGTAAATATAGTAAAAGTTAAAAAGGGTTTTATTTAATGTTTTATATTTTATAAAATAATTTGAATTTAATTTAAAAACTTTTTATTTTTAAAAAACAAGAAATCTCTAATAATTCACATTTTTCATATAACAATTTATTTTAATTTAACTAATGTATTTATATGTTTTTTTTAAATTATCATAAAAATTGTAAGAAAATAACAATTTCATTTACAATGGAAACTAATTTAAATATTAATTTATAAAAAGCAATCTCGTTATTTGGCATGTTAGATGATAATAGGAAAAGGATTTACAATTTATAGTAAATAATTATGATAAGCTAAGAAATTCATCATCAACATTTGAATGTAAAAGAACATGAAATTATAGTTATCATTTTTAATAAATGATGGGCATATAGGCATTAGTTTGAAGTGCATATATAAACTTCAATTATTGTTATTCAATGCATATGGAAAAGAAAATGTTGCAAAGAAAAGTGTCACAGAAACATCGTTTGCTTTACAGAAATTTCGCGATCAACCGATTGGGTTAGATGTACTATGACCTGCTGAAGCTGCTGAAACCAATTCGGAACCATCAATCTATTTAAAGAATTAGATTATTGTTATATATATTCATATATAATTTTAAATATTAAACATCAACATTATTCCTATAATATTCAATATTATTTTGACATTCAGTAAACATAATAACATGCTGTTTTATTGCAATATTATATTGTATCAATATATAAACATAAAGTATACTCAATAAGCTTGTTGATATACCCATTCGACGACGAACACGATATATACAATATTATGATTATTATTCTTATTATTATCACGATTGATAAACAAGATTATTGTGTACATATATTAACTAATGTAAAATAAGTATAAAACATTCAAAAAATAATTCAAATAAAATCCATATATTCGCACATGGATGACATTTATTATATAATTTCCATATATATTTCTATATAGAATACTTAAATTTTGTATTATTATCACGTTTATTGGTGAAGGAAAAAATAAAAGAATGGCTGTGTGTGTTTCAGTGTGTATTTGATACAATGTTTTTATATTTAAAAAAAATCCACTTTATACATAATAATCTTGTATATATAAATGTATCGTATATAAAAATATATAGAAATATATGAGATGAATGAAATGATGGATTCGACATAGAAGATATATATATATACCAACATCTTTTTATATATTAACATGGACCATATAATTATTTTATTTAAATTGAATTCTAATATATTACCAACTTTATTTTAATCATATTTTTCAATTTACAAATTTAAATTCAACTGACATGTCAATGCAGAAATTTATGTCGTACATTATATAAAAGAAATTATTTATGATCAGTGATGGTGCACCGGAGTGGATTCCAAATTGAAATTGAATAACAGTCAAAATTATATAACATATATACAAAAGAAAAGATAAACAGCAATCTCTGTGAAAAATACAATACATAGAATAAATATTCATGTAATTAATGTAATCAAAACAGCTGAGGAGGTACGCTGTCATTCATAATTTTAAATATATACCATCACATGATATTTTGGTTTAATTATGTATCTGCTCAATTCCGAGATAATATAAGTGTTCTAGCTTTTAAATATTCTGTAAAATGAAACTAGTGGTGAAATACAGTTTATTGCCAAGAATTTCAGTGAAATTGTATTAATAAACATAATTCAATATCAAATCATTTATCCTTAAATTATAGCAAAACACATCGCCGACGCTCCATTTGTTTGTATTTATTATTAAGTTTATAATAATCGCACAACAAATTAAAAGAAAAAATATAAAATAAATTTCTATAATTTGAATGACATGATAATTTTCGATTTGTTTATCTATTTCTATAATTATGAAAGTTAAGATGTTTTCACAGAGTTTATGTATTTATCAAAATAAATAACTGTCAAAATTTATCAGTACACAGTGTACCAGCGATAAATGTGTTGTTTTATATATATCCTTTTTTTTTTTTTTTTATTTAAGCATAAATATCAAGAATAATTGTGATATGATAAAAACTTTTCCTTAATAATATACAATACAAGACATTCAACATTACGAAATATGAACTAATATATATATTATATGTCTATTTTTCTTGTAATATTATACGATTTTTTGCCCACCTGATTCGAAAATATTTTACCAAATTTATGGGAAAGTTATAAGTTTCTTTACCACAAGAAAAAGTTGAGTGCTTTGACGAAATATATATTGTATATTCGGGAACACATATTTCAACTTATTCTTTAATTAATTAATTAATGTGACATATCGATAGATAAACACAAGTGGTAATCTAATAAAAATATGGAAGATGGAATAAAAAATTAAATACATTGTTTTGTTTTCATGGAAAATTTCGATTTTCTGGTTTAACTCTTGCATTTTTGTTGTTCAAAAATATTGTAGTAAATTAAATTTTCATCACCACTAGTCAACAGCTACAATTCAATGTTCGTTTTACCATTTAAATGTGTATTTTTCTTCAATTAATTTGATACTTATTTTGTATCTTCGTCAACGTCATCGTTCAAACAAAACTCTTGTTGTTCTGGCACAAAAATTGACATATTCAACATTAGAATAATTTTGACATATAATATTATATTTATCAGTTCAATGTAACATAGCATAGCATGTGACTAGAGATATGTTTTTGCGATCGACAGAAACTACTTCCTAAAAAAAAAGTAGTACTTACAATGTGTCAAAGAGATTTTAATACTGGAACTGTAAAATAAAATACGAACAAATGGAATAATTGGATGCAAACACATGTAAAGGAATTATAATTTATCAAAAATGTATAATAATAAGTGATTTGTGACATATAGGTACATTTATCATGCTATACAACAATTAATTGTATTCATGCCAATATCTACACATGCAGGATGATTCGTTTATTTTTTACAAGCCAATTTTTCATCATTTCGATGATTGTTTACCACTAATTCATGCCAATTTTTCAAGAATTTCACATGTCATTGATAAACTTGATCTATAGCGTATCTTCACTTCTTCAGTTTGTTTGTGTCAAAAAATTGGTTTCATCAATTATTATACGAACTTTTACCAAGTTTTCCATTAAATTTAATTATACAGTCATTTGTTTCGTCTTAATAATTCAACATGAAAAATTAATTGACACATTGTATATATATATACACTAAATATATTTACATGGTGGTGTTACGTGTAAAGTGTTAAGTGAAGTGAGATAATACCAAATAAAAGTTTTAATGTAAACCATTAATGTATGTGAATTATATGGAATTATATATAGTTTTTATGTGTAAATGATTAGAATTTTTCATTTATATATTATTATAGATAAAAACTATATATAAAAGTAAACGAATTTTCTAACTTTTAATTATGTAATACAGCAAAGAAATAAGATTATTATCTTTTTAAAAAGAAGGATTGACGCAACATGAACAGTACATGTAGAATCAGTGCAATCGTCCCATATAATATAATATAATATAAAAAAAATCAATAAAAGAAGTTAAAAACAGAAAAGCTAGACTGAAGAATGCCACAGTGTCAAGACTTATTCAATTTTCAATGTGTTTCACAACATAACTTTTGCATATATATATATAGCAAATGGAAAATAAATGACTATCAACAAAAACTCAATTAAGCTTATAATTAATATTAAAACAATAATATTATATTGTATATATAACAGAAATTTGGAATACATTAATAATATAACACATGGACTGAAAAGTTTCCGAAAATTCTAAGAGGTAGAATTTGACAGCAGTCCGACCATTACTTTGTGAGATATTGCGTTGTGAGTGTAGCTACTTTTGTTATTTAAAAAAAAAAAAATGGAAAAACACGAATTTCGTGTGTTGATTAAACATTATTTTTTGATTGGAAAAAATATTTCTGAAGCCAAAAAACTGCTTGACCAGCATTATCGCGACACTGCTTCAGTTCTTTCAACAGTACATTTGTGGTTTGCAAAATTTAAAACCGGCCATATGAGCACCAAGGACGATGAACGCAGTGGACCGATCAAAGGAGGCTGTTACTCCAGAAAATATCAAAAAAGTCCACAAAATAATTTTAGATGACCGTAAAGTGATGTTGATCGAGATAGCTGAGGCTGTGAAGATATCAAATGAGCGTGTTGGACATATCGTGCATGAATATTTGGGCATGCAAAAGCTCTGTGCAAAGTGGATGCCGCGCGCGAACTCACAATCGATCAAAAACAACAACGTATCGACGATTCAGAGCAGTGAGCAATTCATTCAGAGCAATTTTTGCGTCGATATGTGACAATGGATGAAACATGGCTCCATCATTACACTCCGGAGTCAAATCGGCAGTCAGCATCATGGACAGCAAGCGACGAACCTCGTCCACAACGAACAAAAACGCAACAGTCGGCTGGCAACTGTATTTTGGGATGCACACGTTTTTTTTCTTAGAATTTTCGGAAACTTTTCAGCCCATGTGTTATATTAATATTTATAATACTGATGGTATTACATATTTTATATATATATTTATGGTATTATAAATAATACCAATTTCTATACAACATTTACATAATGATTATAATTATTATATAATTACTAATAACTCATACTAAATTTATAAATATGTACATATTATTATTAATAATACATATAACAAAAATATATACATATATTTTTAGGTGTATATTGGTTCATTGATGCACTACACATTTATATGATCATCATAATGTTGAATAGGGATTAAGTTTATTATAAATTTATGGTACATATCACATACAAGGCATATATTACAATATATTATACGCATGTAATAAATAATATCGTATATTTATATTATATTTAATATTAATTAATTTGTTATACAATATAAAGATATCATCAAATCTATATATAAATTATAATTTTATATATTATATTGCAAAAGCAAAATAGGGAGCACGGTGTTTATATTCATTGAATTGTATATATTGTGAGCGGGGTGTGTGTATAAGTATTATATAAATATATGCCGTGTATCAAATTCGACATACAAATAATGTGAGAAACATCTGGGAAATTCTCATAAAATATGATGTTCATATTGCTTTATTATATTAATATATAGAAACAATTAGCAATTGTTAGTTATGAAAATATTTTGGATATTTGGTTGTACATTTTCGTTTTTGCCTATTCATACATACAATATAACATTAAATTATAATACTACAAATAAAATAGTATTATTGAATTAATATTAAGGACATATCGTTGAATTAAAATAGGGACAATAAAAGATATTACATTTTTGTTATGCTAAAAATTGTTGAATTCATTCATATGTAAAGAGAAAAAGGAATATAAAATCAACTCACATTTTAAAAATAATGAAAATAAATATATATTTTTTATTGTACTCAATACTACGTATTTTTAGTTATACGGCTTAATTTTTAATCAATTATACACGAGTATTTACTATTTTTATGTTATGTATATGCAATTAAATTTACGAATGCTAACAAATTAATTATTTATACAAAGTATTCAACATTCATATTTATATAATATCGATAGATAGACATATGTCAATATGTAAATAAATAGAACATATTGATATATATATAAATAGATCCGTATTGCATATAAATGTGCCTGTTGGCGAAAATATGATTTATATAATTTATATTTATAGTATTGTATTGTATACACAATATTCTGGGGAATTAAATAATATAATTACAATGATATAGTAGGTAGATTGATGTATTTATGATGAAACTTAAGTATATCCACTCATAAACCTGTTGATTCATTGTAATGAACGCATCATAATCGCGCGCGGCAACTAAAAGCCTAAGTATCTTAACCCAAACCCACAATGTATTTTTAAGTATATATATATAGTTAATAATTTTCCAGTAAGTTTATACATATCACCAAAACAGCTAATTCGCCGTATTAGAGGAGGAGTGATCGTCTCTGAAATGCTAAACCATGATACAAGAAACGCTCAACAGACTTTATATACTTCTGCATCATCAATACAGATGTCATATATACGTAGTAGTGATGTCCAATCTTTTTTGACGATAGTATATATAGTATAGTATAGTATATATATAATAATTATAATTAAGTATCCTGCAGCTAAATATTCGGGATATTATAATTTATTGGATTTAATATAAATGTTTTGACATATAAAAATTTGTAAATTTTGCTATTTTTGTACCAATAAACAATAGTATAGTTTTTATTACAACGTGTAATTTCAAAGTCGTCAACATTTTTGAGAAATTTAGTGTATAGATACTGTTAAAAATACTTTACAACCATTATTCATTGGTGTCCATCATGAATATATCGACCGACAATATCAAATGCAGACGTAATGGTCAGCGTAACTCATAGTTTACGAAATGTTTCATAAGTAAAACACATGTGTAAATTATATAAAATTGCGTGCGAAAACAGTTGCTCCCGTATTATAATTTTTTTATAATAATATTATTTATCGTTGTTGAATTTAATGATTGATTTGTTACTCTCATGTTTTTCTATAAATTTTCAATATCCATATCTATCTATCCATATTATTTGATTACAATATATCGATTTTTTATTAAATTTGTTTTTGAAATGAAAACAATACATCATTTAAATTTTATATAAATATTTTGTATGCAGGCGTAGACTGTGATATTACTGATTTACGGTGACGTATTATTTGGAAATAAAATATTTGTATTAATATATTATAGTGCCGTGATCTCATTTCTGTTGGGCTTATGCGTATATATATATAAATAAAAGTTATAAAATGCAATGACTGACTAGGTATAGTGGAAAATGTATCATTCAATAAAAACCAGTACAAAAATGTTATTGTTTCGTGTGTAGAGTACACACACACACACACACATTGGACCATTGGAAAACAGATATCGTTATTATAAATATAGTAAATACAAAATAAACAGTATTATTTATGTTGAACCACGTCCTTAACAAATTGTGTGGGTGGTTATTTTAACAAATAAAGTATAGTATATATACAATATATTGTAAATTATATAGTGGATATTGTAAAATTATGACATATATGAATATTATAATATTTTCTCCCATTATCATATGCGATTATTATTAAAGTAAAAACCGAAAAACTAATTTTCATTCATTCATTTAAGAAAAAATACAAATTCTCCTTGTAACAATTTTGTTGTTTATCGTAAATAATACATTTGTTTACAAAGAACATTTGCATATAAATTACAAACAACTATTCAGTCTACAACTACAAATTTTCCTTGTAACAATTTTGTTGTTTATCGTAAATAATACATTAATTATTATTTAATATAAGTTCGAGTGGATTCGTTTAATAAAATAGCAACCATTTAGCAAAAAAAATTTAATTACAAAGAGCATTTGCATATAAATTATAAACAACTATTCAGTGTATTTGAATGGGTATTGTATTTTCTTAAATTATGTGTGAATAGTATAGTTAAATTATATGTGTCACTTATTTCTTAACTAAAATAAATATAGTATAATATAATAATGTGTATTTAAACAGATTCTAACACTAACCTGTATTTTCTGGGATGAATCTTTTATATTCTTGTTTATATACATATAGCTTAAAGTTGTACGATAATATATAGTTAAATCAACATCACTTAAATCACATATTCATCATTATAATAGCAATATAATACCTAAAATTTAATGAAAAAACAAAATGTTAGAATTTTTATATTAATGGAAGTTGTTAAAAATAAAATATATTAGAATAAATAAATATTTTATCGATTAGATTTATTTAAAAAAGAAAAAAAAACTTAAAAAATCAATTATAATAATTTTTGGCTAATTTTAACATAATGTAGCCATTTATCGTATCGGAAATTAAATATACATTAGCCGCTACACTTTTTATTTTATAAGTCGTTAATTCTTTAAAAAATTCATTAAATTTTATTTCAATATATTCACATTATAATATAACACCACAGCCACCTATTGTAATTGCTACGGCAAGGGTTAGGTAAATTCGTATAGCTACTAATCTATAGAAGCTTAGTGAAATTTATTTAATATTAGATTCGATAATATTGTATAACTAAAACAAAACATTTACATGAAATTGCAAAATTCAAAAATTTCGACAAATTGATGTCACACATGAGCTAAACAAATTCAAACTATCAATGTTTCAAGTTGTAATCGAAAATCCATATATATCATCGCAAAGGCTATGCATAAATATAACGAATTAGACTATATATTTACCCAAACCAAAACCCATCTATAATAGTCAACTCACCAAATCGGTTATTATATAGAAAACTAACAAAAATTAACATCAAAAATATACTATACTTTAAAACTAATTATTATATTCGTATAAAAAGCAATTATTTTTACGCCAACCTAATCAAAACCTATTTTATATTTATATATATATATTCCATATATTTTTTACCATATTAATGTATTACAAATACGATATCCTTAAATTTACCCTCAACTATCCATATGATGTTATATGTTTAAGTAAAAGTACACACATAAATAACTTGGGAAAAAAAAAAATAATAATAAAGTCATGGGATTTATGTAATAACACTTGTATTTGTGGTATAACCTCTATATATACAATATATTCTTGTGATGTTTACAAGAAATTATTGCATTTCATAACCCCTTACTAACATGATTAATTAGAAAAACATTCTTTACCTATATGATACGAGTATATATACCATAAAATAATTAAAATAGTATACATTCATACACATGTTACGGAACATTCCATGTGTATGAGAACGGAATATACGATATTTAATAAATATTTGTACATTTTTCTAATAGCATATGTGTTTGAGTTATGTAAATATATTGTCTATGCATTTAATGTCGGTTGTTTATGGTATATGTAAACCTAGATGATGATGTAATATAAATTTTTAATTAAAGTATAAGGAAGCAATCCAATGAATTAATTATTTAAGTTTAATATTGGGTTTCACTGCTAATGTGCTGTGTATAACCTATATGCGGCGAATAGAGATTGTAATGAGAAAATAATAAATTGAAAATATATAATTATATTTGTTATAAAGAATATATAGATTAGATATTATTATATTATTTTTCTTATTATATAGTATAAAAAGTAGATTTAAAAAAAAAAACGCTATCCATTTTATTTAATGAACCAATTCAATTGCTTCCTTTTTTTATGTCTCGCCACCAACATCATCATCATCACCATCATAACATAACATATATGAAATAATAATAAAAAATGGAATAATAATCTTTAGAGAAATATATAAAAATTATATGAAAACATTTTATTTCCATGGGAAAACTATATATATAAAATATATAAAGAATGTTATGTTATTTCATAAAATTGTATTACATAAATATATTATATAAAATATGGTGCAGCTGTTGCACATTTTATTTTTTACATAAAAATTTCGATATGAAATACTAAATCAAATAAAAACATACAATTTTCATATTCTTACAATTCTCTATCTTATTCTTATCTATGCTTGAGTTATATCCATGTTACCGATTGTCTGTACATATAAAGACGAACAAACACACCTTATAATTTTATTTTTATATTTATTATTATTTTTAGTTTTTTTATTTTTGTTATTATTATTACTACTATTATCAGCTCCTTAAATTCACACAAACAAGAAAACTGTTTAGGAAAGTAAATGTAGCATTCTTTAAAATAAGTTTGTTTTTCTTATTATAATGTATAAAAATAAAATTGTATGTTTACATACGAGACGATTGTATTTTCGATATGCAGTTTTTCTCAAAATAAGTTACCTTTTTCTTATTAAACAATATTAAAAGAAAAGTATTTTCTTTCCGTCTAATAAAGAGGTTTTACAAAACAACAATGTTAATAAATGAGGCTGCTGGCATAGTTTTCATTTCCAGGAAATAAAATATAATTGGAAAATATTTATACATGGTTTGTAATATGAAATATATAAATGTATAAATAATAATATTGCATGGTCTAAAAAGTTGCCGTCCATTTTTTGTGAAACATATGAATTCATACCGATTGATGAAAACACATTCTTGTAACTATAATCTTTTTAATCCATTTAAGTATACCTGTATTGCTACTATTTTTTTTTCCAATTGAATTAAAACTTATTTTAATAAAACCAAATAAAACATGTGATGATGTGCGAATGTGAGTAAATCAGTAATAAAATATATATAAAACAATAATATGTTAGGGCAAAAGTTATTAGATTTATATAGAAAAAGAAAACTTTTGCTTCTTAATTATTACATAAATTAATATTTTCATTCTTATAAAATAGGATAAAGGAATACGCGTATTCCCAAACTAATCAAAATACGATTTCATTGTGCACACAAAAATTGCGAAAATTATTTCAATAAACAATTCTTAATAATTAATTAGATAATTCTAAAAATATAAATTAAAAACAATTTATTAACAGAGAAATTAACAATATGGAACGCCTGTGCTAATCTGTCCTGCACAATAAATGGTAAAAAAAAAAATAAAAATAAATAAATAAAAACAAAGAAGCAACAGAATTTTTGTGTGCTCATATATTTTCACTTTTACCGCGACTATAAAACCATATAATTAAAGGTAACCTGCAGCAACAACACAAGGCTTTGCAGCGTCCAATAAAAGTAATTTAATAGTTAATATATAAAAATATAATAAAAGCATTTTATTGGTATGCCTCACGCATAATATGAATGGTCAAAATTGTTTACCGGGATATTATACACAACGATATAAGTATAATTTACAATGTGAATTTATTAAATAGAAGATTAATATTATCTGTTTTTTTTTTTTTTTAAGTTAGATATGCCTTTTGGGATTCCCAACAAATAACAACAACAATATAATATTCTAATTAAATTCATTGAAAAATTGTATTTGCCACACGTACAATTTGGCGTGGGTGGGAAAATATTTTAATATAAAAACAACATAATTTCGAAATTAAATAAAGAAAAAAAAATGTTCTGCCCATTCATTTTTAATAGAAAGATCATCTCGTATAGGCAAAGTATAAGTAAATATTTATTTATAAAAATAAAAATACTTATATCAAATTTCAATCTTGTTGACAGAAAGCAATTTTATTATTTTTCATAACTTATGGTTTTTTTGATGGAAAAATAATCTGTCCACATATTTTATCAAAAATTTCATTTAATGAGTTGATACTTTGCATTTTAAATTCACATAATTATATAAAAAAATATATAATATAATATAATTATGTTTATTATTTTGATTTTATTGTTTATATTATATCATAGAATTGTTAAATTATCAATAGGACGTAATAAATATATATTATAATATATAAAAATATAAAATATGAATCTCAAATGAATGTTATACACATATCTGAATAATGATTCAGTGTAATATATAACATTACGGAACATAGTTAAGACTATAATTATATGATTTGTCATATGCCTGTTTACTGTAACAATATAATTCTACTATGGATTTAAAAAAGTTTGTTAAACCGATAAATATAGTTGCTCTTGATGAATATTCAATACATATATAACACAATGAATTGTAAATACATATTTTTAAGCATTTTTAGCATAATGAAAATAAAGAAAGAGGGATAATCCCTATTAATCCGTAACATGATAAATCATCACAAAGAAAATATATAGCTTTTACTTTTCGATACTTATTACCTTAAAATATATTTATGTGTAAGCGTATATATAATGTTTTTGATAGTTGTTTTTTCCTTTATTTAGTCATGCAAAATAATCACAATAAATATACACATATTCTTTATGTATTTAATTCAATTTGAGAATATTCTATTACATATAAATAGAGATGCACATTTGCTTAACACATAAATTGAAACAACTTCATATCAATTGATTGATAAACATAAACTAAAATCAATCAAAACTTATTTTGGAAGCTTATAATATATAAGCAAAAGGGGAGCCAACAGATGTTATTATGTTGGAAATTTAATATGAGTAATGTGGTTGTTATAAATATATAAACATTCAACATAATTAACTTAATTCAGGCATATGTTTTCTTATTAAGTTTTGTTATTTTGAAGCACCTGCAATTGAATATGATTAAAAATATTTATAAAAGATAAATTTTAATTAACAAAACATTCTCAATAACAAAATTATGTTATCGTATTGGTGAATAATCGAGTTACTATTCATAAATTTTGATAATTTAACAATTAAAATGAAAATATCGATAAAAAAAAGTTTATCATGTGCACAGTAGATTTAATTAAATGTAAATTTTAAAAATTTATCTTAAAATCTAAAAAAAAAAAAAAATATAAAACAGATACTTACTTTAATGCGTCATAAAAATGTTGACCTACTGTTACTGCATATATTTTCCACTGTATTGTTTCTGTTACACACAAGTATTTTACTGTAAATATAAATTATTGGTAATTAGTAATTTTTCAGTTAATTAAAATTTTATTTAATTTTAATGACTTACATTGATATGTGAATATCAAATAAAAATATTTGATGATGATGATGATGATGCCGCAAAAAAAAAAAGCGCAAAGCAGAAGCGCCGCCATTTGCATTTTCTAAAATCTTAACACTTACACTACTTTTTGGTTTCCAAACAATATCATGTTTTCTGCAGTAAAGTAAAAGAAAATGATATAATAATAATTACAAAATATATATACATAATAAAATATAATATTAATCTTAAAATTCTTTACGCAGATGATGCTTAAGCTAATACACATAATTACGTAATAACCAATAAACATAATTTTATATAAAAATGCTCTTATCAATTTTTTTTTATTTTTTGTACTTACATTTGTAAAGCAAAAACGAAAGTCATCACACATTAACACAAGGCATCACCAACCACTGAGATAATGCAATATTAATATTATAACGAGTACAATAAATACATAATACTTTATTTTAATATAATTTTTAATTTTACATTAATTTTTTTTATTATACACATTTTCCGCAAAATAAAACTAAATTGAACAAGCCATTCTTTTCTGCTTTCTTGTCGACGCTTGTTGGAAAGTTCAATAACTTTCTCAAGGTTTCCTCCTACCACCTATTTTTTGTGACATTTGCAAGATATTAAAAATTAATGAGAATTGAGCAACTGAGTAAAATCTACACGATCCACACAATTTAAATTAATTTTTTTTTCGATTGTACTCCCCTCACTCATAATTTCAGAATATACTTCGACTGTCAAATAATAAATTTAAAACAAAAAAAAATAAAAAACGGTTTGGCTGACACTTGCAACGACGACGATACATTGTTATGGTTATTGGTTATTGATTTATTGTAATTAGTAATTAGTTTATCTTTATATATTATAAATATAATGTTATATTTATCAACTTTACAATAATTACTTTATTTTTATATTATTCTAATATTAAATACAAATGGATCTGAATTATTTTCGTTTTTAATAATTTAATAAAAAGTTTGTACAAGAAAAAAATAAACTAAAAAATAAATAGAAGACCCAACAACAATTTTTTAAAATTATCAAAAAACTAGATGTTTATAATATTATCTGTTACAACAATTACAAGCAAATGGATTAATAAAATAATTATTATAGTGATATAACATAACATGAATAATGAGTAATAACAAAAATATACTAATAATTTTACAAATGAATAAATCTATAAATTAGGTAATTAATATAAAATATAAAAATTATTTTAAATAAAACTAATATTTCAAGCGTTCATTTAAGTTCCGAATAAAAGACGGATGGAATCATCATTATAAGATACAAAAAAACACAACCCTATACCGACCCTATTTATCGAAAATCAAATGGTTTTTACAATTACTATATAGGGATTAATTGAAACGTGAGCAGAGAATAAAATACGTGAGAAAAAACACGTTCATAGTTATGTCTAATTATTTTCTTTACGCATATTCTAATTATCTGAAACTTATACACGCTGGATTAGTTTAATAATGACGAAATGTTAATCAATACAAAATTACCTTAAATGATAGGTTAAAAAGTGGTTTCTATGTAGGTATTATATTATAATAATAAAAATACATTAATTTTACACATATTAAAAACTAATAGTTTTTTTATATTCTTTTTTATAGTAAATCCTGGTTTGACCAATTTTGTCCGAATTGATTTAATAATGCCAAAGAAAAATAATATTTCTACTAATAAATAGAATTTATAATTTTGCATTCATGGAAGTTAAAAGAAAAAATGGGATTTTTGACTGATATAAAAATAATCGAATTAAGGAAACGTATACTTTTCTATAAGTACCTACCAAATGATGAATTGTTTTATACTCACATCCGTCATATCTCACAAATGCTGAGTAATTTATCAACTGAGCTGTCATGAATGTTTAACAAATGCCTTAAGCTTGACTTGGACAAACATAACTTGCGTATCAGTAGAATTATTATAATTAACATAATAATTTCGCAAAACAAATTTATAATGCATTTTATTTGAATGAATGTTTATTTACAAATTATTAATTTAGTTCTTGTTCCCTTACGAATTTCATTTATTCAGTTGCCCATAATACAATTCAAAATATTACGTTATTATATTTTTATACACTAAGGTTTAAAAAAAATATATAAATAATATATTTGTAATAAATTTTCTTCTCATATTCGTCGTCGTATGGCGCAATGGTAAACTTTCTTTTTTTAAACGTAAATATATTAATTTAGTATAATATTTAGGATTTAGTTATTTGTGTATGTTTGTGTACATCATGAATTCAAGAACAAATTATATCTTTTGTTATTATTATACATATAATAAACATTGTCGGTTCTATTTTTCTCTTGAAAAATATTGTATACCATCAAAATTTATGTGTATCTTTTTTTTTTTTTTGTTTTGTTGTTGTATGTACAAATTTCTTTTCATATAAAGATAAACATATTCTTAATTCTACAAACATTTCATTTTATTTCCTTATATGATATTTTTATACATATGGTTATTATTCATGACGAATAATAAATTTGTGTTTTGTTATCTTTTATATAAAATTTGTGTACAAGTATAGCTTTTTTTTCATTTAGATGTTTACAGACAGTTAATATAATTTTCATGCGAATAAGTTAATCTTATGGCATCCCCCTAATATCAACGGTATTTTTATTATATCATAAAATATAAAAAACATATTAATTTTGTAGAATTTTGGTATTACAATAAAATATTATCAAAATTAGAAGAGAAAATATGAATTGAACGAATAATTTTGTGAGGTATTATATTTTTTTATGTTGTATAAAGTAAATATATAATTCTTCTTAAGATAAGCTTATGTGTAGGTATGCTGCTTTATGTTACACCATAATAATAATGAAAATAACCACAAAACATACATTTTGAACCCATTACTGAAATTATATGTAGGCAGGCATCATGTTTGCCTGTACTCGTACAAACAATGTTTGCAACATTTTTTTTTATATTACAAAATAATTATTTGAAGTTGCTCAAGCTTATTATATTATTAATATGCCATTCAATTGGCAATTAAATTATAATATTTGTACACTACATCGTTGTATTGAAAGGCACCAACCAATTTCGGTAATTCTGATTCTACGTCGAAATTATTATACGACATAGATTTAGGTATCTGTTTACAAGATTCTGACACTTTTTTCTGTATAATTTTATTATATATTATTAATTAATTAATTAATTAATTTCATATTTTAATTACAGGCTTAAATGGAATAACTATAATCATTTGAAATCATATATATATAGATATATAGCAACATCAATAAACGTATTATTATATCTTGTTAATATTGTTGCATCGATAGTCAGAGTTGGAGTTGGAGAAAAATAACATAAAAAAAAAATAACATAACATCAAATTCATTTTCTATAACATATTACAACTAATGAATACAACAGAGAACGTAAGTATAAGTGAAAATAGCACTAATAATTATGATAATGATCAGAATCAGGAACTGCCACCAAATAATATAATATTAATAGTACATATCCTATTAAAATTATTCTATATAATTGTATTTATTGGTGGTTTATATGCAAACTTTAAAGTTTTCGAACAATTAAAAAGTCGTCCACAACAATACAATGAGCCGACAAAATATTATTTATATAATTTAGCATTAAGCGATGTAATTTATTTATTATGCATACCATTTTTAATTGTAAAATTGAGTGTTGATGAATGGAAAGTTAATGTAACCGTACCATTTTCAATTGTCGACAATTTGAAATTGAATGTAACAATTTGTAAAATTTATCTATATATGAACAATGCAATACGATTTACATCATCAATATTAATATGTATAATATGTATATTTAGTTATATAACAACATTTCATCCGGCATTGTCGGTAACGTACACATCAATTCATTCAATGATTGTACACAAACGAATAGCCTATTCTACGTGGACCATTGTAATGCTGTTAATGTTACCGATTTTTATCTATGGCGAAATTAAAGATGATAATTGTAATATAATTTGGTCGAAGATAAATGGTTTTAATATAGCCGAAATATTTATGTTATATTCAGCTTTATTGGGTCATATTATACCGATGATATTTACAAGTATTTTTTATTATTTACTTGAACGAAAAATGGAAGACCGACAATGTCATGCAACACATGAATTTGTTATTATCGACAATATAAATGGACGATTAATAACATACATTACTTTATTTGCATACATTTTATGTGGTTTACCATTTCTATTGTTTCAATTGTCAATTTCAATTTTTCAAAAAGGTACAAACGATGACAAATATTTTGGATTATATATGGAACTGTTAACGTATGTACATTCTGTTTTGAATCCATTAATGCATACATTTTTTCCGATTTTTTTAAAAAAACAAATTATTCGTATAAGAAATAATCAAATGGAAAGCGGCGAACACGAATATATAAATTTGAATAGGATTTAAAAAAAAAAAACAAGGAACAATTAAACGAGTTTATAACGAGCTTAAAATAATTATTTATAACAGAAAATAAAAATCCTTATCTTCTTTTTCCTGTTTTTGTGCAAACCGAATAGTAGAAACTATTTACAGGGTGTTTTAATTTATATCAACATAAATTATTAAAATTATTCTAAATACTCCGTGTGTACCAACTTACAAACATATACAAATTGTTATTTATTATTAATTTTATTTATGTGAAAGCAACGATTTAGTTTTTCCTATAATTAGAGACTATTCAGACTGGGTATAATACTAAGCGTATTGAATGTGCTTGTTATAAACCAGTGGATATAAAATATTATGTACATCATTTGTTCACAAACATATTTAAACAGCATACAATTTTTTTTGTATAATATATTAGATTTATTATCCGTATTAAATTTTATTGTTGTATTTATCTTTTTTTAAAAAATTTTTATAAATATTTATGAAAATTATTATCTTCAAATAACACCAACGGTAACAGCTTAAGAATTTATATGTTTACCATACTATGAATTGATGGGGATAGCACCCCAAAGGATGAAAGTGTCTGCAAGCAAGCAATCACGGCTACAACTCGACTTTATTAGGATTGGAGTTCAGTGCAGTCCGCAACTGTTCACATAAATCTTTATGAAGGCGTTTACTTTAAAAATCCTTGGTATACTGTTCCAATGTGTCGTCATGCGTATGACATAAATTTCAGCATGAACATACATTGTTACATTCGGGATGTCTGTATAGAATCTGTTGATGCATAATTTTCCTGAGAAGATTTTCAGCCCAGTTTTAAAACAGATGAAGCATCTCTAAAACCCTTTCGGGGTTTTGATCTATATAGGTTTCAATCATTATCTCCACATTATCTATTTATAGGATTTGCTCTCTATATGAATTTCCACCATACCCATATGGTCCTTAGTTCAGTGCGGCATGATGATTGCTGTGTATACATAAGCCCCTATTATTATCCAATGTCTTCGTACATGCGCCTAGAACACGTATTTACAGTCCTTCTTTCAATATCGTTTCTATGCTACGTTTCCAACTGTTGATTGTGGTCCCTTTACACAGTATTTTTTAAAACAAATGTTCCAAAACTGGTTCACAACATGATGTGAAACATATACATTTAACAAAATATCAACGATAATGATGTGATAGATGGAAATATGTAATAAAATTTATTTTAACATAAGAAATACTCAAATCTAAGAAATGTAGTAAACAAAAATTAATATCCATTGGTCGGTAAAATTTGTATAATCACCACCATTATCAATGCGATCCTAATAAAATTGCTAGGTCTATGAACACAACACGACCAGAGACCGGAAAAATATGATACATCCACAGACACACACCCATAAATTTTTATATTTACCAATTAATTCAACGCATTCGAAATAATCTATGTACGTTCAATAACAGCAAGCAACTAATAATTTATATATGGAAACAAACAAAAAACCACCAAATACGTGAAAATATTTTAATTATCTCAGTTAATGTGTTACCGTTTGTGTTAATTGGATGTGATAAAAATTACGTTATGTAAATATATAATGAAATTAATTCTTTTAATATTAATAAACTGTCACTATAAAACTATAAATAAAATTCGTATATTATATTTTAATTTTTGTATATACTCAATTTAATATTTTATTAAATTATTGTTAAGCTTTAACTCTTTCTATTTTTAAATATTAATACAAATTTATTTATTTATAAATATCAAATAATATAATATAAATATTGCAAATAATGGATAAATTTATATTACAATAAAAATTTTGTGGTAAATTTATTAAAATTAATAATTCACGATTATTATATATGTAACCAACAACAACAACAACAACAACAATATGGACTAATTTTGTTTTAAAAAATTAAATAATTACAAAACAATGTTTGAATACATAAACAATATTATATATTTTATTAATTATTTAAGAGGCTAACTAAAAATTGGATACAAGCGCGCCTAACATTTTTCCTAAAAACTCATTAATCAAACAATAATTATGACATAATTAATTATTATTAAATTTAAATATAATAAAAATAGATATGAAAACATAAATTAATTTTTTAAACATATGTAAAATTTTATAAATCAATCGAATCATATAATTAAATCATAAAAGCTATTAATCATTCAAATATATTACAAAACACAAAAATTATACCAAATCATTATAATATTTATAAAAAAAATAAACATTTTATTAGATAAAAAAAAGGAAATCAAAGACGAATAGAATTTACAAACAGACATTAATTATATACCAGAATTATGGTCCACATAAATTGTTCATATAAATTATACATGTAATAATTGTTCATATTGCTGTAAGATTTCTCAATCCCCGATATCTCTACTTTTGTCTGTTACAATTTGCCTGTAACATTCTCAAATTCTCGTTTGAAAGAATATTTTGCTTTTCCGTAACGTTCATCTTATTATTATGCGATGCTGTGATAATTTGCTTCAATTATGTTAAATATTCTCTATATTGGGACACGATTGCATTAAAATTATTCTGTCCATAATAAAAAAATTTATTTTACAATTATTTCTTTAATTTTTCCTAAGCAATTGAAAAAAAATTGCTATATGTATTTTCCATATTTGATTAAAATAATTCCTATTATTTTTTCAATGAATTTCGTTCAATTATTATTTTATTCTATCACCACTCTCTTCTATAACGGATAAGACTATACTGTTTTCTAATCTTATTTACGGCCAAATCATGATATTTGTGAATGCATTCATTCTTTATAAACATCTTTATCTGTATTTATGATGGTAATTGTATAATTATATGTATCATGTGGATTGACCATTAACGTACTTATATCTTAGCAGCTATATCATTGTGTTACTCTATGGGGTGGAAGATGACCGATCAGATTTTAATGTAATTTTGTAATTTACATGCGGGCAGATATGAATATGTTGCATGTGTCAACTAATACGCGCACGATTTTCTATTCTTTGATTTTCTTTTTTTTTAACAATAATAATGTTGTTGTGTACGCGAGGGCGCGAATGATAATTTTTTTTTTATACTTGTAAATAAAAACAATTTAATTTAATAATAACATTTTTGTAAATATATAAAAAAATAAAAGATATTTTTAAATTAAAATAAATACGAGTATAAACAATAAAAAATTAATCACTATTATTATATTTAAAAATAATAACGCTTTGTAAATATTATCACTGTTTGTGTGTGATGGGATCATATTATTTTTTATTTTGTATTTTAATTTTAGCAAATAGAATTTTACGGAAAAAGAAAAATTTTTGCAATATTTATATTTAAAAAAATAGTATTTTTTTTTGTTTATAGACACAATTAATTATTTATTTTAGTATATCCACACCCTCCCGTCTAACTTTGTATTAACTTTAGTGACAACATTAAGATAACATATATATAATGCGTGTACGGTTAGTGTTTCAATGTAATTATGTGACTCAATTAGGTGGGTCGTAGAGTAACCAGGCATATATTCATTTTCCTATACCATTGAAATTTTTTCCAATATAAATTATTCAATAATTATTAGAGGCAACAAAGCAAAGCAAAAAAAAAAAAAGCACATTAAAATTTATATAAAGAATTTTTAATGGAAAGAGTAACAATATATTTATTATTGAATTGGAAAAAAAGTAAAAATTTTAAATTGAGTTTGAATAAATATATATAAATTAAATTAAAAAATGATGTTATCAGAAAAAGATATATTTTTTCAATAAATATTTAATATTCAAAGCGCATCTTATTTATATATACGCATTATTGTGGCTCTTCCATTAAAATTCCAAATCATTTGTATATACATCAGGGAAAAAGGTAAGTACTGTTTTACCCTATCTTAAGTTTGTTTGTTTTGCATGCGTGTTTCAATTGTTATATATACATTTTTCAATTTTCTTCACACAGCATATAATTCTTTGTTTAGCATTAATTATTTATAATATTTCTATTAAGTTAAGTGATATTTTATTTTTTTTTTTTTACTTTTGTATATATTATAAACGAGGTGTGATTATAAAATAACGTGACATTATAAAGCTATAAAAAATATATTGTATTTAGTTATTATCCTTTTCAATATTTACACGCCCCATGTACAAAGGTCCATAACAAAAAAAATTCCTATGCACGAAATAAACACTGCTGGAAGTTTTCTTCATGCCACATGGTTCTTTATAACTTTAATGGCGTCTAAAATCTTATTCCTTTTAATGCACATGTTTGACCTGGGGCGGAATAGATAAAAATCACATATATGACGGGAAGTCAGGCGAATAAGGTGGATAGTCTAACTCTAAGATGTTATACTTGGCTATAGACTTGATCTTGATAGTCAATGCATTTGAGGCACTCAGTTTTTGCATGTTAAAATTGTTATGTAATTGTTAAGTAATTTGTCTTACTTTGTTAATTTCTTTATCCATTATTAATGTGAAAAGGCAAACCGGATGTGCATCACATTTTAACGTATTCTTGACCATCTTTGAAACCCTTATACCACTCAAACATCCGTGTACGTGATAAACATTCATATCCTTCTTTTAATAAAACGTATGTTTCATTGTGTCATTCATGAAAATTCGTTTGTTCTATTAAAAAACATTTATTTTATTTTTTCGGCAAAACATAGAATAGATTTTATACAAACGATGACCGATGGTCAGACTAATAATCAATTTCGTTATTTTATAGCTACACCTATAATATATACACTAACAATTTTTTTTATATGAACAAAACTTTTTCTCTACTATCAACAATACAGAATTATTATAATTTATATTTGTATTGTATTATTATTATTATTATTATTACAAAATAAAACTATGTATAAAGTGTATATGTTGTTCTTAAATAATAATGCATCCGTATAAATAAATCTATTTTAATTGTACTATTTATAATAATGTATTTAATGTATTTTAATGTGGTCATTTGAAAAATATTTAATTTTTAAGAATTTATTCGAAATTAATTTTTGTTAGTTAGCATAAAATATATAGTGCCACTAAAAAATATTCAAAATCGATTATTATTTATTTTTTAAATGACATTCAATTAAAAGTGAAACAAAAATGTATAAAATATAAAGAAATTAATATATTGTAGACGTCTATATAGAGTGTGGAGCTGTTGGTAATATAGAGCTCTTTCATTTAACAGCCCGTTTGATTTCAAAACGATTATTAAATAATATACGGAAAGATTATGTTGTAGAAAATAAAGATACAATGATTAGTTTCGACATCGCCGTACATTGTTTAATAATTTATAGCTCTACATTTAGCTATTTATAAATTATATATGTGAAAAGGACGAAATAAAATGCATGGCCAAAATCGCGAAAGAAGATGTTGTTCGATATGTTGAAGATTTACTTGCAATTGCTTTGTTTTCAACAAAATATATACGAATTAGATTCGTTACAACACAATAATATAACATAAACAGAAACAGACTGACATAGAAAAAAACATTCTTTTTCTATTAAATTATAGAAATTCTTAAATCGGGATACCTCTGCATGGTAAATAATTTTCAGTACTACGTGACGGTGTCCCGATTTAAAAATTTCAATAAATAATCAGATAAATTTGTCAATTAATTAAAATAAATCTTCATATTTTATACATTTTGACACTTATAAATTATTTGCAAATATATAAATTCGATAAATTTAATATATTGATGGCATTTTCTTTCTCATTAATGGTTTTTACAGATAAATCACATCAACATTGAAGGATATTAAATAATTTATAAAAAAACATATTGGTATACATTATGTATTCACCATCATCATTGTTTTTAACATCCTTAAATTTATGGAATGAATCGTTATCATCAACAATAACAACAACAACAACAATAGCAACAACTGCAACAACAACAAATAGTATTATAACATCAGTAACATTATCACCGTCATCAATGTCGTCGTCATTATCATCATCATCAATAACATCTATGCCATCATTGCCAATAACAACATCATTTATTGAATCAATCCAATCAACATTGTATCGTTTGAACATTACAAGAACAACATTAGATGAATTAAATATATCCTATACAAATAAATATCATGATGAGATGATTTGCTATGATTGTTGTCCAACATTAAAAATGCCAATAACAAATTTAATATCAATGATATTGTATGCAATTGTATTTATTATCGGTTTATTTGGTAATACATTAGTTATTTATGTTGTAATGCGTTTTTCAAAAATGCAAACTGTTACCAATATGTATATATTAAATTTAGCGATAGCCGATGAATGCTATTTAATTTGTATACCATTTTTAATAACCACAATTCACGTAGAAAAATGGATGTTTGGTAAAACATTTTGTAATATTTATTTAATAAGTGCATCGATAACACAATTTACATCATCAATATTTTTATTTATATTATCGGCTGATCGTTATATAGCCGTATGCCATCCGATATCATCGCCGCGATATCGTTCACCGCTAATATCGAAATTTGTAACATTAATTGCATGGACAATATCGGCGTTAATGATGTTGCCGGTAATGTTATATGCAAATACAATAAAAAACTATCATACAAATAAGGTTTCGTGTGGTATTGTGTGGCCACAAAATAATGGCGGCGGTTCAGGTCGTACATTTTTATTGTACACATTTATATTAGGTTTTGCCATACCATTATGTTTAATATTAATATTTTATTTTCTGGTAATAAAACGTTTGAAAACAGTGGGTCCGAAAACAAAATCAAAAGAAAAAAAACGTTCACATCGTAAAGTTACAAAATTGGTGTTAACTGTAATTACAGTATATATTTTGTGTTGGCTACCCTATTGGATATCACAGGTGGCATTAGTTATATCAACACAAGTTGAATGTTTAACCCATTTGGAACGTACGATATTTGTGTTGGCCGGTTGTTTGGGTTATTCAAATTCAGCAATGAATCCAATTTTGTATGCATTTTTAAGTGATAATTTTAAAAAAAGTTTTCTAAAAGCATTTACATGCCGTGCCGGTAAAGATTTTAATACACAATTACAAATGGAAAATAGTTATTTTCGTGGTTTTGGTAAACGTAATTCGGATGCAAAACAATCAACATCATTAAAAATGATTGCTGCCAGTAGACAACAACTGCAACATCACCAACAACCGTTGCAAAATCGTCAACAACATTTTGATGCAGACATATTTGAATCGGTGGCTATTGTATATGATACTGTTGTTGGCACGGATAGCGCTCCATCAACTTCACAAAATAAATCGAATTCAATAAATGGTGGAAATTCGTCGTTAATGGATGATGTCGCCGCTGTTACCGGCGCCGCTTCTAATATTAACTTAAATAATAATGTAAATGAAAGTATTACAACAAAACCACCAATATTACATACTGATTTTTAAATATTATTTTATTCCATATACAAAATCATCGATTGAAATGCTTTATATTTTTGTTTGGCCGAAATGGTTTTTTTTTTTGCTTTCGTATAATGTTTCATTTTCAATAAAAACATTAGTAATTATTGTTTTAACAGAAAAAATGAAAATTCCGTCGCCCCCCATAAGCTTAAAGTATTTTCCTTTTACATTAATATAAAATTAAATACATTTATAAGGTTTTCTTTTATGATGTGGTATTGAATGAAGAACATAATAAACTTTGGAAAATTGAAATAACTCATTATTCTCATCAAACACATCACCACTTGTTTTATTAATGCACAAAAAGAATATTGAAAGATTTAAATTGAATGTTTTATTGTTGTGTTATCTTTAAATGTTTTTCAACAGATAAATCATATAGTAATTTATATAATTATATTATTTAAAAAAAAAATTGTATACATGTTTCACATTAAAAAATAAAATAAAAAACCGCAACGAATTCATTTATTCACCGATAAATAATAAGTTTAATTTAATTTTATATTTTCATCAATTGAATTTATCACTTGTAATCATAATAAGATAAATAGATAAAAAAAAAACAAGTCAATATTTGTTGTATAGTTGTTATTTCCAAAGTCACCCGCCGCCACCCCAATTTAAACACTGATTAATTTTGAATTTAATCATTGCATAACATTATTATCAAATTATACATGTATTTACAGAAACTCTATTATTATTTCTAAGTCATTTCATTAATTTATTGCTTTTTGTATTTATTTATTTATTTATTTATTTATTTATTTATGTGTACGACATAAAATAAAACAATGTCATAATTTAATGTTTAAAAAAAAAAAATAGAAATATAAAATAAAAATGTATTTTTACAATAATATATTTATGACGATATAATAATTATTATTATTATTATTATGATATATTTAACACATATTTAAATAAATTAAAATTTTGTGGTAATAAAAAGTGTATAAGAAAATATTTAGATTTATTATAAATAAGTTTTTAAGTAAAAAAAATAATTAAATAAATATAGTTTTTACGTTTTAAATTCAATAAAATACAACGATGTAATTTACATAAATTTTCGAATGTCGAACTTGTGTTATACAATTTCAATGAAACGATTTTCTCATTGGCTCATTTTTTTTTTTTTATTAGAATATTATTACTTTGTTTAATTATTTAATGTTTTTATTCAATTTTTTAATACGATAAGAATTTATAAATGCATAAGAATATATACAGACCATTTTTAATAGACATTTTCTGTTTAATAATTTATAAAAATAAAAATATTTGTATTATTTTCTTTTTAATCGGATTCTCTGTGATAGATTTTTATGTATTGAAATATTTTATGTAAAATTTGATGTATGAATAAAATTACAATATATATATAAATGTAATGTAATGTGATTTTAATTTAATAATATTAGCTATAGTAGTAAAGCCAAAGAGTAAAGTATATTCTGATATGAAAAAAATGTTTTGCTAAAACAATTATCATCAAGTTATATGTAAATCCAAGTGACGTATCTGTACTATAAACATTCATTATACATTCAATAAAGTTGATAAATTACTTTGACTAATATTTTCTTAATCAATAATTTTTAGTAGCAATTGCTTTGAGATTTGTCACTAGTAAAATTTAATATTTTTTTATAAATCAAATAAATAGTATAATATAACAACCTCATTTCAAGTATGTGTTATACATTTTTCGACAATTTATACATAATATATTTTTAGCAATATAATAACCTACTACGTACTGAACATTTTTATTATTATTTTATTTTATTTACCACTTGTTTTTATTAATATGTGTTTGTGTATCATTGATTAAAAGATTAAAAACTAAAAACTATTCTAAATTTCTACAATTTCTTATATAAACAAAGAAAAACAAAATGAACTTACATGAAAGTTAAATATATGCTGTACCGCACGATACCATACACACATGTCTACGGCCATTTTGATTTCAATAAATTTTCTATTCGTTTGTTTTTGATGAAACATTTTTTATATTTTAATTGATAATTTACTATTCGATTCGTACAATCAGCCCATTATATTATATTTAATACTATTATTATTTAATTGTTAATAAATATATATTATTTTAATAAAAAAAGATACTTTACACTAAACACTACTAGTAAAAAAAAAAATTAAAATATTCTCTGCAAAAAATAAACTTGACTGAACGAAAATAGTATTTATAATGAAATGATGGATGGATTTGGATAGATGACATAACTGAACGATAGTTACTATTCGATACGAAAGTACTCGTTACTCATTTGGAACTTTAAATAACGATTACTAATAATAAAAAATAATTGGTTATTAGTACTTTTCTCGCACAATAAGCCAATTTAACAATCTGATGGGATTGTTGCAATTTATACTAACAGAGAAGTAATAAAATATTACTGAAAGAATAATTGAAAAAAAACAGCCAAAACGTTCTTCATATTAAATAAAACAAACATTCGTTTTCATATAAAACCTAATAACGATAACGATATAATCGGGATAGTACCTATATTGACTGTATCGGCTCAGTTGTGTATAATGAAGTCAAGAGAAAAACTATTACAAAAACCGTGGTCGTGACATGTTACGCTTGTGCAGTGCCAGTGCTTTCAATTCTTCTTATTTTCATATAACGTCATAGAACATAGTTTTGGTTCGGTTTTCTATTTAGTTATTTACATTTTTTTTGTTTGTGTTTTACATATAATTATTATTCAATTATTTGTTAATTATGTAAAAAGAAAATTCTACAAGGAAAATTAAAAAATAAAACTAAAATGCCAGTTAATATAAAAAATTAAAATAAATCAAAATGGAAAGTACTTACACGTCGTGTTCAAGTGAGTAATATTTTGTAGTTTTGCGTGTGATGCTAGATCTACTAGATTACTTTACTGACTCGACTGGTAGTCTTTAAACTTAATTCTATAAATATTTTAACTTTTTTTCTTTAATTATATTAAAGATGTAGCTAAGCAAAAAGAAGTAAATTTCTTGAACAACAAAAGTTAAAACAAATTGTATGAAAAAAATTTAAATGGAAGAAGAAATGCGAGCACGGACAGAGCAAAACACAGACGAAAAAAAAACGACAAATTTAAGTAAAGCTCAAGAAGCTGTTGCGAAACAACATAAAGACAAATTTATGGATGGATACGCAATAGATATTTATTTACAGAATGATTTACAATTTAGATTTTATATATTTACAAATTCATAGTGCTGCCTGCAATATTTGCACAAAAATATATACGGCTTATATAGCGATAATAAAAACCGCAACATCCTGATGCTGCCATTCGTTTACGTGCTTTTATTAAAGGTTTTATAACACGTAATGATAAACCGAATGGTTATAATGACTCATTTATTGCACATTTAAAACGTTTATTAATTAATACGCTTATCGAAAAATTTACCACAAAACTTGCTAGATAATAAATGGATTTCATGTTCGGGCCATTGTGCTGAAGAATCATTGCTGTAACGTTAATTGTATCGGTGTCATTTAGTTCACCTCTAAAAACGTAATTTAAGAAACGAAAAACGACGTCAATTTGAATTAAAAGTATTGGCAGAAAGTTTTTATTAAAGATAAAATGAAAATTGGAAAATTATAATAATTCTGAAATAAATTACAACTATTTTCAATTGATAAAATATAATCGAAAATATTGAAATCAAATTAAAAAAAAAGTAAATTAGTGAAAAAATGATGTGGTGTCGATTGTACACGGTAAAAATCCTAGCTCAGCTGTTTGAAGTGGTTGGAGGATGGGGTAGGTATCAAAAGATAGATAATTAAATTAATTAAATTGTAATTACACTAAAAAGATAATTTTCTGTTCTCTTTTCAGATTCCAAATAGCTTTTGTTATTATTTAAACATAATGGAACCAATTGAATTAATAGTACTACAAATAACAGTAGCAACAATAACAAATTCAATGATAACGACAATCATCATCAGTTGCATTATCATAATTATCATCATAAGCTCCGAGAACAACCACAACACCAACAATCTTAAAAAACAGCATCATGATTATCATTATAAGGAAAAATTGGTATGATGATCTTTATTTAATTTCTTTATAATGTGTATGATATGGTTTTCCTTTTTCTTTATTTATTTGTGAAAATTAACATATTTTATATATTTTAAAACAAATTTTCATTGATATTTAAATTTGTGTTCAATTTAGTTTTGTGATATAAACAATTTATTGGGAATTTAAACTAAACTAAGCAAACAGTTCACAAATAAACAATATGAAAAATATATATACGCGCTCGCACACACACACATAGAATAATTAAATATTAAATTATTAATATAAGAAATATTGATGCGATATGAAATAGTTATTATACATAAAATTTAAATTATTAGGGCGATGCTATTATTTTACAGCTTATATTTCTATATTTTCAATCAGAAATCAAATGAATGTTTTTAATCATTAATATTGTAAATTGAAATATGATGGAAATGCCAATAACGTAATTACACAAACTCATGAAATATACAATTATATTTACGACTAACATTATTTTTAAAATGCATTGTGGGCTATTATACCTATCTTATTATTATTATTCTTTTATATTAGCCAATGATTCATAAAAAAATAATTAAATTTGAATTAAGAAAGCAGCTAACTTTTGATTAAAATAACTATATACTCTCATGAGGACTATTTTACCAACTTGTTTGTAATGAATGTTTGATGGATACCACTATAAGTTTCACTGGAATTAACATGACCAGAAACTATACCCTACTAAAATTAATAGGTTTTTGTAGTAGCTAAAATTATTAATGATTAATAACATTCATATGGTTTCTTGATCATATTCTACCATAATAATATCTGGGAAGAGGGGAAATGCTGTCACAATGTTATATTGTTATTAAAGTATAGCCATAACAATATGCTCACGTGACGTAGTAAAAGTATAAATAACATTCCAAATGGTTGCTTCCAAAGTATCTCGTTTGACATAACTTTGTTTTTGTTTTATTAATTATTCTATTATAATTATAAATAAATATATAATAAATAAAAAATATTAATATTATATGAATAATATAGTTAAATAAAAAAATGTGTGTTATAATAACAATTACTAAATGTAAGTTTAGATCGGGTGTAATACATTCTATATTTTTAACAGCAGGAAAAAATAAAAGTAATAGACGGCCTTACAAGTATTCGACTGAAGCTCTTTCATGTTTTGATTTTGGAATTGAATTTACAAAGATGCAACACTAAAGAAAGATCTAAATGTATATATATAATTACAAGCAATACAATTCCATCTGAAGGTTTTGTTGATGTATAAAATTGTAAGTATAAAATAAATAAATTTACCAAAAACAAAACGAAAACTATTGTCACCTATTGTTAACGAAAAAACATTTTTATTTTCAGCTTTTGGTGCCTTCCATGTTAATCAATTATCACCATTTGGTTTCAATATGATATAAGGGATGGTTGGTAGATGCCATATTCAAATCAACGTTCACATTATGAACTTTTTAAAGTGTGTTACAACATACGACATATTACAAAAGGTATTTATTATTATTTTTAATTTTGTCTATTGTTCACCCGGAGAGTTTAAAAATTAATTGGTGTTCAATGACCGAATAATGTATAATAATGAATACATTCATTCATACCTGTAATAAAATATATGTATTATTATATAGTACTATTATAAACTAATTCAAAATTCAATTCATGTTTATTGTAATTTATATTGTAAAATGCTTAATGATCAAATAACTGGTTATTTCTTTTAACTTGTAATTTACTGATAAATAGAAGAAAAGAGTTTGAAATTGTAATATTGCATACATATTCATATATATATTGTATAATACATAGTATTAATATTACGAATCGCCCCATAATTCCTCAATTCATTGTAAAGTGAGGCAAGAACATTGTGAATAAAAAAAAAATGAATTCGGACTCTAATTGTAGACAATGGCATAATATTTATATAATAATGTGATTGAAATATATAAATATACACTAACCAAATTTCAATAAATCGCCTTTATTCTGTATATTATATTAATTATAATATATTTTTTATAATTTTTTGAACAATTAAAAAAGAAGTGTTTACATATACTATTCATAAAAAGTTAAAATATTCTAAAGATAAATCAGAACATTTTTGAATCAGTTGAATTGTAGAAGTCGATTGAATTGTATCTTATATTTTTATATAAAAAATGATTTGCACTAATTTATATTTATTAATATTTGTAACATTGTATTTTGGTTTTTATTGCCTTGGTGCGGACGAAAGTATAACCAGTGGTATTGGTAGTAGTGCGGGTGGCACTGAAAATATTCTCGACCACGACGATGTTGTTCGCTGTAATAATGAAAACGATGATAATATCGAAATTACAGTAAGATATGATAATTATAAAGTGTATAAAGTAGTTCCAACTAATCAAGAACAAATTAATACATTACAATTAATCGAAAATACAAGTGATAGTTATAAGTTTATTGTTGCACCACATTAATTCGTTGAATTTACAACAATATTACGTATACATAATTTTTTATATAAAATATTGGATACAAATTTACAAGAAAAAATTGATGCAATGGTAAAAAAATATCCAAACAATTTAGAATTAATAATAGCTGGAAAATCATATGAAGGTAGAGAAATACGTGGTATTAAATTATCATTTAATAATAATCCAGACAATGCAGCCGTTTTTTTTGAAAGTGGAATGCATGCGCGTGAATGGATATTACCGGCAACAGTAACCTTTTTATTAAATGAATTAATCGTACAATTAAATTCACCTTCGACTGAAAATCATATTACATCGTTATTTCGAGCAAATTCGGCAAATATAAATTTGTACTTCTTTCCGACAATAAATCCAGATGGTTGTGCGTATACATTTCAACGTGATCGATTATGGCGTAAAACACGTACACCATCGTCAAATTTTATTTGTTATGGCGTGGACCCAAATCGTAATTGGGATTTTCATTGGAATGAAATTGGTTCAAGTAAATATCCATGTGCTGAAACATATGCTGGTCGACGAGCATTTTCTGAACCTGAAATGTATTCATATTCTCAATATTTAACAACAATAAGAAAACAATTAAAATTATATTTCGCATTTCACTCATTTTCACAAATTCTATTATTTCCATATGGACATACGGCTGTACATACAGAAAATCCTGATGACTTATTGGCAATTGGTAAAAAATGAATTGAAGCTTTAGTAAAACGTTATGGTACTCCATATAGTATTGGTAATACATATGCTGCAATTTATCCAGCAAATGGTTCTAGTATGGATTGGGTTTATGGTAATTTATCGATACCGTTATGATATACATTTGAATTAAGGCCGGGCAGCAATACATATTCGAACGGTTTCGAATTACCAGCGGAACAAATAATTCCTACAGCTGAAGAAATATATGATGCTGTTATGACAATAGCACATGAAGCAAATAATTTAGGATATATTAAATTGATTTTTTTTATTTTAATTCTTATGCTTGCAGGATTTTTACAATTAATTAGTTTAGTAAATAATTTATCAATGCATAAATAAATGTTAACATAAAAATGTAGTTGTACTTAATACATACGTTCTTTGTTATTATAAATTACGTTAACATTCTAATTTAATTATATTGCAAATTTCATGAGTTGTTGGTTTTAGTTAAATTAAATGTTGATTATTCTCTTCTGATTCTTAAAAAACCATGGTCTGAAACATTGATTGCTAAGTTCTCAAAGATAACATAGAGAAATTCGGAAAGTGAGTATATTCTATTTAAGAACTTAGCAATCAGTATTGCAGACCGTATACAAGAATTCGTAACCATTCACATGATTACTCCGATATACGGATATATTGTTAATCTCTGAATGGCGTTCAACACCTTATTTTCAAAGATTCGCTTTTTGATTTCATAAACGAACGAATGGTAATTCACTGGAGTAATTTTCAGTACGAGTTAAACTCGCACCCTCTTGATTTGATGAAATGGTAGTTGACCACTGTGAAATATAGGGTATGCTCGCTTTTTAAAATCAATCCGAAAGAAATCATTTATTTCAGCTAAAATCAGTGTGTCCATAATTATACTAACGAAATCAATTAAGTATTATTGAAAATGGAATTGCATTAACGAATTCTCGAGATATAGTCAGAATATAGAACATATGGAACTCAATTTCAAAGTAAAAAAATATATTTCATTTTGATTTTGCATTACATATTTTTCGACTTAAAAACAATTGTTTTTAATATATATAAAACCAAAAATTTTGATATAGCAAAGACAACAACTTAATATGACATTTATATACAATATTTTTTTAATATTTACATTTGTAATGTTTCTTTTACTTATCTATATGTTTATATGTTTATTGTATGCATTGGTGTGTTTATTTGTATATACATTATTTTAAAAGGAAAAGAAAACGATAAATAAAAAGAAATCACTTGTATTTGTTGTTTTCATATATAAATTTATTTTTGATACAAGTTATATGAAAATAATTATTATATATTACTGTAACATTAAAAATTTTCTTTTGCAGATAGAAAAACACACACACACACATACACAATTAATATAAAGAATTGGAAATTGGGAAATTTAAGGACAACCGAAATTACTTAAAACAAAATTTTAAAGGTAAATTAGTGTAAAAAAATATTATATATTTGGGACACGGGAAAAATCATAGCTCAGCTGTTTGAAGTGGTAGGATGTTGTGATACATATTAAATGATAGGTAATTGAAGGACCTATCTTTTTGTAAAAAAAAAACTTGGGTTTTTCACCATGAGTATGAAACCGTTATGTGAAAATTCCGGGAAAACGCGTAAATAGATTCGGGTCCTCTAGTGGTAAAAATGGTTTCTAATATTGTAATTAAGACATCTGGAAATTTTCGGGAAAATCCGGAAAATTTTAATTTTGATCGGGAAATTCCGGGAAAACTGTAATAGTTAGAAAACATTTTCAGTACCACTCCCTCAGTACATTTATCATCTAAATCCATTTATGGCTATAAGAAATCTGTAAGTCATCAACTTTGGGCTGGAGAAATTTCCCGGAATTTCTGAAAACCAGGTTTTGGATGATTTCGAAAAAAATTTATGTGTTAGCCAATTTTTGTTACAGCCATCTTGTAGAGGATCTTAGAGCGCACAATAAAGCTTCTGGACTTTTTTCGTGAAAAATTTATTGGTCGACTTATGACCGATTTAAAATTTTGAAATTTTCGTGTAAGCCTAACTTTGGGCAGCCACTGTGGGAAAACCATTTGACTTGAGGAGTTGTGGTGGGGCTTAAAATACGTGGCATATAGTCTACTATCTGTGATAAATAGGGCATTGGAAAATTCCATTGGGAAAGCCGGGAAATTCCCATTTGAAAACATGAAAAAATCGATGTTTTTCGATGTTCCTGGAAAATCCACATTTTCCACTGGAAAATTCAAAAAAAAATCTGAGGATAAACTTTGGACTTTCCTTTACATTTCTGCATCATCAGATTTTTGGAAAGTCCAATATTTCCTGACTTTCCAGTACTCGGAATATTGGTCTGCAAACGTTTTTCCAATCTTTGGGCAGCCCTAGTTGGAAAACCCTTATAGATAGAAAGTCACCCCCATATTATAATTTGTAGCCCTTGAGGAGGACTATCACTGGTGAGAAGCTCTTCCCGAAATATTGAGTATTTCCGGAGTTATAGGGGTCCAAAAGTGGCCCATTTGGTACTTTCGAAGGTCCATAGCTCCGCCCCCCGAGGGAAATCCGGAAAAGAGGTCGACAAATATTGTTTTTTTTCCGAGCTCTACAATCCCTGAAAATCTGAAGGTCCTACGGGCAAAAAAATTTTTTCGGCATAAGGTTATAACCCACACTTTTGGGGGTCCAAAAAAATATGGCTGGAAATAGGCTCAAACGACGCGGGGTCATCGTCCGAACACGAATCCGTTGAGATAACTCGGAAATTCCGCCTCTAAGTCGGTCAAAATGGCAAAACAAAAAATGTGGAAAAGTGGTAAAAAAAAAAAAAACAACAAGAATTCTCGTTGGAATTTCTCCAATATTAAAATTTATTTTTTTTTTTTTCTGAAAAATATATTTCGGTCTCGGCGAGAAATCGAACCCGCAGCACTCACATTACATCACTATACACATCCAGCAACTCTCTCGCATACACTATGGTTATTATAAGTAATATTATGTCGGTTGGGATATATAAGGTACAAAAGTTTTGAAAATATTTATTTCGAATAGGGTACCACATTAAAGTTGATCGATTTTTTATTATTTTTTTTTATTTACGGGACACTTTTTAGAGACTCATTTTTTTTTCTTTCTTCTTTTACATTGTGTAGGTGTAGAATTTTGTATATGAAATATTAATTTTATTTTATTTATATTTTAATTTTGTACTTAACATTTTTTTGTTGTTTTCTTTTTCTCTTTTCAGATTTCAATGGACAGTAGTTAAAGGTTGGGGAACTATTGATGAACGTCATAAAATAATTAGATAAATATATTTTTTTTTTTTAAATTAAATTGTTTATCGATTTAATAAATAAGTTAAATTATTTTTACATTAAAATAAAAATCACAATTGGTGATAATTACCATATATTTACATTATTTTATATTTATTATTTATATTATTTTATATTAAACTTCAATGGCTCTTCAAAACACTTGATGGTCGTTTAACGTTTTTTCGGATGTATATTTTTCTGCAATCCATTGTAAAGGAAGATGTTTGTTTTTATTAAATCAACATTTCTTCTGCTGATATTTGTAAGTTTGTATTTTTTCTTTTTACTTGTCAATAAGTCAATACCTGTCTATTATCTCATTCCAAATCTACATACCAAATTGGTACGAAATTAGCCAAGCGATCATTCAGTCGTACAATTAAAAAAGATTCCCTAGGTATTAATTTTAAAGAAAATTGTTGATAAATACCTGTATAATCCTATTTTGAGAACCATTTTATACAAAATTTTATCGAAATTGTTCAATAAATGATGCAGATAATTCCTTAGAAAGAAATGCATAGCATTACGTATACATATACCAATCCATACATTCAATTCCCACAACTACATAAACAGACGAAAAAATTCGAAAAATAACCAAAATATACGATTTTTTCGGAATAGTTATTAGGCAATCATAACTATATGATAGTGAAAATATTGTTTAATTTTTATTTAATTATTTGTTGGTAATACAATATAAAGTCATTTTTTCTTCTATCATTAGAGGCGGACCAAATATAATAAAAATTATAATATACCGTACGATATATAAATTATATAAATTATATATTTATTATTATTATTATTATTATATTTATTATATATTATAACTTTGTTGTTGTATTATCGCCCGCCTCCAATAAATTTATAAATAAATAAAAATTAAATAATAAAAATCACTATAATATAGTTATGATTGCCTAATAACTATTCTGAAAAAATCGTATATTTTGGTTACTTTTTCGAAATTCTTGGTCTGTTTATGTAGTTGTGTGTCTTGAATGTATGGGTGGGTATATGTGTACGTAATGCTATGCATTTCTATTAAAGGGAATAGTTGCATCATTTCTTGACCAAATTCGATGAAATTTTGTATATAGGACTGGAATACTATTATACAGGTATTTATTAACTAGTTTCTTTAAAATGAATGCCGGGCTCATCTGTATTCATTGTACAACTGAATGATTCCTTGACCAATTTGGTATGTAGGTTTGGAATGACATTATATACAGGTATTTAATTTCTTGTAATCATTTTCTGTATGTCGTATCAAATTGTACTGAGCATTGAAGTCAATTAATATCGAATTATCTTTACAGTATACCCCTAAATAATTAACTTTTACTTATAATTATATATAAATATCTTACTACTATTATTATCTATTATTAATTTTAACCCTTTTAACATGTATTCAGTAAACATAAATTAATTAACTAAATATTTATGATGAATTCTTATTAATTACAATACTTTAAATTAATTTTAAATAACTAATGTTCTTTTAACAAATTTATTTTAATATTTTAAAAAAAAAAAACAAACCAATTTCTTGAGTTATATTTAAATAATAAGCTTTAAAATGCAAATTGTGATTCAATTTAATGAGGTTTACTTTATAATTAAGGGTTTGTTTGTTATTTATCTTATATAATAAGCGTTACATGTAATTGTAATTGTTAAACTTTATAATTATGAAATTAAATTGAATTATAATAAAATGAAGTTATTTTTTAACATTGAAATCTTGGTAGAAATTTTAATTTAGCTAATTTCGTATTCATTTTTAATGTATAATATAATATCTAATACGAGTATAATTTTTAATTGTAATTGTTACAATATACAATTACATTTAAAATTTAATTTATACTTAAAGTTAAAACTTATTTTATTTATATATTTATTAAAATATCATCAATTTGATAGAATGGTGTGTTGCTAATAAATCATTTAATAATAATCTGATGTCAGAAGTAACATAAGGTTGCAAAAATTTAATAATCGAATTACGTATTGTATCAATAAACTTTTTTTAAATCATCTGCAAATATAGAAAAAAATTTAGATTACTATTACAGAGCATTTTTTTTAAAAACATTTGATATTACCAGTAAATATATATTCTTGATTTTGTATTATCTCCACGTGTGGGCATATATTTTTGATGTAGTTGTCCATCCCAAATAATTGCAAAAAATGCTATACATAAGCTTCCATTGGTTTTGGTCCTGTAGTATATTTAATAATTATCACCAATGCTATGACGAAAGTCAAAATAATTCCAATTTATATTTTGGTTCACCAGCATCTATATTTATTTTAATGATGTGATTGCATATGTTAATATTGTTGTTAATAATATTAAAGCTAAAATTTGCATTGAACGCATTTTTATTATATTACATAATTTATATGTTTGCATGATATGTTTAATTTATCATTATTATTGTCCATTAGAGTATCATCGCGGTTGTTGATGTATCAATTAATGTACTATATGTTCGCGAGATAATATTTATCAAGTCACTTCTGTGTATGTTCTAACACTAACCTGATCAATAACTGACACAATTGGTTGGTAAACCATATCATGACTATGTTAATAACTCTGATCTCTGCTTGAACTAGCATTTCCATAAATATTCTTCAGCTATAATATTATAAATTAAATTATTATTATTAATTAATAAGCTACATATTATTATAAAGAATAAATTACCTCTAATCCGATGCATTAAATCCTCATAATATGCCATTGATTTTACACGTTAATTTCAATAATTGGCGCTCAGATAACAGAACATTTCGTCTTCCTAAATCTGTTTAAAAGCAAAAAAAAGGGCCAGAATATTAGTTAAAAAGGAAATGTAAGTAAAATGATATATTTAATATTGTATTTATTTTAAAAGCTATTAGTAATTCCCAAAATAAAGGATACCAATTTGTTGTAAAACTGTAAAAGTGCACCATATAATTTTGAAAATATTGGATTTCGAGCCATTAAAGAAAAAATCATAAAAGACTGATAATATGTAATTGCATGTATCATTCGATATAGACGGTATACAAATTCAAGAACAAAGTGGCAGGTCAATTAAACATAATACACAAAGAGTTATTTATGGCAAAAAATTTTTAAAATTAATTTTAATTTTAATTATAATTTATATAATTTGTTTTATACGTTATTATTTAATGTCAACATTAAATAGTCATTAGCATAATGAAGGAAAATCAATTCAATAAAACACGAATAGAAAAGAAAAAAAAATGTGAAAATGTACCAAAACGATTTCTTGTATAGAATCGTTATGAATTTGTTTTGAGAATTTTAAACGATGACAAACGCACTTTTAATGTAGCATGTAGCACTTGAACAATTTTGAAAAACATAATGAATAGTCTTTCTATAAAGACTTTTTTTTACCATTCATATCTTCAAATTGTCTATCTAATAAGTTCTAAGGCTGCATCTTGGAATTTTTGTATTTTATTGCTTATTAATCGCGGATATCATTTACTTATGATTAAAAATTTTGTTGGAAAATGCAAAAAGAAAAATATTCTCAAATTGAAACATTTTTATATTTTTAAATTATAGTATTTTTCTTACCTTATAATGAATGGTGTGATGCCTACTAATTTATATATTGCATTCATAATCAAAACTTTGAAACTGGTTACGGCACATATTATTTTCGATTTTCTTTACCTCGAACACCAAATCCACTACTAAAATAATCATTGGCTGCAGCTGTATCCCTTATTTAACTAAAATATAAATTACATTTAATTTTTAATTAATTTAAAATGTAAAATGTTTTACTTTTTTTTTTCTTAGAGGTTATGTTACATGAGACATCTTTTAAAAACACAATCCTAAGATGAATATTATTCCTTTTCAGTTGGAAACCGCAAACTCATTAAGAAATATATAATCATCATATGTAATGATAATTTTTATAATTATTTATGATAAATTATAAAAAAAAAAATTAAAAATAATTGTTTTTATATCACTTTCTTTTCCACTAAAAAAATTGCTTTACTTTTACTTTTTGTTTTTTTTTAATCTATTTATTGAATATGAATTTAGATAGTTGTTTTTATTTGACGTGACGCGAACTAGGACGGACCGATTAACCTATAGTGACTGTATCGGCTCAGCTTCGCTTGAGTATAGTGAAGGGAAGAGAAAACTATTTCAAAAGCTCTTTTGCAACAAACACAAGCATGCATGTAGCGTAAAAAATTACTTTTATTAATTTGTTAACAAAATCTTCAAATGAGTAATCAGTAACGAATAAAAAAAAGTAACGATTATTTTTTGAAAAATGTCATTTCATTATGTATATATTTTATTTTGAAAAGCCATACGGCATGGGTTAATTCTCCACATAAATAATAGAGAAAAAGAACAAGAAAAATTAATATCATTCTTAAAATATATACCTTAAAATTATTATTCCATTTCGTTCGTATTCCTTATTATTTCTATATTGCCAGAAATCTTTTTTTGACTAGCTTATAGCCCATGACATAAACAATAAATTGATTTAATTTTTAAGTTAAATTTAATTGTAATTTACTATTATGCTACTGACTATTGAATGAAATAATAATAAACCACATTTGCATTGGTATTCGTTTTATATATTACTATCCGACACAATTGACAATAATTATAAAAAAAATCGTTATCTGAAACGAACAATTGTATATCATTAAAATATTTGTAATTATATTTTAAATGCAATTAATATTTAATATTCATATATAAATTACGATTAATATAACCACATTCAATATATTACACACATATTATAAACATATATATTATTATGATTTGATTACATTTTCTTATAATAATAATTTATTAATTTCAATCAACATATACAAAAGATTATTAATATTAATTATATAAATATTAAATATTAATTATTAATAGAATTTATTTGATTTATTAAAAAAATATTATTAATATTTAATTTTTAATTTATGTACAACAAATTATTTTTATTTTAAATAACATATAAATGTGTTCGGTCTTCTTCTGGAAGAAAAGAATTAGTTAATAATTTTCAAAGAAGTGTATTTATTTGTTTTTATTTTATGGTATTACTTTTAATTAATTTTCGAGCCAAACGAAATATTTTCTAATAAGTATATACACAATATAGTTAATCGTAATCGTAAATTTGAATTTTGATTTGAACTTGTTATCAATATAATTTATTAAAATAATTAAAGTTTATTTCTGATTTTTCGATATAGTTTGTCCTACCGCAAAATTCCCTTTTTATGTATTTTCCATTTGCATTCATTGTATAATATTTAATATTTATCAATAAAAAAAACTTTAGAAATTAATCAAAATCCATATCAATTGATTGGCTGGTAATATTATTTTAATTTTTTAGGTTGTGATAAATTGATTATTCAAAATTGGTTTGCAAATTCATAGCACAATTAAAAAAAAAAAAAAAAAATAATATGGAAACTAAGCGGTAAGTGTATATATTGATTTGTGATATGATAATCGTGACAAAATTTAAATCATTGGTTATCCTTTTGATAAAACCCATTTCTCTTAATTATACGTATAAATTAAATTAATTAATATTTTATTATTCCACTTTATTTTAATTTTAATTTTATTTTTTGTCAATTAATTTTAAAATCTACTCTTGTTATTATTATTATTATTATTAATTAAATAGTATTTATTTTAACATATATGTAAACCTCTACTGTTATCATATTATTTAAAAAAAAAAAAAATGGTGTTATCCTTTTATATATATTTATAAATAAATTTCAGAAAATATTATTTCATGTTATAAAAATTATTAATTATTATTATTTAAAATATAATTTCATTATCATTAAATATAATTACAGATAAGATTTATATAATTATTTATAAATTTCATATTATTTCTTTATTGATGATGATTGGTTGATTTGAGATTATAATTATATTTTTATTTATTATATACGAAACATGAAAATGTTCTTTAATTATTAATTTTTATATATATATTGTAAATTGTAATATTAAATTTTCAATTTTATAAACTATGAACTATTTACTATAAAATTTTATGGAAAATAGAAAACAATTTTAAGGAAAGAGATTATTTTAACTTTTTTTTTTTGCTCTACAGAAACCACACGTATAAATGATTGATGAGGTATTATTAATATTCATATTGATATTGTGTGTGTATTATTAATAAATTAATTAATTTTATAATTAAATTTTCCTGTATAGGTATATAAAAAAAAGGTTATAGTTAAAAATACATTCTTAATTTCTTTCGTAGTGAAATATTTTAAAAACATTGAAATTTTTTTTTAATAATTATTTTCATACTACTTTTTATTTCTTATATCGATATTAATATGATTAATTAGATTAATTAATAAAATAAAAAAGAATAAAATATATTACAAAACAGGATTCCGGCACCCATACTACTATTCTGTAATTAACTGAGCGGAGCTGTAACGGATTATCGAAATCTTCAAAAAAGTTGTCTTGTATCAGACCATGCAAAAATAACGTATATGTATATTGGGGAGAACACAATAATTGGTATTATCGTTTTAGTAACTGATATTATAATGGCCTTTGGATGTTTTTTATAATCACAAGTTGAAACTTTTTTATCTATAAATATTTCTTTATTTAAATACCAGCAAGTATTTAAATTTATTTTTATTAATACTTATAATAATTTAATTCTGTATTATATCTATTCAGCTCAACTATTATCTTCTTAATTATACTTAACATCACAATTAATCTATAAATCGATTTACATATATTTCTTTATTATATATATATTATATATTATATATTATTCATTATATATTACAATATATAATGTCATAGACACACCATCGTATTTTCACGCCACAGGCCCAACAGGATTGAAATATGTACTTCAATATTTGATCATTACCATTGCAATTTACCGATATTGATTCAATGTTTAAATGTTTTGTCGCCATAATCTTATCAATATAATGATATTTATTTTATACTTAATTTATAAATTGGATAGTTTCTAATTTTTTAATATTGTTTGGAAATCATAGCTGGTGTGTACATATAATAAAAAAAAAAAATATATGCGCAAAACGTCTACATATTGATATAACTTTCATATTTTAATGAAATTGTGTTGCGTCTTAACCACTCAAAAGAAATTATATGGCTAGGTAAGGAATACTGGTTGTTCCATTAAATGTATGTCTTCGTGTGTGTCCTACACACGAATGATATTAACTGCTATTTTTTTTTTTACAGAGAATCGGACCATCATTTGGCTCTCTTTTGATGCCACCACTACCGAGTGTTAAGCAAGCTTTTAACATTTTACACCTATCATCAACGTGAACATGACATTATTTTCTTTGTTATTTAGTATACTTTATTTTGTTATTTCAATTTTATATCCAATAAAATTGTCTTTAAAATTAGATAAAATTGTTTATGATTATGTGGTTTGCTTTTACTGTGAACAATCGTTAAATATATTTTCACAACAATACATCAAAAAAGAGTAATTGTGTTTTAACACGTTAATTGCCATGTCAGTCATATGTGTCTTACGCTAAGAAGTTCTACATGAGTCATGTCAGACATATTTGTCTGACGTACGCGATCTAATAAAGTTATCATGGCTCATGTGAAAATTTTTCTGATATCGTGGCGATTAACGTGTTAATAAACGTGAACACATAAAATCATATTGAATATATATTATGTTAAATTATGTTCACGTTGTTGCTTCACATTCAAATGTAAAATGGTATTCCGCAAATATTATCACGCAGTAAAAAATGTAATGTGAGTGTTTTTAACACTGATTACCAATTTGACTACAATGATAGTGTTACACTGCTTAACTAAACCAAATTAGTTAAAAATCAAATTTTTAATTCAAATGTTAAGTGTCTTATATATATATATATATATATAAGTATATAACGCATGTGATATTTTAAAGATGGGCCAAGTAACGTATACATGGCGTATAAATGTAATTGGCGATGCCGAGGCGCAGAGTAAAACGTAAAGATTTTGGGTCAAATTAGAACAATATGGTGCTATTTTATTGGCGATTCCTCACAGTGAAACAGAAATTAATGAATGTAATTATAGTTGAAAAAGCGTAGAAATCATGCATAGTTACAAAGAATTTAGAAAAATAATATTAACATTCTACTAATTATCTTATTTTTAATATTAATAATCTAACATTAATTATTTATATAATACTTATATTATATATATTATTTGAAATATATTATAATAATAATTTTATTATAGTATATTTGATAATTTTTCAAGTTTTAATAAATTTCTAATCACAAAATGTATACTTTTTACTTTTATATTTATATATTTCTTATCCATATTTAAATATATATCCCCATCATATATATTAGTTTTTTATTTTTTTATAATTATATCACATACTGTGTACAGACTCACAAACGATCGAATTTGCATTATGCATACATTTGACTATTTCGAATCTATTGGGATACATATTGCCCGGTAACCCGGTATCATGTTTTTTTTGTTTATTATATTCATACACATATAAAATATAGTAAAACAATAAAACTAAAAGGCTAAAAAAAAAAGTAGATTATCTACTTTTCCGTTACAATCTGTATTGTATGAAATCGCCATACATAAACGTGTTTAGTTTATAGCTCAATTGGTTTAAACATATGCTAGAAATTGATTTGAATCAATTGTATATACAAATTTTAAATAATTACTTTAAAAAAATCTACCCGCTGTGAGTCTATGGGCATATAAACTATTAATTAGTATGTGATTGTATTCATTTAATATTATTATTGTTGTTATTGTTATTGTTATTGTTATTATTATTATTATTATTAGTATCATAGAAAAAACAGTCGAAAAGTAAAAAATAAACTATATAGATTTTGGTTTTTTTTTTTTAAATGTAGATACAAAAATTATTTTCTTCTTTTCAATCTATAATATATTATAAATATTGATCATTTTATTAATCATTTAATTAATTTTTGTTTTTTACTTATTTACGTACGTATATGATGTGCGTATTGCAATATTATTTGATTTTATATATTTTTATATGTATTTTGTATAACATCAATATTATCGTATTATCGTATTAAGAAATTACACATGAATTACGTTTACCACCAATATGTTGTTCTTGTATTTTTTGTAAATGTTCTAATTGTGATTGGGACGGAACATGTACTGATGATGCCGGTGATATTGATGAATGAGTTGGTGTATTTGAACCAATTTGATTTGGTGGTAATGATTGTCGACGACGTCTACGTAATGCTGGACTTAAATTATATTTTATTTTTGCTTGAACTAATAGTTCTTTAAATATCTATAGAAATTGTAATGATATAGAAAATTAGTAATTTTATAAGATAAAGAAAATAAAAAAATTGGAAAATTATTTCAATTAAACACTAACCTTTGTTATATTATGATTATTTTTAGCCGATGATTCAACAAAACCATTTTCCCAATCAATATTAACTACAGTTTCAGTTGTTTCAAAATCAATCTAAAATTTAATAATAATAATATAATAATTTAATTAATTTTATATATAATTATATGTGTAGGAGAAAATTCGTACGGAATGCCATCATAATAAAAAAGGAAGTAATATATATGTAATAGTATCCACACAAACAAATATCCATTCTTTATAATTTTACCATTTATGTCAAAAGAAAATTTAAAATTAAACATTATTATTCCGCACACTAATGTTATGCTGTCCAGGCTCTCTTATCCCAATATAGCAATAATAACGTATCCATGATATATATGATATGATAAAATACATTTTATTCTAGTAGTTTTTTCCCAATATTCCATATACAATTATATATTTTAGAGAAAATGGAAAATGTAAGTAATGTTGATCGACAAAAATATGAAAAGCTTTTTTTATTTTCCTTAAACATATAAAGCTTCTGCACAATATTTCATATATTGTGAATTAAACTTACAAATAATATACGTGCCCTTAAATCATATTACATTTACATGATTTGATAAGTTTCCGGAATGAAAATATATATTCAATATAACTTTCTTTTAGGTCCACAAACTGTTTTTATAGTTGAATGTTGCCAAGATATTCAAAATAATGTTAATTCGACTTCTTCATTTCATGTAAAATCTTTTCATTGGAGCCATTTCATTAATATCCTAAATCTGGAGAATATATGGTGAATATTTAACCGATTCCCAAACAAAGTCATTAAATTTTGTCTATGCCAGAGAAATAGATTAATTTCACTTTACTAAATGCAGTCGAAATTCAGCAATTAATATATCACTGTATAACATTCTCCCGTTATTGTTTTACCTTTTTCTAAATAGTCTGCGAATATATCATCACACGTGCATCCCAAGCAACAGATGAAATAACCGTTGCCAGTTGATTGTTGTGTTTTTAAATTTTAAGGTAAATTTGTTCGATCAGATAACACTGAGTCTGCACATGATGTGTATATGATTCGGGTGGTGTGTATCATATATATGAACTCATATTACATCAACAATTATGAATTGACGCAGAGATTCATATGGATTACGCTTAAAATTTATAGTGTTTTGAAGTTGTTACAATAGATTTTTGATCAATTTTTAACAAATGCCACAAACAAATGGTGCCAATAATTTTTTCATATGAAAATATATTCATGTAAAATCAAATGGGGAAACGTAATTTTGAAATGTTTTCGATATTAATAATCTCATTCTCACTCAACGTCACACCACTTCGATCTTTTCAAAACGTTAACATAAGAGTTTTTTTATTCATTTTTTGTTGTTGTCATATCATACAGCCTGAATGTTATATATTGTGTTCATAGGATCACGTTTGAATTCAATTATGCCAATACCGAGTTGTTTTGCGATGGAGCATATTAGTACAAAATCTATATTGCAAATCATTGATTTTTTGCGAGTTTAAGTCTTTCAAAAATTGAAGACTGCACGAATTTCCACGGATTTCTCTATTATTTATCATCGATGAAATGACATGAAATTTTAACAGCAGTCGTTTTTACATATTCTACTTCTCGCATCGATACATGTCGATTCCAAAAACTTATCAAATCATTTAGTATACTCGAGGTATAACAAAATTTTAAATCAAATTCATTGTGAATATAATATATTATAATTTGATTATACTATTCAAGTTTATAATTAAACATTGTTATAAAATTAATTAAATAATCTCATTTAAGTTTTTCATTAAATAAAATAAGAGTAATTGCATCCTATACAATATAAAAAAATGTAAATAAACGTAATAAATCATTAAAAATAAAAATAAAACACATTAAAAATATCCAATTTATTTACTTAATTTAAAAATCAAATCGCATTAAAGGTATTGTGTGTGTACCAAAAAATAAATGAAAATGATTTTGTAAAAGATGTTTATTTTATTTTATTTGTTTCCCTCTTAATGAATGTATTGTAAATAGGAATGATAATAAAATACCGAAACACGTTATAATTTGGTCACATATTTAAAATTCAATTATAGCCATTATTATTATTATTATTATTATTATTATTATAATTATAATTGCAGTATATACGAGTGAGAATATGTATTTACATAATAAAAGTGCTTGTGATATATGGTACATATAGCAAAAACTCATACTTATATAGACACAAGTCAAGAATAATTGAATTTTAAAGATGTGACCAAGTTTTTTTTTTAATTGTACATTTGTTTTTTTGTAGAAGAAGAAAAAAAAAACAGCTTCTTTTGTTGTATTATCTAAAAAAAAAAATAAAAATTTTCTTTTAACAACTTGACATTTATTTTATTCTTTTTTCTTTTCTTTTTTTTTTAACAACTTGTAATTTTGAATTTTCTTTTCTATAACTTTTGAAATATGATATGAATTATAATTAAATTTAATAATACATTCAAATTCAAACAAATCTTTATATTTTGAATTACAATGCATATGCATACGGCCGCTGGAATGGAAGTTTCTTTACAATATTATATACTTCTCAATATCACCAATCTATATGTTCATAATATATATATGTAAATATATAATAATACAGAAATATATTTGAGATATCGGTATGAGAAAATTATAGACGTAATGAATTGAATAAGACAAATGTGTATTCGTGTTTGATGAACGTTTTCACATATAATAAATCAGGTTGTTTACTAGAAAAAAACTGGAATATTACCACTCACTCCTGTACACCTGTTTCTTCATTGTGAAATCATTAATGCACTCATTATTAACAAAGGTTTCAATGCAAACTATTTCCTCTGCATTCATATAGCCTTTTTTTTTTTTTTACATAGTGTCTATTAATCAGTATCCTTTAATTTTATAAATATCGAAATGAAGTGGATTAAAATATAATTTGACTAGAGTTCAGTTCACTAAAAACATATTCTATAACTGTGGGGCTCTTCATAGCATAAAGCTGATGTGTAATTTCTGATGAGAAGACTCCAATCAATTGCAAAAAGTGGGTCTCCAAATCGTTTCTCTGTCTCTCAGGATTTCCAAAAATCTGTTTGTAGCATTTTACCATAATAAAACATATGTTATAGTAAATGCCTTTATATATTATAAAAACAAATGACACGTATTTAATATAATATCGATATACCGCAACGGTGTATATAAGAAAATAAATTTAACCAAAAAACCAACATAGGAGCAGCAAACACACATGTACCAAATAATATCCGATATAATATAATTATTATAATAAAATATATTTGTTAAATTAGGTTTGAGAAAAAAAAAAAAAAAACACACTGAGGAAAAACTAATAATATGAATTAATATATTGGTCCATTATTATGTACCAAATATAATGACCTATATATACCATATTTCTAATACTAAATACAATCAATAATTTATATGATGTGTGTGTGCGGTTTTCTTGCACAGTTGGAAAATAAAATAACTTCTTTATAAGATCAAAATTTTTATACATAATTATTAATATAGTTATTTTGATATTGAATTCAATGTGTATACATTTTATCGTTATTATTATTACTCGTCGCATATATCAATTTTATGTACACTATAAATAATATCTCATTAAATAAAAAATTATTAAAACGTGTGTGTTTGCTGAATATATGCGGAAAAAAACAGGGTATGACCCCGGTTTGTTATTTACACAGGACAATTAAATTGTCATTTTATTGCAGCAGCTTATAAACTGATTGTCTCGAATCGATTGCATACAATGGGAAATATTAATTAATTTTTCAATTGTTATTTTAATATTGCACATCTATTTTTATATAGAATTAAAGAAACATCTAACTTTCACGATAAATGCAGATCAATTTGTGAATTGTTATAGTACCGTGTGGAGTAATTTACGAACTCTGACTGTAATGAATATTTGTTAGATGCCGCCATAATCCAACACTTGCGAGGAACATAACTTCATTTACATAATGTTACCAATTGACGTCAATTATTACTAATTATTATTAAAATAGACACGTATGTCAACATACTAGAAATATTTAATTTTAAATATATATGTTATAAAATGTTGTTGCAAGGTCACTGTAATGTGGTAGCCATCAAAAAGTGCAGAAAATACGATGTCGTATCAACGTTCTTCTGCATTGTCTGCTCTGGGTATTACACTTATACAAATAGGCACACGTTTAAAATTACAACATAAACGCTATGTATATATATTCTTCATACATCCCCATATATTTATTGTACCATGTAATATAGGATCCGAAAATAAATAATTTCAATATTCACATAATCTCTATTTCAATATTTACCATTTATAATTATATTATTTTTATTATTCTTATTGGCCATCATCATTTATTTGATTATAAAAATATTGAGACATGATGATTTCAATGTATATACAAATACGTATATTTACAAAAAAAATAAAATGAATTGATCGTAATTTTTATTTATACATATAGCTATTTTACGATAAAAGCAATTGCTTTTGTCAAAATCATATAATGGTCAGAATGTATTAAATTATATATTATATAGTAATATAAAAGAGTAAAAAGAAAATTCCATTGATAATCCGTGCATTAAAGCATTAAGTATTAAGTGTATATATCTTAATTCTACAGCATTATGTGGTCAACAACAAACGGTCGCACATTACGTTTATTTTATTGTATATATATATGTACATAGACATGGCTATGCCCTTGGCTTACAATCAATACATATATATATATAATATTTTATTGGTATTACAAGGCAACAATTTTAAAAACTTATAACTTTTTCCATTTATTTAATTTGGAAAATATATAGTAAATTTTAAAGAATATATAAATATTGTACAAAATTCATTCATTCATTCAATTTACCATTTGTTTGTCGTTTATATACATATAATAAAATATGGAGTTGAGTTTCTGGCTATATTCAAAGTATAACAATGTCTGTACACACACACACCACACCAACAAAGTATAGACTAATAATTCATATAAAAATAATAATGGAATTAATGAAATTTGTAGATTTCGCCGCATAAATTCCACCTGCAACTAACTTCCCTCGATATTATAATAACTGTCTGGCGAGATTTGTTTGTATACGGCACATAGTTTCTTATACCATATATATATATATATATCACCCTGTATATATGGTATTTGTATATTTATTATTATAACATAGTTCAGATACATAGCCTATATATATATATAGGATAGATAGATAGATAGATAAAAGGACATTTCTAAACATTGTATACATTTTTCACATTATACAGAATACAAAAAGTTTGTTTATATATGTTCTTGTATATATTATTACATACATACATTGTACTTTACCTATCCTATCTAATATATATAAATACCATATTATATGTATAGCTAAATTGTGGTATTTTTTGTCATCTTTTGAAGTGGACAAATAATATAAAAACAAATACACTTAGGAATACATACGACATAATATACACAAACACACACAAAATAAAAGGCATATACAATATATAAATTTGTATCATATAAGAAAAGAAATATTATTTTAGAATAATTAGTTTGTTTTTTTTTAATTTTAACATAATTGTACAGGAGACCTATATAAATATATACAATAGATAGATAGATAGATAGATAGATAGATAGATAGATAGATAGATAGATAGATAGATAGATAGATAGATAGATAGATAGATAGATAGATAGATAGATAGATAGATAGATAGATAGATAGATAGATAGATAGATAGATAGATAGATAAAAGGAAATAAGGAAAATGTTCAGACAGATTTTATTGTTGTATTTATAACAGATAAAAATCATTCAAATTATAGATAAATATTATAGAGTAAGCAAAAAAAAAAAAAAAAAAATTGGCGTACACATACCTCTCTTAAATCACAATTTTCATCAACCAAATCAATTTTATTGCCAACAATAACAATTGGTACCGGTGTTGATGGTCCTTTTGTTTCCAAAATTAAATCTCTTATCAATTTAACTTCTTCATATGTTGAAGAATCGGTTACATCATAGACTAATAAAAATGCATCAGCTGATGATATTGATAAAGCTCGCATTGCCGGAAACTATATTAAAATTAAATGATAAAAATAATTAATTTATATATTATTATTTTTGTCGAGAATATACGCTGGAGATGATCCACCAACGTGTAACATAATTGATGTAATATTTTAATCAAAATACTGGGTGATAAAAAAAATTAAGGACATGATGTCTTCCATTTTGGGGACAATCTAGAGAAAATCTGTCATAATGTCGTTGTTTTGTATGAACATATATAGAGGCAGGTATTTTATTTTTCTTAATATATAAAAATACATATCACGTTTTTTATTGTTTTTTTTTTTGGAAAATCCATTTTCGTACACAAAAGGAAAAACAAAATAAAAAAAAAAGTTAAAAATACAATTTTTTATTGTTATAATACAATTTAAAAGGAAAAAAAAAATAAAATTCATTGAAAGAACTAATAAAAATTCCATTAAAAAAAACAAAAAAAAAACGACATATTTGTAAAATCAAATAAATTGAATACCACAAAATCTAATTTAATTTTGAAATGATGCTCGCGACAAAGGTTGAGATGCTTTTTTTTTGCTGTTGTAATAAATCGCATTTATTTATTTATTTATTTATTCATAATTTGTTTGTTTATTTGAATTGAATGGTATTGTGGTGATTGTGTTTTGGTTAGTTATTATACGAAATTGAATATATTATTTTTGAATCTCATCTTTGATGAAACATGTTCCATGTTTAATGTAAACGTTTTATTAATTGATGCAAAACAGAATGATATTTACCAGTAAAAACACAAGCATATTTGCATATTCGTAACATTTTGATGGTATATAATTTTATTATTATTGTGTGAACGAGGATAGAGATATTGGCACAGTATACCTTCTTAACTAAAAAATAACTTACTTTAGTCAATCACATTGATTTTAATAGTAAGATTTTATATGGGTTATATTGAATGTGAAATATGCATAACCAATCTTCATCTTATTTATTGTTGTTGGTAAGGTCTATAATGCATTATGATGCACTTATACGATTCAGCGAATAATTTCTTACGATATGCATTAAAAGATTTTCATTATACTGATCCTTTTCGAGCGGTTATACCTTTTTATGAAAATAAACTGTTTCTGTTAAACCCTTCACTTTTACTTTTACTCCACCAAAAACTATATGTTTATTATTTACAATGCACTTTTAGTGAGACTAAGAATAATGTAAGATAATTAATAATTTTTAAATTAAACATTTTTTTGTATAAACATTAATGTGCGAAACACTGCACAATCTCAATCTCAGACACATTATATAGAAATTAATAATATAATATAATCTGAAATTATTAAATTAATATTAAATATATACTTTAAAATTTTATACTGTGATTTTGTTTTTATATATATCTATGCGTACAATACCTCAAATGAACCAGATGTATCCAATATGTCAAGTGTTAAACTAACACCAGAAATTGAAAATGTACCCTGATGCATTTCTTCAACTGTTCGTTTATATTTTGGTGAAAATTTATTATATAAAAATTGTGATATTATTGATGTTTTACCAACTTTTGCAGAACCCATAACAACAATTTTATGACGCACATGATTAGCACCAATTGCATCATCAGTTTCATTACGATGTACTCTACAAAGATTAAAAAATTTTATAACATTAATAATTTATTTAAATTTTCAATATAATAATAACGATCGAAAATCAATCAATATTATTTTGTATTTGCATGGTAAAAGATCTATGCTAAAAAAAAAACGATATTACGTGCAGATGGAAAACAAATTCATTTAATCATTGCATATCAATAAATAGATATAAAAATCAATATAACATTGTAATTGTAATAAATATTGTAGTATATCCAGAATATAATATATAAATTGTAATGTTATGGTTAATTTTAATTAAATTATTTTTTTCAATCGTTGACTATACTATAATTTTATATGTACAACAAAATACCTTTTTAATAAATTTATCCACGTTTTCTTTCTTACAATATATATATTATATATTTATATGTAAACAATTTCCTATCAAATCATCTATATACTGAAACTGAAGTTTTTCATCATCAAACACAAAAAATAAGGAAACATAAACAATACTTTTGTAATACGAATAAGGAAAATTATATCGTATAAAAAAAAATATTAATTAAAAAATTAAGTGCGGCTGCTTATAATCGACTATAATACAAATATGGTACATATAAATGTAAGTAATGTGTGTAAATGTGTAACAAGATAATAAATTAAAATCATCAATCCTTAATAAAATGTTTGTATTTTATATAGAAATAAATATAATAAAACATAAAATAGAAAAATTTTTCAACCGTAAATATTTGCCATATTTCTTAAATCAGTAAAAAAAAAAAATAAAAAGGATGACGAAAGAAGTTTTTCAAAAAGATAAAAAAAATTATTATCGGTCAAGTGTATAAGCATATTTTATTTTATTTTTTTTCTTCCTTCTGCTAGGACATAAATCAAGACAATATATATATGTACTATAAAAACATGTTCACGCACACAACATTTTTTAAGCACATTCGCCTACAATGAAACTCAAAGTTTACAGAAAATAAAATATAAAAAAATAAATACTATATAACAAAGAAAGGATATTCTTTTGATGAAAATGTAAAACATATAAATACTTTTAAACTCACTGATCGATGATGATAATAATTAAATCAATAATATATTAAAATTGTTCCGCTTAATTATATTTTATCTTTTATAATTTAATAATAAGTTTTCTTTAATTAAAAACGATCGTTCTTATTTTTTTTTCCATATATTTATATAATATGAATTCATACATCAATGAACTTTTTTATAATATATGTCGGGACCAAACTGATTGTTTGAATCGTATATAGCAACCACAAAAGGAATACCTCATCTAGTCCTACAAGAATTGTTAATGTTGCAACACATTATAAATGTCATTAGAGATGTAAGAAAAAAACTTAAATCACCGCCGCAGGTAATCAATCAAATTATTTCAGGTGTCTACAAAATGTCGTTCAATCAAATAAAAACCAACAACTCGTTCATACTCGTCGTGTCATCATTCATTCCTATTATATAGTATATTTAAAAATGATAATTGACAAGGATACCACCATGAAGATTTATACAAATTTTATTGTTTTCATTCTTTCTTCAAATATTTAGGAGGTGCAGCAAAAAACCATATCTATCATATGATGCATTTCCATACACGAGGCTATGGTTGAAACAATCCGGTGTCTTATAATCGCATCCTGAAAGTGTTAAAAATAATAAATCATGATAACTATATACCTATTATATGTAACATGTGTATTTGGTATACGAATAACAAGTTGTACGCGGTCACCCAAATATTGTCAAAACAATCAAAATCAATAGATTGAGATGGCTTGGACACGTAGTACGCATGGCGGAGGTGCGTGTGCCGAAAAAACTGTTAAATGGTAAACCAGAAGGTAGAGCCGGATCTAAGATCTATGGCGAGATGGCTAGATGCAGTAAGCTGTGATATAAAGATCCTTAAAATTCGGGATTGAAAGACATTGACTGCGCGGATAGGTCAGGTTGGAAAAGCGTGTTGGAGAAGGTTATAATGCCATGGAGTAAGTAAGTAATACTGTAAGCACACATATCTATATTATAACGTATATGTTGAACAATATACAGAATATATATACAATATTAATATAAATCATAAAATACACCCAGAAGACCTTTCACATTAATCTAACTCACAACACAACTTACAACTATTCATATGTTATGCATTGCATATTTCTATATACATTAATCATATGTGAAATAAGACAAATATTTTTTAGCATATGTTTTTTATAGGTAAATTTAAAACTAACAAAACAAAAAAACCAATGGAAATAAGTTTTAATATTATAAGAAAATACATTTGCCTTATGCCAAATATTTTGTTTTATTTATTATTATATTATTTCTATGAGCAAAAACTATTTTCCTTTTCGAATTTTTTTGGTTGATTTAAAAATAAAAAACAAACCAAAAAAAAAAAGGATAAAAAGGGAAACGACGACGTGTCATGAATATACATTACTCATTTTATATTATTATATTAAAGGTGAGAATTTAGTTTACCTATATATTTATGAGTGAGTATTTGTTGTAAATCGCATTTTAAAGTTTAAAGTAAATTTATTTATACGTGCAACTAAAATTATTTATTATACGTAATTGCAGCGCCAGAAAAATTAGAACTGAATTGTGTATATATGGAAAAATAATAATAAAATTTTAATTTTAAATTGTGGCAAATATGAATTCGACACATCTACATAAAATCTAAAGAAAATGCTTTCAGTTTTACGTTCCATCTGTAAGTGTCGGAATTCTCATATATCCATTTAAGCGGTATGTTTTTATACAGATTTTCTATTCAATATATGGTACACAATGTAAAAAAAACCACTTGAAATCATCGATATTATTGTTTAGCTTATAATTCTATTATAATTTTTGAATAAATTATTGCTAAATAAACCATATATCCAAATCAGTGCTAATTTTATAATGAATTTTTAGTATTCTTAAAAATATGATATATTTATTTAAGCAATATTTTTTGTGTGTTTCATCTATATATAAGTTGATTATAAATTTTGAAAGGGAAACACAAAAATGTAAATTAATCTGTATCTTAACAAAAAAAATAAATAAAAAAATAATGTTATTGATACGTTGAATAATTTGAATAATTTTAATCTTTACAAAATAGCAGCCGTTTGTCATATTTATATATACAATGCCGGTTATATTTCTCTCTCCGCTTGAAAGTTATATGAAAATTTTTTCGGTAAAAAACCAGAGACATGACATATTTTTCTCGTAAACTTACTTAAATTAAACAACGTGGATAACTAAATGTGGCGATGCTCTGTCAATGGAAGGGTTAAATAAAATTCATGTCAATATATATATCAATATAAAATTAATATACCAAAACTGTAATTAAGATTAAGATTCAATTATTAAAAATGGAAAATACACATCCTTTTTTATATAGAATATATAACTTAATATATATTTTACATATAATATCATAATTTGAAACATTATTTCCTTTTTTTTTATCCATTCTGCTGCTGCTACTACTACTGCTACTACTGTATCGAATTATATTAGCCATACAATACACACACAACACAATATAAATATGCATATCTAAATCAGTTTTATCTTTATATATTATAAATGGTATAATTTAAGGATAAATGAATGACATTTCAATTTTCTATCAGATAGACAAAAATTGATAAAGGGGGTTACAATCTTTAAAAATAATAATATTATACTAATTATAGTATAAAAGTATATTTTAATAAATGAAGATTAATTTTCTTTCAAATTATAATCGCTTATCGATATTATTTTTATTTATTTTTCATTCTTCATTTTTCATATTTTCAAATGTTCTTTTTATTTTGTCTATATAGAATTTATACGAAATCGTTTATTATCTCTTATAATATCAATATATTATCTATATCGATATATTGTATAGATAAAACTGATGTATAAATATATATATATATCAATATTGAATTAATTAAGAGTCATAATATAAATAATATCAATAATACGAAAAAAAATTCCGAATATATTATAACTAGCAATTTTTAAAAATCTGTCTCTGAACACATTTTTAGCTATTCGTTGTTAAAGATGATTGTAATTTTAGTTACAAATATATATATAAAAATAAAGAAAATTTGGAGTGATTGGCAATAGATTTAAAGTATTTGCAAATTTACATTATAACGTGGATTATACATAATTGTTGACAATAATAATAATAATAATAATAATAATGGATTGCATGCAGTGTCTTTAAAGTATATTTTTAAAATCATCTATAGATCGTTACCAGATCAATGATATTTTAAATGATTTATATATATGTATGTATAGATCATTATCAATTAAAAAATAACTTTAAAATTCATGTAACAAAAGAATTTTCTTAACCATTTGTTTGTGGTTAAATAAATATAATTTTTACTTTGATTTGAAATCTTATACACAATATATACTTTTCGCGTATATATCTTTTATATTTATTCTAAATTATATTTTGTTTGATATGTTTATCTTATAATTTTATAAAGACAATAGTGTTCATATTGTACTAAACATATGGTGTATCTGTATACAATTGAATATTCTATAATTAATATATATATGCTTTTGTTGTCAGACATATAATAGAATATATATCATGAAATTATGTATATAATTTTAATAATATAATACAATGTTATTAAGTTAACAATTGCTATATAGAATATATTATATCCGCAATAATATTTGTATATAAAAACTTAGAAAATACGAGTAATATTAGGTTGTCAACTATCTCCCTTCCGCCTTTTTGCTCTTTATTCAATGCTTTATAAAAAGTGTTACAGTAATCGGATTTAGTTCAAATATGCGCCGTTTTGTTCGATAATCTGTTTCCATCTAGACTGCAACTTCATAATACCTCCCTCGTAGAAGCCCCCCTCCTTATTTGCGAAGAACTCGGACAGCCACTTTTCACAAGCCTCTTTTGAGATCAACTTTACACCACCAAGGGCGTTCGCCATGGACAGGAACAGGTGGTAATCACTTGGCGCTATGTCCGGGCTATATGGTGGATGCGATAAAACCTCCCATCCGAGCTCCCGTAGCTTCTGACGAGTCATCAACGAAGTGTGTGGTCTGGCGTTGTCCTGGTGGAAAACTACACCCTTCCTTTTGGCCAATTCTGGACGCTTCTGGTCCATCGCCTGCTTCAAGCGGTCCAGTTGTTCGCAGTAGATGGTAGAATTAAGCGTCTGGCCATATGGGAGCAGCTCATAGTGGATGATTCCCTTCCAATCCCACCAAACACACAGCAAAACCTTCCTGGCCGTCAATCCCGGCTTGGCCACTGTTTGGGACGATTCACCGGCCTGCGACCACGACCGTTTTCGCTTGATATTGTCGTATGTGATCCATTTTTCGTCGCCAGTCACCATCCGCTTCAAGAATGGGTCGAGTTCGTTCCGTTTCAGCAGCATTTCGCAAATGGAAATTCGGTCCATTAGATTTTTCACTGTTAATTCATGTGGCACCCAAACATCAAGCTTTTTTTTGTATCCAGCCTTCTGCAGATGGTTTAAAATGGTTTGGTGACTAACTCCCATCTCCTGGGCGATGTCACGAGATGCCACATGCCGGTCTAACTCGATGTATTCCATGATTTGATCGGTATTTGTCGTCACAGGTCTTCCGCCGGCTGGCTTATCCATGGTGTCGTTTTCACCGGCTCTGAATCGTCGAAACCATTCCTCCGCGGTTCGAAGTGATAGAGTACCATCCCCCAAAACACCATTAATCTCACGGAACGTTTCTCTAGCGGATTTGCCTTTAACGAAGGAAAACTTTAAAATAGCGCGAATTTCGGCGTTAGTGAACTCCATGTTTACACGTCTATAACTGTTGAACGCAATATCCAAACTAATCATACATAGCGTCGTTTTGTTTGTTATGTCAAGAGCTTTCAAATTATGTACAGTGTTGCCAGATACGAGCTCTGTAGCGCTTTGTACATAGCCGCGAAATTAAAAAGACAAAAAGGCGGATATTTGACAACCTTATATTATATATTTTTCGTGTCATCAATTTATTATAATGTAATATTATATTTTAAATATAAAAGGTATAAACACAATTTATATATTCACAGATTTTAGATGTATTATATGGTATTGATGTTTTATCAATTTATTTTAAATTTAAATATACATATATATAGAAGGTTTTTAATTACACTTTACATATAATCTTATATAAAGTTATTGTAAATATAAACAGTGCGTAAAATACTAAATTCGAATCATTTGAATTATTAGTAGGAAAAACATTGGTATCTACATTTAGATTAACAAATAATAAAATTAGTGCAGCAATATATCATACAATTCACAGCAAATAAATTTGAAATTATTTATAATGAAAAATTTGTGAAAATATTATATATTATATTGAAATTGCAGTATACCTATATGAATCATAACCTTTTCTGTAAATGTGTCCCACCACTATATATATATGGAAAAAAGTAAAGGATGCATGTAATATATTATATAGAAAATTTAATTTTAAAAACTGCTGAAAATGATGGACTGTATCAATATATGGAAAATATTTAAAAAAAAGATTGTTCATTTTAATTTCCTTATAAAAAAAATATACATACAAAATACATTTCCTAATTATAAACGATACGGTAAACAGACACTGTGCATGTATTAGTCGATCTGTGAAATTTGTCGGATAGCCCAAGTAACAAATATTTAAAACCGCACCTTTCACCTTTTTTTTTTTGTTTTTGTTTTAAAATATTTATTACAACCATTAAAAGCACTTTTTTTTTTTTATAATAAAACCTTTCAGGTGGTTTTTTTTTTGTTTAAATTACACATATTTTTATATGCGAATGTTAAAAACGAAATAGCTATTAAAATGTAAGGGTGTATAGCTTTTCGTTAGGCAACCCATCAATAAAAGTTATTATTTTATATATACGCGTATGTAAAATGTGCATCCCTTTGTGTCGTGTATATATAATAAAACGAAACTTATATATACTTTAAAAATACTCTAAAAGTTTAAATCATAAATTTTTATGTATTATCTTTTATATATATATATATGTGTTTAATGATTTATGAGAGACCATCATATGGCATTATATATATATATATATTAATATAATATGACTACGTGTATATGAATATTATATGTATTTATATATATATATCTATTTATATAATAATAATAAGCGTATTGTGTATATGAATGAATATATTGTATAATAATAAAACCTATTAATCATAAAAGCATAAATCAAAATACATACTAACGTTATATTTTATCTATATGTTGTGTGAATTATATGTGAATATTAAAATTTAACTTTATTTTCGTTGTGTAAATACCAAAACACTAAGGAGGGGAGGTACTTAAGCAAAAACAATTTTTGGAAATAAATTATAAATATTGTTTGCAGCAGTAAGAAATGGCAGTAAGAAGTGTCAGGTGTGTTAATACGGTTACATTGTCAATAAACATCAGTGCAATACCAATGCGCTACTGAGTGAACGCCTTGTCACTTGTATTTTAGAGGGTGTGTAAATTAATACGATCGTTTAATGTATTGTGATTTTTTTATTTGGTTTACCACCGTATATTGTTGTGTTATTATATTAAAATCATCGCATCAAATTATCTTATTTCTAGTATATTAGTAGAACAGTAGATAGCATCTATATATTACAATACATTCGCATTATTTCTGTTTCGTTGCTAAATTACTATTACTGATAAATCATATCAAATGGTAAACTATATATAAAAACAATAACTAAGTAGTTATATTCAAAATATATGAATCATATCATATTCATATATACATATAACGTAAATATATATATAGAGACAATTTAACGATGATACAAAATATCTATATATAAATATTGATAATTTTCTTGTATTTTAATAACCCGGTATATAAATTAATAACAAAAAAAAGTGGTATTAATGCAATATTTCATATATATAAACTTTATCTTGTGCATTATCTAATAATAATATTCTCATTTTTTATTTATTTTTTTTTTTAAATTAACGACACTTTCTTAAGTACTTTATATAATATATTAGTACGAGTACATACTTTAATTTAATTGCTGCGGTTATAACTTATAAAACTCAATTTTCTATATTATATACAATATATATTTTGTTAGTAAACATAATTATTATAAAGAAAATTAAAAATTGTGTAGTCATTTATTTCTCTAATATATATATATCGTATATACAGAGAGAAGACACACACAATATGCAATATATATATTTTAACATCAATGACAATTGAAGCTAATTAATTTTTGGTTACATTATTATATGGTATCATTTGATAACGTTTTTTAGAGAAACAAGAATTTATTTTAACCAACTAAATTATTGTTGCCAGAAAAGTTATCTACGGTTTATATGCGCAACATGTTATATTGTATATACCATACACTATATGGAAATACAGTGATGGAAATTGTTTACGGTTGGGGTGGGATGGTACAACACAACTATATTATGATATAAATTTGAATGTAGATTCTGTAACACTGTTGTATGAGAACTTAATTAAAAATAATAATTTGATTCCAAAATTTAGATGATGGTTTATCATCTAGAAGGTAGAAATTGTTACAATATATATAAAACCAAGTTATCGGCAATAAATATACTTTGTAAAAAAAAAACGACCAGAATAAGCCAAAATTCTTAAGAAATTCATATGTTGGAAAATAATTTAAACAAACATCGGAACAATTGAATTCATATATTCACCGTACAGACATAATTGCTCCATCAGAAATATATTACATTTCTTATAGACATAATTTTAACCAAATATATGTTAATGCATATATACTAATATTTTTATTTCTGATCTTAACACTATGTCGACCATGCCATATTCATACACAATACCATGGTAATTATTATGGTCACAGTAAATCTATGTATTGTATATAGATTTTCTTGATAAACCGTATACAATTCAATTACAAATAAAATATATAATATTGTTAAAATAAAAACCATTCAAGCAAATTGGTAAAATGAAAAAAAAAATAGCAAAATTACCTAGATCCTGGAAGTTAATCAGTTAAACTTATCTACGCGAATATTAATACATTAAAATGTTCTTAATATACTGTAAAACTGCTATGCTCTCGTTAAACTTTCTCATTAGAAATTAATATATATAGAATCCGTTCCCATTATATATTTAACATTATCAAATATTATACAATAAAATTGATTATTTTTATTTGATAAGATGTTTTCCAGAAAATAATCAAGGAAACTGATCCAAGGTTATCGATATCGACATATATATATAGGAGCTGCGTTTACATTGTTCCACTATATAAATCTGCATTTAAATAGGTATATGGAAGAAAAACGACTACATTATCTATATTTAATGCCATATAATCAAAAATGTTTCAAATGTTGGTAACCCAACATATTTTATAAATTATATTTCTATCACTGTAAATAAATTCAATTGCGATATGGTAGATATAAAAATCTTTAGTCAACTTATATCTTGACTTGTGTTTATGTTATTATACTATTTTGTATTTGACAATTACTAAATTATATTATCTTGAATATTTTCATTCAATTTAAACAATGTCTATAAAAAATTACGCATATATACGAATAAATATATACTATACTCCTCCAACATATATATATGTTGTATACATATGTTTTTGAAAATATAGTATATAATATACACAAATTAGATACTATATTTCTTGAAATTTTCATTATACTATTTTATATATACAATATAAAGTGTACAAAACAAATATACTATTAATTTCATGGTTGAAAAATAATTAATTTTATAAAATTAATACATACACACACCATCCCCACACGACGATTATATACAATTCTATATTGTACAATATAAAACTTTAGATTTTCGTGCCGATCTTCAATTTAAATGGTTGGAAATAAAAAAAAAATTATATTATATAATATTAATTATTATATAGAAAAGTAGTTTTATATAGGCGTTCTAAAAATATAAACGATTTTCCATTCGCATTTCATGCCATGTAAAATTGTTGCCACCAATTAAAATCAATATATGAATTTGGATATAACTCCCTTCTTGCAAGGATATTATTATATAATAATATAAAATTAAAATATCAAAAAACCCATATTATATACATTTAATTTTATGTGGGATTAAAGAAAATATTGATAATTTTAAATTTTATATGTATAATAATATTGTTTTATGGATTTAATTGTAAGTGCAATGCGTGTAGAATATGCGTTGAACGTATATTCCAAATTTAGGTAATATACAAGATATTTCCACAAAATTATAATATGAAATTATTCTTGTACATATAAGAAAATATAAATATCATATTTATTTCTTTTTATTTCAACAAGTTACAACCTTTGTTATCTGTGAAGGATCTGCTCACAAAAAATATGAAATAATTCTAAGGAGGATCCCTACAAATTTTCATCGAAAATATACGGAAAATACAAAGACATTTTTTTATAAAAATTCATGGACAGGGTTGCACTGATCATATAAAATTCCAGCCTACATCCATATGAAATCCAAAGATATTTCTTATGGGATTAAAACTACCGTAGTAACAATTTGTCCGTACTTTGAGGAAATGAGGAAAATTCCCGCGGAAAACATTCACATATATTTTCCATAGAATATAGATATTTTGGAATTTTTCCAAAGAATGTCCATAGATTTAATATAATAGTATTTTATTTAGATCAATTGAAATATTTGTATTGTCAGGATAATATGTCCAACATATATCCCGTCGCAGATATTGTATTCATAATTTATTTTATCAATTATCCAAGACAGGTAGGTTCAAATTTTGTATATTTAGCTTATCATTACTCTTTTTAATTTATTTTCATAATTTTTAAAACAACCCAGTAACTCAAATCTATATATTGTATTTCCGAGAAATTTTGTAAGACTTTTCATGGAGGTTTTTTGTTTATGTTTACTACAAAAAAAATAATGCACAATCGATGAATTTTTCCCATCGTTCAGCATATTCATTCCGCCGTGCTCATAGAACTTCTGGTCTATCGGTAAAAAAAAAAACTGAATAAAACCGCATTTTATTCTGCTAATACGGACAGTTCACGGTTATTACTTGCCAAAATACATGAACGATGCAAAGATATTTTTATCAAAATCCATAGATCTGCTCACAAAAAATATGAATATAAATTCTATGGATATTCTGTGGTAAAATAGCAACGAGAAATACTGCTAAGAAGAATCCGTAGAAATTATCATCGGAAATATACGGATAATTCAAGGACATTTTTTTTCTAAAAATCCATGAACAGCGTTGTACTGATCATATAAAATTCCAGCGGACATCCGTAAGAAATTCATAGATATTTCCTTGGATTTAAACTACGGACTACTACATATAATGTGGAAATTTTACGGGCAAACTACGTACAGTGTTACTAGGGTACGTACTACTACATATAATGCGGGAATTTTGCGGACAAATTATATGGACAGTGTTACTATAGGGTACTAAATATAAAAGTTGAATCCAAGTATTTTTAATTATATGGAAAGTTGAATTCAAGTATTTTTAATTATATGGAAAGTAAATATATATTTATGACATCAATTAAAAAAAACGATGACTTTTAATTTTTCATTGCGTTTTCGATTTAGATCAAATTAATTGATACATACAATACAATATAAAAATGTCGTAAATCCAAAGCGTTTTTAGTGACATAAATTTATATGGTTTAGTTGTTATAATATTATATATATATACGAAATATGGTTTAGAAAAAAATTTACATAATTTACCTTTCTTTGGTATATTTTTATATTTATATTGGTATTGGTATTTTGTACGCGTAATAATAAATATATATGCTACAAAAAATATACATTGATGTGTATACACAATATAATATAATATAAATGTAATACTTACTTATCTCGTTTAGGTTTATCCTCAGGACTATCATCTTTCATAAAAGATGGTTGAAGGCTAAAGCGTCGTCGAAGATGTCTTCCTTTCATATTTATATATATGTATGTGAGATGTGTTGTGCCGTATACGTTGATATATAAATATGTTTATATATTTTTCTAAAAATTTTGTAAAATATATAAGTATTTATAATTTATATACAATTGAAAAGATGCTCGTCCAAAATATTTATTTATATAGATATATAAAAAATACGTGTATTTGAAGATATGTCTGTAAAATGAAATGAAAGAAAAAAAAAAATATATGTAATTTTTATGTAAAATTGTAAATTGATTGATTTTGCATATTTAGGAAAAAAAAAATAAATTGTAAATTAATTTTTTTTTTCCTGTTCTTCTCCTCTCTTATATAAATATACAAGAATTTCGTTTTGACATTACAATTTTTGATTGCTATTACATACAGTTGAATACTTTCACACAATCTATCTCTATATATATATGTATTATAAGAAAAGCAGAAAATTGAAAATTGTTTTGCTGTTCGTATAATACAGATTATTTACGTGCGAGTCTCTAAATATAATATACATATACCGCATATAATATATATCATTATAAAAATATGTACGTGTACATGTTAAGTATAAAAAAAAATGCGCCGGCAATGATTGTTGAACGAACATCAATGCTAATCTTATATATATATATTGTATATAATATCATTTGCCTTTCTAATGGAAAATGGTTATGTGTAATATGAAATGAATGTATATATTCTATATATATATAGATTAAATATATAGAGATATAAGATAATAAGTAATTCATTTTTTTATTTAAATTATATGGTACATACTGAAAAATTTTCATATAAATATATACGAAATAAAGAATAAATCATATATCATTAATTTGTACAATTTGTACATTGTATACATACAGTACAGTGTAGGCGCTTAGGTGGCACACGTTCGCCAACGATTTATTCACCACTAAAACCATATTTTCTTGTTCAATAATTAGCTTTTAATTATTCTACTTTGATTCTATCTGATATATGCTACTTATATATAAAGTTTTTGATATACTTCATGGTTTCAATGTTATTTCAAAAATCCGGCATTTTTATTAGTAAATTTTATTTTATTTCTGGTTAAAAATTTCCGAAGATTTTTTGGCAACCGCATATGCACGAGCTGCTACTGTATAACATATTTTAAATTATATTGTATATATGTAAATAATTATTAGTAATTTGCCTATGATTTTATTTCTTTTGCATTTTATTTCAGTATTATAGTAATTTAATTTAATTCTAAATTCTATTGAAACGGAAAAATTCTTATAATTTATATAATATAAATGAATAATCTTTGAAAATCTCACTCTATAATCTCTTGTCGTGCACAAATACACAAATGTATTATACAAATACTACGGTATGCCAGATATCATACTGAAATTACTATATTGCTGGAGTAAAAAAAAATAAATAACCAAAAGATATTGATGAATTTTATTGTTATTAATTCGAAACAATAAGGGTTTGGTAAATGATAACAAAACTTTTCCTATATATACGCGGATGGCGTTTGAAAAAATCCCAGCACCCGGCAAGAACTATATATGATTTACATTTTACGATTCTATAATCTAACCACCTTGTGAATGTTAAAAATGCGAAACAGTGAGCATTTTGGTACGCTTTTAAAAGAAGCAGAAAGTTATATCGGATGTGGATATCTCTATATATAAAAGTATTTGAAGTATGCAGATGTCCCCATCCAATTCTTCAATTTCATAACATCCTTGCTTTAAGTAGTCCTTAACAAGAATACGTATATATATATAAAGACATGAAACTTCTCTGACAACTTTTGTTTCTTTGATAATTATAAATAATTTAAACCAATTTGTGTTTTGCTGATGTACATAGCTCTTTTTGCGTTATATATATATATATATATGTGTGTGTGTCTATGTGTAGGAGGTACAATATAAATTTAATCAATGCCTCAGAGTTTCGTCAAAAAAATAATATATATAAAATATGTTGCAACATAAATATAAATAAAAATAAAATACTATATATAAAGAATTGGTATTGCATGAAATTTAATCCAATTTGGTATATTTTGCTTTGGATTCATTGGAAGGGAAGTAAGTCGATATATATATATGGGTAATCTTTCGAGTAACAACTTCGATATAGCAATTTTGCAATGCAGTTCCATCATAATTAATCCTATATTGTGTATGAGGTATATCAGTTTCATATATATACACACACATATTATATGTCTAATATATAGTAATTTTGTTGACTATTACGTATATAAAGTATAATAAATAACAAAGATTTAAATAAATAAGAGAAATTTTCTTAAGAAAAAATTCAAAAAAATTTAAAGAAAATATAAAAATATTACATTATTATTATATTATTTATATATTTATTTATACACGACGACGATGTGCGTCTGCAAAAGTCTGTTGACTTTGTACTATGGGTACTGGCAAATACAAAGACTGCCGAATAATATAATAAATAATAAATACTGCGGGTATTTAAATATATAAAAATCACAAACAAAAACTATATATGGGTTACTAAAACATATTATGGTATAAACAAAATCTCACAACAAAGATTTTAAAAGCGTTGTTATTTGCGAATATTTTTTATTTTAATATACTAATTACAAAATATATGAAATTTAATTTTCATTTTGAATCTTGTTTACAAATGTCATGTGCATAATAATAATAATAATAATAATAATATACACAGGGTATACCATATATATATGACGATGCCCTATCTTATATGTATATGTAATAGATAAAACCGAGATTAAATTAAAGACCTAGTAAATAAATTAAAGAATAAACATATCATTTGGATATTTAAACATATAATATAAGTACTTTCGTTTATTATATAACAAAACAATGTATTTACCCACACTCAGTATATGTGTATACCTACAAAAAAAAACCACTTGTTTACACAAGGAATAAATGTGAATAACGCACATGGCCGGCCGGCCACCATCTAAAGGTAAAACGTATTATATATAAATTATTAATATTTTCCATTTAAATTTGCTTTGCTTGTTAATAATACATTATATATAACAGGCCAATTGAAAAGTCCCCGGTCTGACACACAGAATGCAGTGCTAGTATTAAATCCATATGATTTTTAATTAGTACCAACCTTCAAACGATACGTATCAAAATTTGACAGCAGTCCGACCATTAGTTTGTGAGATATTGCGTTGTGAGTGTAGCTACTTTTGTTATTTGAAAAAAGATAGAAAAAAAAGAATTTCGTTGATTAAATATTGCTTTTTGAAGGGAAAAAATACAGTTGAAGCAAAATCTTAGCTTGATGAAGAGTTGCCGGGGTCTGCACCAGGAAAATCAACCATCATTGATTGGTATGCTAAGTTTAAACGTGGTGAAATGAGCACCGAAGACGGTGAACGCAGTGGACGCCCAAAAGAGGCTGTCACCGACGAAAACATCAAAAAAAAGATCACAAAATAATATTGAATGACCGTAAAGTGAAGTTGATCGAGATAGAACATGTATATAATATCATTTGTACGAATATTTGTACATGAGAAAGCTGTGTGCAAAACGGGTGCCACGCGAGCTCACAATCGATCAAAAAAACAATGGCAAATTGCATGAATTGGGCTTCGAATTGCTTCCGCATCCACCGTATTCGCCAGATCTGGGCCCCAGCGACTTTTTCCTTTTCTCAGACCTCAAAAGACTGCTTACTGGAAAGAAATTTAGCGCCAATGAAAAAGTAATCGCCGAAACTGAGGCCTATTTTGAAGCAAAAGACAAATCGGACTGCAAAAATGGTATCGGAAAGTTGGAAGATCGCTATAATCGCTGTATCGCCCTCGAAGGTAACTATGTTGCATAAAATAAAATCAAATTTTGCCATAAAAATGTGTTTTACTATGGTAGACCGGGGACTTTTCAATTGGCCTGTTACAATACACGTAACCTTAATTAAATATATATTTGTCCATATTGTATTATTATAAAAATGTATACTAAATATATAAGAGCTAAATTTTGTATTGTATATATGTTCTCTATGGTATATATTAGTAACTCTGTCATCATTTCATTTTCATTTAATTCATTTTTTTCTTTTGGTTGTTCGGTTGTGTAATACGTTGTGTTATTATATTAACAAACATGAAAAATACAGGAAAATAATTTCATATTGTATATTGGTAAAGATAAAAAGCATTATCATTATTAGTATGTTCTTAGTATATATATATGTTATACCATAGGCATCAAGTATATTGTTGTATTTTCTTATATTAACCCGGTAAACACAAATTACAGGAAAAGTTTGTATAATGCAGAGGTACATATATATATATATGTGATATGATGACAATGTAACAATAAAGTTTCCGGAATCAAATACAATATATATATATATATCTATACATATTATGAAATATGTTGTAAATATATAAATGGAAAAAATATAAATTTTGTATACGAATTCAATTTTATATATTATATATACGCATTATTACAAACATTTAATATATATAATAAGAAATATTCTAGACGACATAATGACCAATTTTTATCAATTCAACAAAAAAAACTTTTCTTTATCTGAATTGTTTCTTATATATTGTATTATATATGGAAGTTATATACTGCAGCGTATCTATACGAAAAGAAAAGGTTATGTGAATATAAAATAAAATGTTTGACTTTACTTTTATTTATATTGTAAAAATATATATATATATATATAAAATGTACATGTTCAAGAGATAGACATCAACATAATTTACATAAATATGCGGTAATATTTTTCCTTTTTTTTCTATACATATATATTTGATAAAATCTTCAATCACAGGATCATCAACACACTTTTATATATAATTCACATAAAATATATATTTCTATATATATATAATATATACAAAAGGTATCAATATTAAGATGGATAGATCCTTGTACCTCCTCAACACTTCTTATATATTGTATTTATATATATGTTTTTATATGCATAAATGGAATAGCTGTCACATTTACTATTCATATATATTTATTTAGTTATATATTATATGTAAATGACATATAAAAAAGCAAAAAAAAAGGAGAAGAAAATAACGATATGACGACATCCTTCTCATTTTCTTGTTGTTGCTATATTATTAGTTATAGTCTCGATTGTATCTTATATAAACAATGTAAATATTTGAAATGCCAATACGTAATATTGGAGTAAAAAAAAAAAAATAATAGATTTAAAGCATACAATAAAGTTACCTATTTAGTGAGTGTAGTATGCCAATACGTGCAATAATGTGAAAATTTATGTAAAATGATAATGTATATAATAAGTAAATATTTTCCAATTGAAATGTTAACGATTATGATTTTCAATTCATTTCAAAAAATTTACATATTATAGTGTGTATATAACACAAGCAATATAAAATTTTGGGTTGTCAAAGTATTATATTTTTATCTAATATGATGATATTGAATGGCGTCAATGAATAGAAACGTTGATGCTATAATGGATCATGCAGTTTTAGTTTCAATTATTCTTAAAATTTACGTGTAAAATTTTAATTTAAATAACTTTAATACTTTTGCATTTTTTTATTCCACAAACGAACTAGCCGCAGGTAAATCATGCACCTGCGGCTAGTTCGTTTGTGGAATAAAAAAAAAACGGATATCTTTTGAAAATGTTGTTGAACTCAAAACTTAACAATGTCTGCACACACACACACACACACCAGCGCATTGTGCGGACGGCTAATCATGCATACATAAAAATTATGGAATTACGAAAAATACATATTTTTTTGTTAATTTAACTTATTTATTATATAATTTATGTATAAAAAAATATACATTTATGGGATTACTACCAAACGGAGTAATTTACAAATTTTTGATTGTAACGAATGTTTGTGGTTATTGATGCCACCCCTTGAAATAACATCGATTTGCCCTGCAAGATTAACACTTTGCACAAGGCATCACCTGAACGGAATACTTTCCCATCACGAAGCGATCTCTATAATATCCCTCATTTGCTATTCTTCTCACTGTTGACATTTGATGAGACATTCTGATATTCTAATAAATTTTTTTTGCATGTCATGATATCAATTCAACAAAATATTAATATTTTATCTACAATATATTGTATAACATTATAATAATAATAATAATAATAATAATAATAATAATAATAATAATAAAATATTATTATATGTTTTTGTTGTTATCGAAAAGTTTTTTGTCTATAAATTTTTTATGTTTTCATATAATTTCTTTTTATTTTTATTTCTGTTCATATTTCTCTAATAGTCTAAAAATATACAATATATTATAATTGTATTAAATTTGATTTAAAATTGTAAATTGAATTCAAACATATAATTATTAAATATTTCCATATAGCCCAGTGACATTTAAAAACAGAAAACAACATTATAAAAAAAATTTAAAGATATAAAAATGCAGTCACTCGAATGTGAGTGAGTCTAAAATAATTTTTTTAGGTTTTAAAAACATATAATAAATATAAAATTCGTTTGAAATCTATGCGATTATATTTTCTATTTACATTTCTCTATATAGACTTTAAAATTCATTTTATTTATATTTAATGAAATTATTTAAACATGATTATTTATACACCCGTCCGATAACAAAAAAACTAGAATGATTTTCTAACATATGGATGTGAAAACGTTGTCTCCTATTGTTATGTAATTGGTCAAATTTGTATTACTTTGAAGTGTTTTCTATTTCGTCGCGTGTTTGTCTTGAATATCTATAGTGCCGTAGACAATATATTAAAAGAAAATGCACCTTCTTATCGTGCAACAACCACTGACTTTTTTTTAATTGTACTAATAATCAAATTTTTTTGGTTTCAATAATTCACGCACGAATATTTTAAATAAATAAAATTATTTTTTTGTTAAAATGCATTCCGTGATTATTTTTCGGACAGCCGGCGTAGCTCAGTTTATTTACATTTAAATATGCATATCAGCACATGTATATAAAATTTGTTACAATATAATACCTATACATTTTATAATAAAATCGTGAATGAACATGGTTTAATAAAATGTTACTGATAACATAAAATAATATAAATTCATAAAAGACAATAAAAAAAAATATGTTTAACATATTTAACCTTCGCCATATATATCGGCATCATATAATATATATACACACACACATTTGTTGCAATGCAAACAAAACTAAAATCATTATTATGTTTAATATGAACCTTAAAATAATAATATGCACAACATATATTTAATAAAATTATTATTTTAAAAATCTATTGTTTATTTTTAAAAGCTTTTTTTTATATGTTTGTTTGTTGGTTTTATATGTTTCATTTGCGTTTCATATACGAGTGTTATATATAAATACAACCTCTAATGGTAATTGTAATGGTAATTTTATTATTATATATATGCAACAAAAGAAAAAATGTATTGTAGAATAAAATTATTACCTACTCGTCGAATATTTAACACAACATAATATATATTCTATTATATATTACTTAATTTAATTAATATCACGTAAATAAATATTATTTTTTAATGCTTTTTACGTATATATATAATTTTTAAAGTTAATAGAATTTAATTTAATTATTTTTTATTTTTTTTTTGATCTCTCACGCACCACGTAAAACTTTTCTCTTAAATAAAGATAATGATAAAAAAATTTATTCAAAAAACTATTGTTCAGATAAGATAAATAATCTACAGATAATTTTTAGATAATTTTTAGATAATTTATATTGTTTTCTTCAAATTAGTGTAACACACTACACACTACAGGATAAAAATATTGGTTGTATTATTGTATCTTGTTTAGAATCAAAACAAAATTTTTGCTGCACTTTAAAAAAAACCATTTCGTATACGAGTGTGTCCACAGTTAATATATATAGTTATCGTAATCGTAAACTAAAAGCTGGTATTATTCACGTGTTCATAATCACTTATATAATTGTAGTGGGTGTATTTTGCTTGAAAAAAATGCCACCCACATAGGATCAATGTATAGATTTGTGGAAAGCATTATATATTGTATACTTTTTACTGCTTTATGAAAATATTGATGTAGTAGACGCGGTATAGGATGAGATATCCCCGTTCAAATGCTAAAAATTCCTCGTAAAATAATTAATATTATTTAATTTCAATTACAGATTGATTATACAGTTGTTCTATAGATACTCATAGAGTATATGGATGATTTAGAGAGTATTAGAAAATTTTGGAAATACATTTTCTATATATATAGTTTTTCAACTAAAACCTTAAGTTAACAATTTCAACGTTAGATTAACATAAAAAAAAGGGGATACTACAAGATTGTTTAACATTTGTAAATGCTTACTTTAAAAATTTTATAAAAATAGTTTAAATTGTCACATTCTATTTTGTTAAATTTTTATGATATAAATTTATGATCATGTTAAAGTAAATCAACAAAAAAAAAAAAAGGCGATCATAATAGTTGAATATTCCAAATTAGTATATTATAATACGAACAACTTGAACAACATTTTAAATATAAAACAAACATTTATCTATTGTCTTTTAAAATTATGACAATTTAATAACAATATAAAAGTAATATTATATACGATATTAAAAACTTATCAGACTGCGACAAGTATAAATAATAGGTATAATAATAATATGTTCACATAAATGTCATCGTATATTTTTGTAACATATATATGTACCATATAAGAGTCATGCCTTGTTAGAAAATATGTCTATATATATATATATATATTCAATGTACATATTATATATGAATTTCTTCTATACAATTGTGATACATAAAAGTTGTGTTGATAGGTAATACTCGTATGTATACCGCACAGTTCATTAACCATTTATTTATATTAAATTATATACGTGCAATGAATATCGAATAGAAAAATTTATATAAATTCTATATATTTTATATACACATTACATATGTAATTGTTTGTAAAACAATATAGTTAATGTTGTAAATAATAAATGAAATTGATAAAATATATTAATTCAATCACCTACACCTACTATATTGTATAATAATGTTTCCTTAGCATATTGCTTAGCCGTGTATATATATTAATACGGGTATATATAATATTTGCTTTAAAAGGATTGCATTCAAAACGATATTGAAATACTGTAAAAGTTATTAATGAATTTATAAAAATTAAATTGGATGAAGGAAAAAAGGTTTAAAAGAAAAAACGTTAGATAACTTTTTGTTTTTATATGTATAATAATGAATAATAATCCAATATAATAAGTCCTTTTGTAGAATTTCATTGGAATTGAATGATCCGAGCACAAGGGATAATTTAGCAACATTTGATTAATAAACGTGATGTGAGAACTGATCACATCCAAGTGAGGGAGTGAATTGATTTATTGTGGTAAACCTTTTTATCGTGACTGGGCAAATTGATGGAATTTGAATTGATTCGCTGTTGACGGTAGAGTTTAATAAATTGACAGTTTGGTTCACTTCCAACCGTAATAATATAATAATCCATACTGGTCTCACCAAGTGTCAACTTACAATTACAATCCGCTACTTTTGAAGAATTGAAGTAACTCTCTTCTATGCACCTTCTTTCAGACGACAAGCATTCGATGACTTTCAGCAGCATTTTTCTCCCAATGAAATAAAACCTCTCAACAAATCAGTTTTTTACCGACACCAACACACAATATATTTTTAACAAACCAAAAAAAATAAAAACGTTGTTTACACTTTTATCTAGTTACAGCTTTGGTTTTAATAAGCCCGCACATTCCACAAGCCACATTTACAATTTTTTTCTGTCTGTGCGGGTTAATAAAACCCATCGTTTCGTGGTTATACGCGGAAACAATTTGCGCCACCAAAATATTAAATTAACGAAATATCATATTTGACAACCGCAAACCGAAATTTAATTTAAACACATTCAATATTTTGGGGGGAAAATTTTGATGTCGAAGAGAGAATTTTTTATGGCCGCACAGTCCGTTGTGGACAACCATAAAAACCGCCATTCTCATATAAAATACGAAAAACCAGCCGGCTCATAAAAACCAGCTAGTAAGAAACACACAAACTGGAAACGTTTTATTTTTATTTATTAACAACAAACACACACACACACCCACATCCATTTTTTTTTTAATAATTTTAATAATTTTAATAATTTCAATAATTTTAATAATTTTAATAATTTCAATAATTTCAATAATTTCAATAATTTTAATAATCACAAAAACACTGAACTGAACCACTACGTGAACATACGTGTACATATAAAATTCCGTATACTAAAACAAACTTAAACGATAGTTTTATACTAAAATTATAAAAATTTTAATTTTGACTATATATGTTATTTTGATGTCTTGCAAGTGAATTATAAACATGGTTAGTTAAAAATAATCAGTTTTTTATGAATTTATGAATGAAATTCAATTTTTTGTTAATATTTTTTCATAACAATATTATCCCACACAGTTCTTACAAAATTTAAGCATATTTCAAACTGGATAAAATGTGTTTGAAATTATTCAAAGATAAAATATTAGATAAAAATATTGAAACTATATAATTTTTCTAAAAAAAAAGGATGTGAATGTTAACCACACAATGTTTCCTGAATTTAAGCATAGTACCAACTGGATAAAATGTGTTGTGAAATAATTTAAAGATAAAATAATAGAGAAAAATATTGAAAATATATAATTTTTCAAAAAAAAAAAAAAAAAGGAACTGAACGTTATCCACTCAGTTTTTCCTGAATTTAAGCATAGTACCAGCTGGATAAAATGTGTTTGAAATAATTTAAAGATAAAATATTAG